>CM075854.1:111827110-111869610 GCA_037975125.1 Latrodectus hesperus | reverse complement strand
ATTATATGTGTTTATTTTGTCATAAATGTCAATTTAAGTTAAATCATTCTTAATATCAATGTCCAAATCTAAAAATTCAATGCTGACTTTTAATATTAGTTTTGTAAGAATTAATTCCTTATAGGATAAATAACTCCAATCTATTCAATCAAATTCAGAACTCCAATCAAATTCAGAACTGATAAAAATAATAAAATCATCAATATAACGAAATGCAGAAAGCAGAAATTGAAAAACAAAAAATTTTTTCATAATGATGCAAAAATAAATTGGCCAAACATCTGGAAAATATTGAACCCTGTGGTATACCAAAATTTTGAACAAAAATGTTTTCTTCATTGTAAATAAAGGTATTAAAAAATGCAGAGTTTGACTAAATTTCTCCAATAATCACAATGAACTCTAAGCGAATGCTTACATTCACAATAATAAATATTTAAAACATCATTTAATTTATTTAAAGGTATACTTTAAAATGAATCTTTAAAATCAAAGGAACCAATATTAAAAACATTATTATTTCATAGAAATTCCAAAATTGGTTAATTGTTATTAACTGTCCCAAATCCTAAAAAATGTTATTAATAATTAAGTTTATTAGCATAGCAAAAATAGTACTTGGTTTGTACATGTAGGATTTTGTACTACAGGTACCAAAATTTTAAAGTTTTTTTATGAAACTTAGAGATAACAGTCAAATAAGGAAAATCTAAATTATATTTTTTAATATTTAAAGTTTTATAAAAACAAAATTTTTTTCTTAATAACATGGACTGCAGTGCATAAAAGTTTGTAAGTATTACGGTTTAATGTCTCTATCCAGCAATTGCAGATAACATTTTTTACAACAAAATGCATAATAATTAGAGGCTTTGTCTATAGGTGTGGTTAAAAGTATCTTTTAAATCTTTGATAGCAGATTTTAAATGAAAAAACTTTAATCCAGTAAATGATATATTGTATTATCAAAAATGTAGCTTTTAATTTTTTTTAAAAGTTTATATTTCCTTTTTGATAAAAAAAGTTCAACAGGTGTATTATATAAATTTTAAATTTTAAAAATAAAGGCATCAATATTATTAAAATTGCGCTAAAAACCTTATAACTGTTTAATTCAAAAACTGGTCTGTATTTATTATTATTATTATTTTTCATATTTTTCCTCGTATTATTTTTTCATATTTTGTCTTAAATATATTTTTGTATTTTTAATCATTTGTATATATATATATATATATATATATATATATATATATATATATATATATATATATATTATATATATATATATATATATATATATATATATATGATGGTTTTTAGTAGCTTTGTTTAATATAATATTCATAAGAATTTACTTAATGTTGATAATTTATATTATTAATTTCATTTTTGTTAATTATTGACAACAATTATGTCTTGTAGAATACTATAAGTAGTATTCTACAAGACATAATTCAACATGGTGGCAACCGACTTAAGCAAATTTTTTAGGCTTTAATGCTACCGCTTTTTTAAATAATAAAATCTAGTAATTAAAATGTGTTCTATTGAAAACAAGCAACTTGCAAATAATCAAAAATTTACTGAAACTTTTGCTCATTTTTTTTTTTTGACCAGTAATTTTGAACATTTGATGGTTGTAGTTTTCATAACAAACTAACAAAAAATTTGCTTTGGACTCTTGATTAATTTGTTTTGAATATGTTTAGAATTAAATAAACGAACAACAACGCTCTGATAAAAATGCACCATTCAGCCATCCAATCATTTTAATTAAGTAAATATGCTATTTTTTAAAAAACTTTTCCTTCCTTCCTGTTGATAAAACTTGGACATTTTCTTCTGTGAAAAAGACCAGTATTTGCATTTACATATCTTTCAGTGTTGTCAACAAAAGAAGCTTAAAATAGACGAATAATAATGATGAACGAAGTCCACATCATAGCAGTCGCTCCTCTACTCTTCATAAAATAAATCTGCAATAAGAAAATGCATGAAGAACGAAAGATTGTTTTTTTGCTCATTCAGAAAAAAGTGATTTAGAAAAGCTTAATGAATTAAAAATTGCATCACTGTATGAAATATACGAGGGTCACTCTGACATTTTTAAGAAACAACTAGGATTTTAAAGTTATTCTTACAAAATTTTAGGTGTGTTCAAAGTAGTCTCCTCCAGCATCAATGCACTTTTGTAGACGAATTTTCCACAGATTAAATGCCTCAACCATTCATTTCTTCGAATAGATGAAAAAATGCATTTATAGCCACATCAATCTCTTCTTCTAAATGAAAACGACGTCCATCTTTTTAAGATGAAAGAATAACCAAAAGTCGCACATAGCTAGATCAGGTGAATACGGCGGATGTTCGATCACTTTAATTTGTTTTTGCTTAAGAAACTCAACTGTTAATCCGGCTGTATGTGAAGATGCATTATCATGGTGAAGCATTAGTCCCCTAACATTCAGTTCTTCTAGAATTTCTGGAAGACAATTAGTGGTATACCAGTTTGCTGTTACAGTCTTCTGTCCTTCCAACTTGATGGCTTTGACCCATCCCGTACTTCTGAAGAAAACGGCATACAAAACTTTTTTCAGTGCGCGTTGTTTTTTCACCATTGTCGGCATGGGATCATCTTCAAAGATCCATATTTTGCTTTCTTGACGTGTTGGAACGTCAGAAAACGGTATGTACGTTTCATCACCGGTTACAGTTTTAGAAATGATGCGGTGGCCACCATCATTCAGCATATGAAGAGTTTCTTTACTGATTCTGACGCGCTCCTCTTTTTGATGCTCAGTTAGATGATGGGGAACCCAACAGCAAACTACTTTTTTCATATGTCATTCTTCATGAATGATTTTGTGTATGGCTGCGGATCCAATGTTAAGTTCCTTCTGTATCATTTGATAGCTACAGCGATTATCATCCATGAACATTTTTCGTATGGCAAACACATTATCCGGGATGACTGCCGACGGTGGCCTTCCTGTGTGTTCATCATCCTGAAGAAAATGGCGACCTCTTCTAAATTCTCTAAACCATTTGAATACAGTAGCACGAGCTGGAGATTCATCACCCAATGCTAACTACAACCGTTGAACGCATTCTTCTTGATTGTATCCTGATTTGAAATCGTAGAAAATCATAGCGCGAAAATGTTCTCGCGTCAACTCCATTTTCTCTTCTGTTTAAAATTTTATTCCACGCTAAACAAATTGAAGTAAGTCAGTAAAAAACGTTCTTCTGTGTTAAAATACTTTGCACTTTAAAATTAAACCGTTATTTTTATTTTCTAAATTCTCGTCTTCGCGTATAAACAAAAATTTCAGAGTAATCCTCGTATAACTACTTGTTTTTATCACAAGTAATGATAAACTAAATTATTGAATAAAAATTGTCCATTTAAAATCAAAATTATAATTTAAATATTCATTTATAATTTAATCTATTTTATACAAGCAGCCTCTTAAAGAAAAAAATTATTTTTGTCCGAAAAAATAATTTTTAAATAATTTATTTTGGTTTACCGTGACCTAGTGGAAAGACATCGGTCTTCAGAGCGAAGGTTTCGAGTGCGATTCCAGCCATTTTCTTTTAACAGCGGGGAATGATTGTTGTGTTTTTTTTTTCTCTTTGTACGTCTGTCGAGTGGTTGGTTGTGAATTTATTGGGTTTCCTTACTTGTGACGCATCAAGTTTTTCTTTCATGGGGGTGTAGGTGGATGGGTGTGGGTGCAGGATTGTACCTTAACACGAGTCGCAAGGGAGGAAACTCAGAAAATTCTCACCCCTCCCCATCATACTAGAGAGTTACACCTAGACTCCATGAAAGGGTTATCGGACTTTATTAATAAAGTGGGTGACCCGAGCAACTGAAACTAGGAAGCATTGAGTTTGGAGTTAATAGTACAAAATGCTGATAAAATGTCAGAAGCGCCCAATGACATACAAACCCAACTCTAAGAAGAAGTTCAGGCTTTTTTTGCGCACTCTTAGCAGCCGAAGAGTAAATATACACAAACAGTTAGTGACCAAATACGAGACAACAGCAGTTTCGCGAACAAAAAATCACAGAAAAATTTATTAATTATTGAGTCGTTTTAACTTCACTAATTTCGTCTGCATTTTATTTTCAGACGATTAGACGGAAAACCACGAGTAAGCAAAAATCCCTCGATTCTGGGGAAAATTCTTTCCTCAGGCACTATACCCTCGGGAGAGTACGGATCGCTTCTTTCGGAAAATCCCTTTCTCTCCCGGATCATTATCGAGATTCCGGAGCCAATTTAATAACCGCTGATATATAAAAAAAGAGGGCGGTGAAGGATTTATATACAGGATCCCAGGGGGAATGTCTCCTATCCCTGAAATCAACCGAGATGCCCGAGTTGCAACGACCCTCGGACGTCCCTTTAATGAGGGCGAAATGCTCACCCGAGGTTTGATTTAAGCGGATGGTGGAGAGGTTATCTTTCTCCCAGGGATATCTTTATTATTATTTTTTGTGAACTATTGTGTTTCGTTTTATTATTTCCACAAGAATGGGAATAGGTGTTTTTTTTTATTTTTGTTAGTATTTGCGTAAAAGACGAGCAGATATTTATGATGTTTTTTATTATGTCTACTCATTTACTATTTTTTTAAAAGAATGGAAAAATGTCTAGGTTAGTTTGGTTTGCTTAGTTTGGGACTGTATTTTTTTCTTTGATTAAGAGAGCTTATTAGAGCCGGGCTTACATTTAAGAGTGGATTCCGATCAACGCAACCAAGGTGGGATTCGAATCCACAAACTGTTTAACCAAAGTCAAGAGGTCTAATCATTTAGCTGCCAAAATTCAGCACCGTAAATATAAATGATCTAAAAGGAAGGATTACTTAGTAAGCTGTATTTGAGGGAATCTGATATACCAAACAATTTCACACCTCCATTCCTATTGTTGCAAGACAATTATAAGACCGGTGTTGACTTATGGATCAGTAACCTGGACCCTAACTAAGAATCATGAAAACCAACTAGCCATCTTTGAAAGAAAAGTCCTTCGGAAGATTTTCGGTCCAGTCAGTGAAGGAGGCTGTTGGAGTCATCGCTATAACTTTGAGATCTATAGGATGCTAAAAGACCATGACGTTATAAAGACCATCAAGATAAATCGTATAAAATTTGCAGGACTCATTTGCCGCCTATACCCCTAGACCCTGACATACAAAATCTCTCATTACAAACCCATCGGGAAAAGACCAAGGGGTCGGCCCACACTCAGAGGGTGGGATGCGGTAGATGAGGATCTTAGCATTTTAAAAGTGAAGAACCGGAGGTCTGTCGCCAAGCAAAAGCCGGCGTAGAAAAGTGTTCTAAGGAAGGCCTTGGCCCACCCGGGCTTGTCGAGTCAATAGAAGAAGAAAAAGATTCCCATTGTTGTATATATTTTCCATGTTGTCGTACATACTGTATATGTTTCCCATGTTGCCTTACTTTTTGTATATGTTTGCTATGTTTTCGTGCATGTTGTATATGTTTTTGATATGTTGTCCTACATGTTATCTATGTTTTCCATGTTGTCGTAAATGTTGCATATGCTTGCCAATCAATGCGACTGTGAAATCTGGTCGTGATCCAACCATGTCTCGCAGTCGAAGGTGTCGCCCTCTCACACCGTCATCATGGCACTAAAATTCGATGCGATACGCTGACCCCTCGCGGAATTCCTGCAAGCAGAAGCAATGTAACTAAATTGATAACTGGAAGACCAATCCCACATGGTCTAGGGTTTAGGATTCCTTTCATTCACCCAGGCTTTATTCTTAAAATGGGAGTAAACTTAGGGGTCACTGGCCTATTGGAAAGACACCATTAATCAGAATAAAAGGTCACAAGTTTGATACTAGCCCTGTTGATTAATCGGAGAATGATGTTGCATTTCAACAATCATGACTGTCTATCGGGCTGGGTCCTCGGGAATTTCTTGATTTTCTTTATGAACGGGAACTGTGTAAAATCCTCCCGGAAATGATGGATATTAAAATGCCTTGCGAGCTTCAGCCGCTAGTGTGTTCACTACCTGAAGTGAAATCCTCCATCTGGATAGACATAAGGAAATACAAAACACCATAGCGTATTGCTTAACATGACAGAATTAACCCACGGTGTTTCATGCTATTGCAGAAAAGCGATGAACTTTTCCTCATTAAATTGCATTCAAATAGAAATGGAATATTTTTAATCTTGAAACGCAAGTAGATTTTACTTTAAGTATAATATTACAACAATGCCCTTCCCTTAACGCTAGAGAGTCATATTTACATCTTTTTAACAGCGAAAATTTTCCTACAGTCGAAATTCCATCACTCTTGCATCATACTTTTTTTGTGTAAATATTTTATCAAGTTCTGCTTAAATAATAACATTTTAAACTTCAATTTCTTAATTATATGGTGGTGTTGTTTTTACTAATGACACTTGGACAAGAGCCAAGCTTGCTATGCCTTGGCTATACGAATTTATTTCATCTGGGAGCATCTTTCGCTTTTTAATCAGAGCACCATGAAGGTGAAAGTACGACTTTGCTCAACACACATGCCATAGGGACCCGTTTATAGGGTAGGCAACCATGCACACCTTATTCATACAAGGAAAGGACAAAGACAGGATAGATAGGGAGAGAAAATACATCCATGCCCGACCGGGATTCGAACCCAGGACCTCTTTTTCTGCAGTCAGGCACGCTGATCACTAGACAAGTTGGGCGGCAATTATATGGTATTTTGTTTATGTTAACTATTTTGGCTATTAAAGAATTATCAAATAAAACATCACAAAATAAAAAAAAGAATTAATATTGTTTTTTTTTTTTTTTTTTTTTTTTTTTTTTTTTTTTAAATTACAATATCAATTGGTGCCGGAAGAGCTTTTCAAAATTTATAAAATGCAATTTTATATAATTTGTGAAAATAAACAGTTCCATTAAATATTTATTAAGAGCTAGGAGGGAAGAATCATTAATTGCACGCATGTAGGATTTGTCACTATAAAATAAATTCTTATTTTCATCTTTTATTGCATTAAAATGCCACCCAATAGTGGTCAGCGTGCCTGACTGTGGATAGGTAGGTCCTGGGTTCGTATCCCGGTTCGGGCATGGATGTACTTTCTCTCTCTATCTATCCTGTCTTTGTCCCTTTCTTGTATGAATGGGTTGTGAATGATTGCCTAGCCTATAAACGGGTCCCTATGGCATGTGTGTACTGAGGAAGTCGGACTCCACACCAAAATAGGGTTTAGTTGGAAAAGTGGAACAGCGCACCCCATATTGCCAGCCTGGCTGGCACGCGACAACAACAACAACATTGCATTAAAGTTGATTTTAACGAAGCATCGTTCTCAGTAATAGGTCAGAAACGGGTATGAGTGGAAGTTTTTTAAATCTTCTTGCTTCAGATAAACACTTAAAGGGCCTTCATTAACTGAACAGTGATGTAAATGTGTTTTCCAGAGTCTCTCCGATTCAACACGAATTCAAAGAAATCTGCTCATAGTTATATCAAGAATGTTATCTTGGATTTGTCACTGTTATTAGCAGATTTCAAATTTTTTTTCAGTAGAAACCTGCATACAACACGTTAATTTTGACTTTTATTTCATTCAAAATGATATTCAATTTTCTGAAGTTTAAATAGGTAAATTAATTATATGTCATTCTTTTAGCATTCATTATTAGTAGATAAATAAAATATTAGTTAAAAAAACGGCATTTTTATTTTGTGGAATCATTTTACTCATGGTTAAATATATCGCTGATCAAATATTATTTTTACGCAATGCAAGAATTAATATTTTCTGTATATTATAAAATGTACATTTTTGGATTTCTATGACTAAAGCTTCAATATATTAACTTTTTAAATCAAGAATGAATAGCAATTTTTCTTAATGTTTATAGGAAAATTACATGATTTAAGAACTTCAGTTTTTATAATAATAATTCTGTGAGATATATACTCTGCTCTTTTTTATAAGAACAAATTCTTCCCGATTTATATTCTAAACTTTAAAAAAAATTAAAACATTTTAATTAGATTTAAATAATTAATATTACAAAATGCATAGTTTAGATAAATAAACAATGCATAATTTTGATTAAAGCAAAAAAAAGAAGATTAAAGGGTTAATTTGATTAATGTCTACGGCCTTAAGAGGGTTAGTAGGTTCCGGACCTACAGTTTAAAAGGAATTCCGAAACACAACCACGATTGATGGGAATCGAACCCACGAACTAGTGGTAAATATTGTGCAATTATATTGGGCGCATCTATTCTCTTGAGAGTGAATATAGAGATCAAGGATTCATTTTGACCAAGTGGTAGGGCATAAGGTCCAAGCCATTACTGAAATACTAAGAGTGATGTTTCTCTCCTACAGACGTGACTGCTTGGGAGTTTTCCGGGTTTCCTCTCTGGTAATATGTGAATATGGTTCACTATCAATGAACAGTATTCCCGGAAGGCAATCACTGGTGTGAAAATCGTACACTTGACAGACGATATTCATAAACATGATTTGAGTTTATGAAAATTTCTAAAATAATAGTTGTAAAAGAATTCGACATTGATCTCGTGTCATCTTTCTGGTTCAATTTTTGAAGATGGTGAATTTTTGGCGGAATTTTCCGTTTTCTAGGCAACCTGGGTTTTTTGTTGTGTTACAAAAGTCGTATTTGAAAAGATTTTTAACAACATTCTGTTTTGGCAACCTTAAATGATGCGTCATTGCCCGATAATTAAAAATCAATATTTTAACTATGCTTTTCATTGGATTTCTCTTGTGAGAATAATTTGAATGATTTTTTTTTAAATCTTAATTTCGTAATTTGTGTTTTTATTAATAAACGAATAATTTAATTTACTTATAAACTGTGACGCAACAATTACGTAAACATGGTGACATATTTTAAACTTTGAAAAAAACTAAAAAAGGCGTCAAAAGGATTGTACAACATCTCTACCCCCTTTTTCAATTAAAAATTACAAAATTACTATTTTCCCAATTTTGCTGCCTTTAAATTAATTGGTTATGTCAAATTTAAAATTAATAGTTTGAAGCAAATCATAAATTTTTAATTGGAAAAAAACTTAAACTTTTACATTTTTTTATTGCCGAATATTACAAAAACAAACTATTACCACCATAGGGTGGAATTCTGATTTAATATATAAAAGGAGCCTTTCTTCATTCATTCAATTTACTTGCAGCTCAATAAATTCGGAACATCGTGAATGAACTGGCGCACACAAAATTCTGCAGTTGAATTCTTAACATTTCTTACATTAATATGAATACTTTAAAAGTTTAGGAATATGGTTTTATACACAAGAAAGAACACATTCTCCAAGGTTCCATTTTTTAAAACCTTGAATATCAACGGAGTAGCCGCCCAACTTGTCTAGTGGTCAGCGTGTCTGTTAACAAATTTGAAGAAAGCATAGAGAGAGAGAGAGAGATTTATGAACACATCTTTAATTTAACACACGTTTTGCTGTTTCTAATGCACATTTCATTGATTTTTATATAACATTCCTTTTTCGTCTGTGTGCAAGAGAAGAAACACATTTTTTAATAATTTTTTTAAAATTTAATCTGTTCATAAGTTATAATTCAAAAAAAGGGATAATTTTTCCAGGGGTTACTAAAGTATACGTAAATTTCAGCAATTATTTATGAACATCCGAATACTTACGAATAATTTCTGGAATTATTTACGAACATTCGGTTATTTACAAATAATTTTTGTAATTATTTATGAACAATATATAATTTATGAAGATTCATAAATTAAGAAATCATTATTTGATCTTTTCATAGATTTTAAAACAACATTCATTTTTTTATTTGAGAACTATTGAGAAATATCTGTTGTATATGAATTAGTTAATTCCTATTTTAATCCTTTCTTAAACAACATTTTGGAAGCATGGAGCTAGGTTTCTAATAATTTCTGAAACGATTTGAATCTCCTGTTTACGAACATTCGTGAATTAACGAAATATTGGCAGTGATAATCAATTCTCACGTATGAATTAAAGAAGTGAAAATACATCTAGTTTTTCCACTTCATTTTATAAATAAATTCATTCCTAAATCAATTGTTTGAGAAGAAAGTGCTATATTTCTGGGAATAATTATAAAGACGCACTTTTTTACAAATTTACAAATCTTCCAAATTACGTCAAAATTTAAATCTTTTTAAAAAATTAAAAAATTTTTTTTATATTTTACGAATTAAATTTCTTTTATAGTTGAATAAAATTTAAAATAAATTTTATCAACTAACTGGATGGAACAAACATGGTAAAAAAATGAGACTCATCTAAAATTAGTCAAGATCAAAAATTAGTTGTGTGTGTGAAATTTCTCTTAACAAATTTTAATTTCATAGCATAAAAAAAGCATTCGCTCAAATAAAAGAAATGATATCGACCAACTTGTCTAGTGGTCAGCGTACCTGGCAGCGGATAGGGAAGTCTTGGGTTCGAATCCCGGTTCGGGCATGGATGTACTTCCTCTCTATCTATCCTGTTTTTGTCCTTTTCTTGTATGAATGAGGTGTGAATGGTTGCCTACCCTATAAACGGGTCCCTATGGCATGTGTGTACTGAGGAAGTCGGACTCCACAACAAAATAGGGTTCAGTTGGAAAAGTGGAGCAGCGCACCCCATATTGCCAGCCTAGCTGGCATACGACAACAACAACATCAACGGAGATTCAAGGCTTCCAATCTACTTACGTGCGCAAACTTGGGGGTATTTTTAATAATTATAGATATTAAGAAATTTTCCAAGTTTTCATTCTATAAACTCTTTTATCAGAAAATAAATTCAAATATTCAAAAAATCTTCCAAAAATTTCGCAACAATTTTCCTACAAGCATAGAAATTACTGCCTTTCCATTTTGATGCCCCCTTCCTATTTTTCAGAATCATGCTGCCCGGGAGGCGGGGAATGAAATCTTCGCGCACCCACTGGCATTTGATCAACCTTACCTAAAGATATCAACTCTTGCAGCGGCGACACGTTCCGCTCCTCCCCCTCCCCCACCGAGCTCCTGTATTGATCGCTTTTTAACAAGCACCAGCGTTTCTTATTTCGTAACCGGGCGAGTAACCTGACAAAAGCGTGCGTAGGGGGAAGAGGGGCGTAGGAAAGGGAAGAACAGTGATTTCCCCTTCCCTGGGAAGCAGTTTCCTGACATTTCCTTCCGCATTTCCCCTTCTCGAATAAAAAAGGAAGGTGTAAAGAAAATCCAAACGGAAGTTCTGGACTATATTTCTTATCTGTCGAGGTTTTCGTTTCAATTTTAATGCCATTTATTTAAAAATTTTTACTGCAGCTTCTCTGCACGTTTTTATGACTGCCTGTTCTTTACCTGAATTTATAAATTGCATTTTTTATGAGATAATTTTGAATTTGAGGGATTTCTTGTCATTTTGATATCAGTTCTTCCCTATGACGACTCGTCGTTGCAAGGTTTTTATTTAACATAGATTATACGAATCACTGAAAATTATCTACACTTTGCCATTAGTAGTGGACAGTTATATATATTCTTTGTTCAATAAATTTCTTAGTCGTGATAACTGCAGGGCGCATACTGATCTGCTGCAAAATATTCACTGAATCAATTCATTGCAATCTGAAAATACTTTAAATATTCTGCAGTTTATCTTCTACAGCAAATGTTAAATGTTCAATTTTATACCATTCGTGCTTATTGTAAACTGAATTATCTGCATATAAACAATGCAGATCTTTGGTGTGGTGAGAAACGCAGTGTTACATAATGCAATCAAAGCATGTGAGAGAAAGAGAGAGTTTTACACATGTATATATAAATAAAATATAAATCTCTCCCATTTCTTTGCTCTTTTCATATCTTCTACGTAAACAATATATATATATATATAAATATATATATATATATATATATATATATATATATATATATATATATGTATATATATATATATATATATATATATATATATATATATATATATATATATATATATATATATATATATATATATATATATATATATATATATATGCGTGTGTGTGTGTGTGTGTGTGTGTGTTATAGCCTGTTTATATCATCTGCTATAACCAAGATCAATTGTGAATTTTTTCATACAACGTGAGCCTTATTCACAAAAATTTGGAAAACTTCCAAGCATCCACTTTTTGGGAACACCATCGCCTAGTGATAGGACAGCGCTCTTCGGAGTAAAAAATATTGGGTACGATCCCAGTTAAACAACAGAAGATGGATATTGCGCTTCTGCCATAGGCATACGCGTCGTCGATGCACGTGCTTGTGAGTTTTCCATGATTCCTTGCTTGTGACAAGGGAATTTGGCCTACTTTCTGTGAAAAGTTTTCCCGCAAAGCAATTTACTCGATGAATATTAAAATGGCTTACAATGACCTTAGGATTTTAGGCTATAAGCTGTGCGCTGTTTAAATCACCTATCCCGGCAGATGCACATATAAAAACCCAAAATATTCCATTGTTCAATAGTATCTGGAATCGAACACGGGATTTTAGGCTTCAAAGACCACTATTGTATCTCAAGGCTATGGTGAGCCTGAATAAAATATGAAATAATTTCCCAGAAATATCTTAAAACCTTTTCATGAAAAATTTGCATGTTAACTAAAAAGATAGAATTCATGTAAATTATCAGACACATCAGAAGTTTTGAAATATTTTTCAGAAGTAAACGCTTTTGTGAAGATCATCAAGTGATTTGGTTTGGATGTCGGTCGCAGTCATCACTGATTCAATTAGTTGCTATAGTTCAATGTGAATTCCAAACAAAAAAAATTAAAAAAAAAATACAACTAAAATAGGTATCGGACCCAAAAGCAGTTGAATTTAGGCTGGAAAGCTCTTCTCCAGCTGTTAGTTTGGTTTGCTATGAGATTTACTCAATCAAAACCTTTGGTTTAAAATAAATTTCTAACAATTATAAGTATTCACGCAGGAATTTGGAATCGAACTCATGAGCAGCAATACTTTACACCAGCGACTAGTAATAAAAAAATCGACAAAAACTATAGAACTGGATACAAGTCTTATTGCCAAAGTACATGATGTTAAGAGTTTTCTTAACAGCATACGGTTGTAAATCTGGAGACGATGCTGTCAAACAAGGCTCATCTCAAAAACTGACAAGACATTCCTTAGCAGGCGGCACAATAGACAATCGGAACAAAGACTGCCTGTTATCTCGTCTCCTGGTTAATGTCTCGTCTCTGAGCGGAGGACATGTCCTCACGCAGACATGCCACGAGACATTAACTCCGGAGAATTTGGCCCACACCGAAAGCTGTCGTGACGGGATGGGTGGGCCAGGGGTGAATGGGGCCCCTTGTTCTCAGCTACCGAATTTCTGACGGATTATAGACGCAGAAGGGGCTTCATTTCGGCTGACATGCGAATGAAAATTCTCGTAAACAACTTTCTCAGTCAATGGATTTATTCCAGAATTGCTCCGTAGGCTTGAATTACGGTCACATATCGTTTATAGGGTTCTCGTTTGTGATTATTTCTCCAAGGGGTGTTAACAATATTCCCCCCCCCTCCATTTATCTTCCTATATTTTATTATGTCGAATCATTTTAGTTGAGAGAATTACTGATGTATTCCTTCTCTTTTCATTCTCTCGACAATGAGATCTTGTTCACATTACCATTTGAATCTTTTAAAATTTCCCTCACTTCAAAGCTTTCGGTGTGATAAAAAAACTTGGAAAAAAGAATAGGACATTTTGAAATATAATAGTTACTAATAAATATTTTTTATAAGTGAAGAAATGTCCATAACTCACAGGCAAGATCTGATTCTTAATAAGGAAAGATCACCGGTTCGATTCCGATATTTCCTTTCTTACCGACTACTACTTACTAAGAATTCTCACTACTTTCCGACAATAAGAACATTGCCCTGACCACCTAACTTACAGCAGCCTCCAATCTATTCAAGTCTGTGCTTGAGATTTTTTCCAGTTTTTTGTTATAATAGTGCATGCTTTCTATGTTTCTACGAAAAGTTTTTTCTGAAAGCAAAGACAAGGTATTCTTCAAATCTCTTAGTGTCTCTAGTTTGGATGTTCGCTTATACTCTGCAATATAATAACTCATTTTGTTCATTCAAGAAAGATTTTTATAACAGTTTTTATCAATCAAATTAATATTCTGCAAAATAAGAAACTAAATAGTTCTTCTTAGAGTTGGGTTTGCATGTCATTAGGCACCTCTGTTTTTATCAGCATTTTGTACTATTAATTCCAAACCCAATGTTTCCTAGTTCCAGTGGCTCGGGTCACCCACTTCATTCATAAAGTCCGATAACCCTTTCATGGAGTCTTGGTGTCACTCTCTAGTATGGATGATGCCTAAAGAAGTTCAGTCTAGGGAGGGCAAGAGCCTCGCATTCGTCAATGATAGGCTTGGCCGTTTCCTCTTGCATATGACATTTCCTGCAGATAGGGTCTTGCTGTCCCATTTTATGGAGGTGTTTTCTGAAATAGTAGTGCCCAGTGATGAAGCCTATGATGAAACGTATCTTCTGCCTAGAGCATCTTAGAATTTCAGAGGCAATCCTCGCTGATGATCCACAGATCATACTTTTAGCGTGGGTTTGACCAGGAGTGTTGAGCCAAGCTTCATACATCTTCCGTTTTTCCCATCTAAGAACATTGGTTTTTGCAGTCTTCAAATGGATCCCACAAAAAGGTTCTGCACCGATGGGAGCAAAAGACGATCCTTGTTAAGCAAGCTCATCAGCCCTTTCATTACCTTCGATACCTTTGTGCCCTGGCACCTATAAAAGGATCACCTTGTTTCTAGTTGTCAGTTCTGTAAGAAGGTTTCTGCATTCCAAAATCATTTTAGATTTGATTTTGAAAGAATTGAGCGCTTTTAAAGCGGCTTGACTGTCACTAAAAATGCGCGCGCGCGCGCGTGTGTGTGTGTGTGTGTGTTTGTGTGTGTGTGTGTGTGTTTGTGTGTGTGTGTGTTTGTGTGTGTGTGTGTGTGTGTTTGTGTGTGTGTGTGTTTGTGTGTGTGTGTGTGTGTGTTTGTGTGTGTGTGTGTTTGTGTGTGTGTGTGTGTGTGAGAGAGAGAGAGAGAGAGAATCCGCAACTAAATAGTTAATAAATGAAGTTGCGAACATTATGTAAAATTTGTTGGAATTATTGAAAAATTGAACTTTTGGTTATATCACTCCTCCTTGCTGAGATTTTGGTTTTATTTCTTAATTTTTTTTACAGTTGTTTTATAAAGCAAATAGGAAATGTTTAAAAATTTAATCCTCTGTTATTAAGGAGCTGTTAAAAATTCTAACTCCATTTCCATATAATCAATTTATGAATGTATTCTCTTGCAAGCCTACCATTTATTAGTTTCAGATTTATTCATATTTATTCCCATACAAATTACAAATTTCCAAACATTATATTTTTGGTAAAAATCCTATTTTGTGATTTAATCAACCCATTGCGAGTAGGAATGTTAAAAAGGGTTTGTAATCCAATTTTAATACTAATAGAGGTAGCCCTACTTGTGCAGAAAAGTTAAAAAGAGAACCCAACTAGCATTACAGTTTAGGGAATAATTACAACATGCTGTATAACGAGAACACCCAAAATATTCATCATTTTGTTAGTAAATTTCGTAAAACAAATTTTATAAAACTGAAGCAGTTGAAATATAAGTTATATATCGAAGAAAACTTAAAAAACCAAAAAGTAAATTGGTTCAAGCAAAGATTCTGACACTTTCCAAATGACTACGCCGTTGAAAAGTTAAAAAAAATATTTAAAAATATAAAAGAAAAAGCAATAAATTTTTGTGGCCGATTAAATTAACTTCAGTTGAGAAACATGATTTTCTTTCTACTATGAAGCAAAGAAGCAAGAATCTAAACTATATAAAAATGGCAACGAGGATCAGCGCCCTTTTGCCTTCAGAAGGAACCAAGTGGAGTACACATACACACATATTATCATATAAATAATTAAATAAAAAATATAAAGTTAGTTTCATTAGCAAAAATTATTTTGTAATTTCTGTTTTACATAAAACCAGTTATATATTTCATTCAAAAAATCATTTGAATTTACAAAATAATATTTAACTTGTATCTGCAAAAGGCACAGGTGCCGTATAATCCATACGCCAAATTCTGAGATTGGCGATTTTTTGGCGGATAAATACAAATAATAAAATTATTTGTATCTGATAACCTGATTATTATTGCGTCATACAGATGAAGACCAATAAGAATTAAGGTGAAAATTCAATTTTAACAACCCTAGTGTTTACGTCAACGCAAAGAAATTTAGAACATTTTGTTCCATTTCAGCATTTTACAAGAAATTTTTGCGAATTAACTTCGTAAGATTTTTTTAGTGTGTTATACAATTTGCTTGACATTTTGGATACTTAAATTCCAGGTTGTATTGCTCTTTTTCATTACTTTAAAAATTTGAATTGAATTTAAAGTTACTGTTTAAAACTTTGTTGACACATTCTTTCTTTAGTTTATGTATGGCATTCTTATAATTTATATTATTACTATAAAATACTATATAATTTGTATATACATTTTTAAAATTATTGTTTCTGTATTTAATTTCTTAAGAATATTCTATTTAACAGTTTAATTTGTACTTAATAATTTATAATTTATATTTATTCTTTTCCGAATGTTGCTTTATTTTTCATTTTTATTCGTGTTCGGATTCTTCTGGAATTTTCGTTAGAATTCGTATTCTGATTTTCTTAAAACTGATATTTACTTTTTCGAAGTTCCCATATTTTCCTTATTCGCATTCGTTTCCTAAGTAATTTCGGAAACGAATATGAATGAGGAAAATATTTGTATTTTCTAATGTTTCACTTTCTGTTCTAATGTTTCATTATTTTTTAAATCTTATTATTTCAATAATATATATTCACGCTCTTCATTAATCAGGTTTAAATTTAATATTTAGATATGTAAAGTTTTTCAAAAACGATTTTATTACGTCACAATTACAACATATTCGCGCGGCATTACATCACAATGACGTCACTTTGGCAACATTTCGTCGTCGCCAAAAAAAACTCAGAATTTATAACCATGGATTATACGGCACCTGTGCCCTGCAAAATAAGAAGAGTGAAATATATTCAAGAAAATAAAAAACTTAATTTGTTTTTATGAGGAAATTTTTGCTTCGTGGAAGAGAATTATCCGAGAAGTTCGTTGGTTTGCCGCTGAACGCTCAATTTTTTGTCATCCTGATTATTATATCGAGTTTAAATTAGTATATTCAAATTCAAGATGAGAATCAAATCTACGAGCCAGAGGCCAGAATTCAAACCATTTGGCTGCTAATTTGGCTAATTACCTCACTATTTATTCAATTACCTGAGAAGCTAAAAAAAATTTGTGTTTAAATATTCTGGAAATTTATTTTCCAATTGCGAGTGAACAGGGTAACTAACTCTTCGCCACACAACAAGGCCGGAAACATCTGTTCCTTTATCGTTATCCGGTGGGCACCTGCGGTTCAAGTCACTGACGCGCACGTCACTCCACCCACACACGCATTTATAGGGTGGGCCACACTCATTCATCATCTCAGAAGAAAGAACAAGGAAGCAGAGGGGGAGAGAGAGAAAAATCCATGCCGGAACTGAGATCCGAACCCGAGACCAAGAGCTAAGGTGGCATACTCAACGGAGCACCTGGCCCTTACCTTTGGTTATGAGGTAATGCTCCACCCTGTAATCCATCTGGTTGAGAAAGAATTATCATGAATTTTGAAAACAGAATTACATTTCATTTCTGTATATCTCTAACGC
This sequence comes from Latrodectus hesperus, assembly GCA_037975125.1. Lineage (NCBI taxonomy): Eukaryota > Metazoa > Arthropoda > Arachnida > Araneae > Theridiidae > Latrodectus > Latrodectus hesperus. The sequence continues at coordinate 111,851,699 of CM075854.1, read as the reverse complement.
TCCAAATTATAAAATTGATAGAAATAAAAGGAACATTTAAAGAGTTTCCATTTTGGGAAATTACATCAGGTAAATCTCTCTTTCTCTCTCTCCTACACACGCACATTAAAAATTTTAATAATAGGTTATTCCTTCAATCTCCAAATAACATTGGTTATAAAAATCTACATAAGTTATCTTGACCTTGGTTATAACAGTTGATATAAGAAAAGTAAATTATATATACACAATATAGCTTTGTTTATGTGGAAGAGTATGAAAAAGAGCAATGTGAGAGATTTACAATATTTGCATGTATAAAACTCATGCTTTAACTGCGCTATGTAACACTGCGTTTTCCACAATGCCAAAGGTCTGCATTGTCTTAGCGCAGATGATTCAGTTTACAATTAGCATGAATGGTATACGATCGAACATTTGGTATAGATGATAGACTGTAGAATATTTAAGGTATTTAAAGTTATTACAGCTGATTCAGTATATATTTATCAGCAGTTCAGTATGCGAATTGTAGTTATCATGACTGTGAAAATTATTGAACGAAGAATATAATGCAATAAATAAACGATCATTTTTTGCACACCGGAATTAACAAGCAACAAGACCTACACAAACACACACACAAAATATATATATATATATATATATATATATATATATATATATATATATATATATATATATATATATATATATATATATATATATATATAAAATTTATTTATAGCCGACCGATGAAGGTGTGGTTATCGTCCATAATTTTTTAAACAGTAGGTCACTGGTTCGAATCCTGATTCGGGGGCATGGATGTTCCTTAATCTCTATGCTTTATCCCTTCACTTTCGGCAGAAGATGCCATAACATTCGCCCCTTGTAGGGCTGAATAGATATATCCTATATAAGTGCAGATACATCATAAAATACAGTAAAACAAGTTAGACAAAATTTGAGAACTCGCTGAAAAGAATAAGAGAAAACTATAGAATACAAAGAATAAGAGGAAAGCATAGGGACCACGTCTTTGTTTGGGAGAGGGTCAGCTCTGCAAATCAAGCATTCTTTTCTGACATGTACTGAGGACAAATGTCTAAAAATTAAGTCGCCTTCAAAGAGTGTCTGTACTATATTTATAGCAAATATATAACTCTGTCATATATTAACTCATTTTATTCATTTAAGAAAGATTTTTATAACAATTTTTATCAATCAAATTAATATGTAAAATAAGAAACTAAATAGTTCTTCTTCTTAGAGTCGGGTTTGTATGTCATTGGGCACCTCTGCTTTTATCAGCATTTTGTACTATTAATTCCAAACCCAATGATTCCTAGTTCCAGTTGCTCGGGTCACCCACTTTATGAATAAAGTCCGATAACCCTTTCATGGAGTCTTGGTGTAACTCTCTAGTATGGATGATGCCTAAAGAAGTTCATCTAGGGAGGGCAAGAGCCTCGCATTCGTAAATGATAGGCTTGGCCGTTTCCTCTTGCGTATGACATTTCCTGCAGATAGGGTCTTGCTGAAACAGTCCCATTTTATGGAGGTGTTTTCTGAAATAGTAGTGCCCAGTTATGAATCCTACGATGAAATGTATCTTCTGCCTAGAGCCTCTTAGAATTTCAGAGGCAATCCTCGTTGATGATCCGTAGATCATACTTTTAGCGTGGGTTTGACCAGGAGTGTTGAGCCAAGCTTCATACATCTTCCGTGTTCTAAGAACATTGGTTTTTGCAGTCTTCAAATGGATCCCACAAAAAGGTTCTGCACCGATGGGAGCAAAAGACGATCCTTGTTTAGCAAATTCATCAGCCCTTTCATTACCTTCGATACCTTTGTGCCCTGGCACCCATACAAGGATCACCTTGTTTCTAGTTGCCAGTTCTGTAAGAAGGTCTCTGCATTCCAAAATCATTTTAGATTTTATTTTGAAAGAATTGAGCGCTTTTAAAGCGGCTTGACTGCCACTAAAAATGTGTGAGAATCCACAACTTAATAATTAATAAATGAAGATGCGAAGATTATGTAAATTTTGGTGGAATAATTGTAAAATTGAACTTTTGGTTACATTACTCCTCTTTGCTGAGGTTTTGGTTTCATTTCTTAATTTTTTTTACAGTTGTTTTATAAAGCAAAAGAAAATGGTTAAAAATTGAATCCTCTGTTATTAAGGAGCTGTTAAAAATTCTAAATCCATTACCATATAATTAATTTATAAATGTACTCTCTTTCAAGTCTATCATTTAATAATTTCAGATTCATTCATATTTATTCCCATACAAATTACAAATTTCCAAACATTATATTTTTGGTAAAAATCCTATTTTGTGATTTAATCAACTCATTACGAGAAGGAATATTAAAAAGGGTTTGTAATGCAATTTTAATACTAATAGAAGTGTATATGGCCCTACTTGTGCAGAAAAGTTAAAAAGAGAACCCAACTAGCATTACAGTTTAGGGAATAATTACAACATGCTGTATAACAAGAACACCCAAAATATTCATCATTTTGATAGTAAATTTCGTAAAACAAATTTTATAAAACTGAAGCAGTTGAAATATAAGTTATATATCGAAGAAAACTTAAAAAACCAAAAAGTAAATTGGTTCAAGCAAAGATTCTGACACTTTCCAAATGACTACGCCGTTGAAAAGTTAAAAAAAATATTTAAAAATATAAAAGAAAAAGCAATAAATTTTTGTGGCCGATTAAATTAACTTCAGTTGAGAAACATGATTTTCTTTCTACTATGAAGCAAAGAAGCAAGAATCTAAACTATATAAAAATGGCAACGAGGATCAGCGCCCTTTTGCCTTCAGAAGGAACCAAGTGGAGTACACATACACACATATTATCATATAAATAATTAAATAAAAAATATAAAGTTAGTTTCATTAGCAAAAATTATTTTGTAATTTCTGTTTTACATAAAACCAGTTATATATTTCATTCAAAAAATCATTTGAATTTACAAAATAATATTTAACTTGTATCTGCAAAAGGCACAGGTGCCGTATAATCCATACGCCAAATTCTGAGATTGGCCGATTTTTTGGCGGATAAATACAAATAATAAAATTATTTGTATCTGATAACCTGATTATTATTGCGTCATACAGATGAAGACCAATAAGAATTAAGGTGAAAATTAAATTTTAACAACCCTAGTGTTTACGTCAACGCAAAGAAATTTAGAACATTTTGTTCCATTTCAGCATTTTACAAGAAATTTTTGCGAATTAACTTCGTAAGATTTTTTTAGTGTGTTATACAATTTGCTTGATATTTTGGATACTTAAATTCCAGGTTGTATTGCTCTTTTTCATTACTTTAAAAATTTGAATTGAATTTAAAGTTACTGTTTAAAACTTTGTTGACACATTCTTTCTTTAGTTTATGTATGGCATTCTTATAATTTATATTATTACTATAAAATACTATATAATTTGTATATACATTTTTAAAATTATTGTTTCTGTATTTAATTTCTTAAGAATATTCTATTTAACAGTTTAATTTGTACTTAATAATTTATAATTTATATTTATTCTTTTCCGAATGTTGCTTTATTTTTCATTTTTATTCGTGTTCGGATTCTTCTGGAATTTTCGTTAGAATTCGTATTCTGATTTTCTTAAAACTGATATTTACTTTTTCGAAGTTCCCATATTTTCCTTATTCGCATTCGTTTCCTAAGTAATTTCGGAAACGAATATGAATGAGGAAAATATTTGTATTTTCTAATGTTTCACTTTCTGTTCTAATGTTTCATTATTTTTTAAATCTTATTATTTCAATAATATATATTCACGCTCTTCATTAATCAGGTTTAAATTTAATATTTAGATATGTAAAGTTTTTCAAAAACGATTTTATTACGTCACAATTACAACATATTCGCGCGGCATTACATCACAATGACGTCACTTTGGCAACATTTCGTCGTCGCCAAAAAAAACTCAGAATTTATAACCATGGATTATACGGCACCTGTGCCCTGCAAAATAAGAAGAGTGAAATATATTCAAGAAAATAAAAAACTTAATTTGTTTTTATGAGGAAATTTTTGCTTCGTGGAAGAGAATTATCCGAGAAGTTCGTTGGTTTGCCGCTGAACGCTCAATTTTTTGTCATCCTGATTATTATATCGAGTTTAAATTAGTATATTCAAATTCAAGATGAGAATCAAATCTACGAGCCAGAGGCCAGAATTCAAACCATTTGGCTGCTAATTTGGCTAATTACCTCACTATTTATTCAATTACCTGAGAAGCTAAAAAAATTTGTGTTTAAATATTCTGGAAATTTATTTTCCAATTGCGAGTGAACAGGGTAACTAACTCTTCGCCACACAACAAGGCCGGAAACATCTGTTCCTTTATCGTTATCCGGTGGGCACCTGCGGTTCAAGTCACTGACGCGCACGTCACTCCACCCACACACGCATTTATAGGGTGGGCCACACTCATTCATCATCTCAGAAGAAAGAACAAGGAAGCAGAGGGGGAGAGAGAGAAAATCCATGCCGGAACTGAGATCCGAACCCGAGACCAAGAGCTAAGGTGGCATACTCAACGGAGCACCTGGCCCTTACCTTTGGTTATGAGGTAATGCTCCACCCTGTAATCCATCTGGTTGAGAAAGAATTATCATGAATTTTGAAAACAGAATTACATTTCATTTCTGTATATCTCTAACGCTCCAAATTATAAAATTGATAGAAATAAAAGGAACATTTAAAGAGTTTCCATTTTGGGAAATTACATCAGGTAAATCTCTCTTTCTCTCTCTCCTACACACGCACATTAAAAATTTTAATAATAGGTTATTCCTTCAATCTCCAAATAACATTGGTTATAAAAATCTACATAAGTTATCTTGACCTTGGTTATAACAGTTGATATAAGAAAAGTAAATTATATATACACAATATAGCTTTGTTTATGTGGAAGAGTATGAAAAAGAGCAATGTGAGAGATTTACAATATTTGCATGTATAAAACTCATGCTTTAACTGCGCTATGTAACACTGCGTTTTCCACAATGCCAAAGGTCTGCATTGTCTTAGCGCAGATGATTCAGTTTACAATTAGCATGAATGGTATACGATCGAACATTTGGTATAGATGATAGACTGTAGAATATTTAAGGTATTTAAAGTTATTACAGCTGATTCAGTATATATTTATCAGCAGTTCAGTATGCGAATTGTAGTTATCATGACTGTGAAAATTATTGAACGAAGAATATAATGCAATAAATAAACGATCATTTTTTGCACACCGGAATTAACAAGCAACAAGACCTACACAAACACACACACAAATATATATATATATATATATATATAAAATTTATTTATAGCCGACCGATGAAGGTGTGGTTATCGTCCATAATTTTTTAAACAGTAGGTCACTGGTTCGAATCCTGATTCGGGGGCATGGATGTTCCTTAATCTCTATGCTTTATCCCTTCACTTTCGGCAGAAGATGCCATAACATTCGCCCCTTGTAGGGCTGAATAGATATATCCTATATAAGTGCAGATACATCATAAAATACAGTAAAACAAGTTAGACAAAATTTGAGAACTCGCTGAAAAGAATAAGAGAAAACTATAGAATACAAAGAATAAGAGGAAAGCATAGGGACCACGTCTTTGTTTGGGAGAGGGTCAGCTCTGCAAATCAAGCATTCTTTTCTGACATGTACTGAGGACAAATGTCTAAAAATTAAGTCGCCTTCAAAGAGTGTCTGTACTATATTTATAGCAAATATATAACTCTGTCATATATTAACTCATTTTATTCATTTAAGAAAGATTTTTATAACAATTTTTATCAATCAAATTAATATGTAAAATAAGAAACTAAATAGTTCTTCTTCTTAGAGTCGGGTTTGTATGTCATTGGGCACCTCTGCTTTTATCAGCATTTTGTACTATTAATTCCAAACCCAATGATTCCTAGTTCCAGTTGCTCGGGTCACCCACTTTATGAATAAAGTCCGATAACCCTTTCATGGAGTCTTGGTGTAACTCTCTAGTATGGATGATGCCTAAAGAAGTTCATCTAGGGAGGGCAAGAGCCTCGCATTCGTAAATGATAGGCTTGGCCGTTTCCTCTTGCGTATGACATTTCCTGCAGATAGGGTCTTGCTGAAACAGTCCCATTTTATGGAGGTGTTTTCTGAAATAGTAGTGCCCAGTTATGAATCCTACGATGAAATGTATCTTCTGCCTAGAGCCTCTTAGAATTTCAGAGGCAATCCTCGTTGATGATCCGTAGATCATACTTTTAGCGTGGGTTTGACCAGGAGTGTTGAGCCAAGCTTCATACATCTTCCGTGTTCTAAGAACATTGGTTTTTGCAGTCTTCAAATGGATCCCACAAAAAGGTTCTGCACCGATGGGAGCAAAAGACGATCCTTGTTTAGCAAATTCATCAGCCCTTTCATTACCTTCGATACCTTTGTGCCCTGGCACCCATACAAGGATCACCTTGTTTCTAGTTGCCAGTTCTGTAAGAAGGTCTCTGCATTCCAAAATCATTTTAGATTTTATTTTGAAAGAATTGAGCGCTTTTAAAGCGGCTTGACTGCCACTAAAAATGTGTGAGAATCCACAACTTAATAATTAATAAATGAAGATGCGAAGATTATGTAAATTTTGGTGGAATAATTGTAAAATTGAACTTTTGGTTACATTACTCCTCTTTGCTGAGGTTTTGGTTTCATTTCTTAATTTTTTTTACAGTTGTTTTATAAAGCAAAAGAAAATGGTTAAAAATTGAATCCTCTGTTATTAAGGAGCTGTTAAAAATTCTAAATCCATTACCATATAATTAATTTATAAATGTACTCTCTTTCAAGTCTATCATTTAATAATTTCAGATTCATTCATATTTATTCCCATACAAATTACAAATTTCCAAACATTATATTTTTGGTAAAAATCCTATTTTGTGATTTAATCAACTCATTACGAGAAGGAATATTAAAAAGGGTTTGTAATGCAATTTTAATACTAATAGAAGTGTATATGGCCCTACTTGTGCAGAAAAGTTAAAAAGAGAACCCAACTAGCATTACAGTTTAGGGAATAATTACAACATGCTGTATAACAAGAACACCCAAAATATTCATCATTTTGATAGTAAATTTCGTAAAACAAATTTTATAAAACTGAAGCAGTTGAAATATAAGTTATATATCGAAGAAAACTTAAAAAACCAAAAAGTAAATTGGTTCAAGCAAAGATTCTGACACTTTCCAAATGACTACGCCGTTGAAAAGTTAAAAAAAATATTTAAAAATATAAAAGAAAAAGCAATAAATTTTTGTGGCCGATTAAATTAACTTCAGTTGAGAAACATGATTTTCTTTCTACTATGAAGCAAAGAAGCAAGAATCTAAACTATATAAAAATGGCAACGAGGATCAGCGCCCTTTTGCCTTCAGAAGGAACCAAGTGGAGTACACATACACACATATTATCATATAAATAATTAAATAAAAAATATAAAGTTAGTTTCATTAGCAAAAATTATTTTGTAATTTCTGTTTTACATAAAACCAGTTATATATTTCATTCAAAAAATCATTTGAATTTACAAAATAATATTTAACTTGTATCTGCAAAAGGCACAGGTGCCGTATAATCCATACGCCAAATTCTGAGATTGGCGATTTTTTGGCGGATAAATACAAATAATAAAATTATTTGTATCTGATAACCTGATTATTATTGCGTCATACAGATGAAGACCAATAAGAATTAAGGTGAAAATTCAATTTTAACAACCCTAGTGTTTACGTCAACGCAAAGAAATTTAGAACATTTTGTTCCATTTCAGCATTTTACAAGAAATTTTTGCGAATTAACTTCGTAAGATTTTTTTAGTGTGTTATACAATTTGCTTGACATTTTGGATACTTAAATTCCAGGTTGTATTGCTCTTTTTCATTACTTTAAAAATTTGAATTGAATTTAAAGTTACTGTTTAAAACTTTGTTGACACATTCTTTCTTTAGTTTATGTATGGCATTCTTATAATTTATATTATTACTATAAAATACTATATAATTTGTATATACATTTTTAAAATTATTGTTTCTGTATTTAATTTCTTAAGAATATTCTATTTAACAGTTTAATTTGTACTTAATAATTTATAATTTATATTTATTCTTTTCCGAATGTTGCTTTATTTTTCATTTTTATTCGTGTTCGGATTCTTCTGGAATTTTCGTTAGAATTCGTATTCTGATTTTCTTAAAACTGATATTTACTTTTTCGAAGTTCCCATATTTTCCTTATTCGCATTCGTTTCCTAAGTAATTTCGGAAACGAATATGAATGAGGAAAATATTTGTATTTTCTAATGTTTCACTTTCTGTTCTAATGTTTCATTATTTTTTAAATCTTATTATTTCAATAATATATTTTCACGCTCTTCATTAATCAGGTTTAAATTTAATATTTAGATATGTAAAGTTTTTCAAAAACGATTTTATTACGTCACAATTACAACATATTCGCGCGGCATTACATCACAATGACGTCACTTTGGCAACATTTCGTCGTCGCCAAAAAAAACTCAGAATTTATAACCATGGATTATACGGCACCTGTGCCCTGCAAAATAAGAAGAGTGAAATATATTCAAGAAAATAAAAAACTTAATTTGTTTTTATGAGGAAATTTTTGCTTCGTGGAAGAGAATTATCCGAGAAGTTCGTTGGTTTGCCGCTGAACGCTCAATTTTTTGTCATCCTGATTATTATATCGAGTTTAAATTAGTATATTCAAATTCAAGATGAGAATCAAATCTACGAGCCAGAGGCCAGAATTCAAACCATTTGGCTGCTAATTTGGCTAATTACCTCACTATTTATTCAACTACCTGAGAAGCTAAAAAAAGTTGGTGTTTAAATATTCTGGAAATTTATTTTCCAATTGCGAGTGAACAGGGTAACTAACCCTTCGCCACACAACAAGGCCGGAAACATCTGTTCCTTTATCGTTATCCGGTGGGCACCTGCGGTTCAAGTCACTGACGCGCACGTCACTCCACCCACACACGCATTTATAGGGTGGGCCACACTCATTCATCATCTCAGAAGAAAGAACAAGGAAGCAGAGGGGGAGAGAGAGAAAAATCCATGCCGGAACTGAGATCCGAACCCGAGACCAAGAGCTAAGGTGGCATACTCAACGGAGCACCTGGCCCTTACCTTTGGTTATGAGGTAATGCTCCACCCTGTAATCCATCTGATTGAGAAAGAATTATCATGAATTTTGAAAACAGAATTACATTTCATTTCTGTATATCTCTAACGCTCCAAATTATAAAATTGATAGAAATAAAAGGAACATTTAAAGAGTTTCCATTTTGGGAAATTACATCAGGTAAATCTCTCTTTCTCTCTCTCCTACACACGCACATTAAAAATTTTAATAATAGGTTATTCCTTCAATCTCCAAATAACATTGGTTATAAAAATCTACATAAGTTATCTTGACCTTGGTTATAACAGTTGATATAAGAAAAGTAAATTATATATACACAATATAGCTTTGTTTATGTGGAAGAGTATGAAAAAGAGCAATGTGAGAGATTTACAATATTTGCATGTATAAAACTCATGCTTTAACTGCGCTATGTAACACTGCGTTTTCCACAATGCCAAAGGTCTGCATTGTCTTAGCGCAGATGATTCAGTTTACAATTAGCATGAATGGTATACGATCGAACATTTGGTATAGATGATAGACTGTAGAATATTTAAGGTATTTAAAGTTATTACAGCTGATTCAGTATATATTTATCAGCAGTTCAGAATGCGTATTGTAGTTATCATGATTGTGAAAATTATTGAACGAAGAATATAATGCAATAAATAAACGATCATTTTTTGCACACCGGAATTAACAAGCAACAAGACCTACACAAACACACACACAATATATATATATATATATATATATATATATATATATATATATATATATATATATATATATATATATATATATATATATATATATATATATATATATATATATATATATATATATATATATATATATATAATTTATTTATAGCCGACCGATGAAGGTGTGGTTATCGTCCATAATTTTTTAAACAGTATGTCACTGGTTCGAATCCTGATTCGGGGGCATGGATGTTCCTTAATCTCTATGCTTTATCCCTTCACTTTCGGCAGAAGATGCCATAACATTCGCCCCTTGTAGGGCTGAATAGATATATCCTATATAAGTGCAGATACATCATAAAATACAGTAAAACAAGTAAAACAAAATTTGAGAACTCGCTGAAAAGAATAAGAGAAAACTATACAATACAAAGAATAAGAAGAAAGCATAGGGACCACGTCTTTGTTTGGGAGAGGGCCAGCTCTGCAAATCAAGCATTCTTTTCTGACATGTACTGAGGACAAATGTCTAAAAATTAAGTCGCCTTCAAAGAGTGTCTGTACTATATTTATAGCAAAAACTTAAAGCAAACAATATATATATATATATATATATATATATATATATATATATATATATATATATAAAACTCCATGGCACGACAGCCCATGTGGGTTAAGGCCTACAGTGCCCATAACTGTTTTCATGACCGAGGGCCCTGGGGTGCGAAGCATATGTCTCAGCTAGGTGATCAACCTAACGTAAGACCCCCAGTGTTTAGTTCCCAAGCATGCTTGGTACTCAGTGAATCGACCCACTGAAGGGATGAAAGGTTGAGTCAACCTTGTCCAGCCCCAGGATCGAACCTCGGACCTGTGTCATGGGAGCGTGAAACGCTGTCACTAAGCCACCGGGTTTCAATATATATATCTATATTGTTTGCTTTAAGTTTTTGCTATAAATACTTTTGCGTGAAAGATCGAGAGTGAAAGAAACGTTATATCCATCTTCCTTTTTTCGATAGCACCAAACGATCGGACCCGAGACATCTCTCTTCAGAGAGCGTGGTCTCACTACTAGGATCTGATATACTTAATTCCACTTTTAAAAATGTAAAACCTAACATTTGTTGGTAACACAATAATTTTACGCAACCATTAATTCATTAAAATCACTTAATTTTAATCGCTCTGTATAAAAATTATTCATCTCGATTCAATGTAAATGATATTCTTTAAGTGATAATATTCATAATAAATAATGTTCATTAAAACTAATATTTCAAGATAAATAACATTTGGCTAAGTCCTATCTTGTAAAATGCAATTAGAGGATTTTACTTTGCTAAATCTTTAAGAGCATTTTGAATAGACATCATGATTCCATCAAATGGTTCTTGTTGAACAATCTTAGCGGAGGTTTTTTTCTTGTTTCTCTTTAACTGATAAACAAAAAAATGCGAAAGATGCGCTTTCTTTCAATCCGTAGACAATTTCAGCGTTGATGAAATACTCACCATTTCGACTGTCGTCTGGGACGCTCTTTCATGGGGATGACAGTCTGACAAGATAACAGGTTGAAACTCCGCCAAACAAAGAATTAGTTCTGTTAGAAGAGTCGATTAGAAGGCTCTCTGCACCTGGGCTCGCCAAATAAGGCCAAGGTATTGAGTTCGTGTTTACTGCTTCACTGCTTTACTTTTCACTCATTACTTTTAAGAGATTGCTTTTCAATACAATAAATGGAACTCTAAAATTTTGAAATTCTTGAAAATCACTGGCTGAAAGTTAAAGAAAAGCCTTTTCATTAATTCAAATCTTTTGGAAAACCGTTAAAGTTTTAAAATTTTTAACATAGTGTTACCATTAAAATTTTTTTACTCGTCTTAAAGATATGCGTGTTTTTGGATAAAATTGTATTAACAAAGGGACTATACTGCTTAGACTGCCGCAAAACCCACCATTTTTAAGCTAAAATCCGACAGTTGTGAAATTTGTATTCTATATTGGCATATTTATCGCAACATGAATATAAATTTCTGAAAAAGTTCTATTTAAGCTAATATTTATATACTTCAGTTATAAATATACCAAGAAGTGTATTGAAATCGAGAGTAAAAATTTTGAAGGAGTGTCACAATTCAAGTATCTTGGAACTTTTATTTGCAACGACAACAGCTTACAAAATGAAATATGCGACAGAGTGCAAGCTGGTAATAGAGCTTTCTACGCAAATAAAAAGTTATTCAATAATAGATTGATATCACGAAAAACAAAACTGCAAATCTATAAAACCCTCATTAGACCCATCGTCAAATATGCCGGAGAAACATGGACATTGAATGTAAGGGACTCGGAATATATTACAATTTTTGAACGTAAAATGTTAAGGAAAATCTGTGGACCAAGGCTTGAAAAGGGTGCAGGGACCAGAAGAAATAATAAAGAATGAATGCACCTGGTGAGAAACAAAGACATGGTGAGATTCATGAAAGCACAAAGAATACGGTGGCTTGGCCACGTACACCGCAGAGATGAAAAAAATATCATAAAAAGGATAACAAAGGGTTCTATAGCAAGAAGAAGGAGAGACCCAGAGAAACATGGATTGACAATGTGGAAAAGGACCTGGAGACCATGAAGATAAAGAATTGGAAAAATGTGGCTCTGAAGCGGGAAAAGTGGAAGGAGGTTGTATTGGAGGCTAAGGCCTGCATAGGGCTGTAACGCCAGTTAAGAAGAAGTTATAAATATTAGCTTCAAAAGAAACCGCAAATATAACCAGCTATAAAAAGGAAGGGTTCTTATTGTTATTTAATATTTTATAAAGTTTGTGCGTATACATTAATAAAGAAATTCAGAAATATTACCTAGTTTATACGATAACATTGGTTAAAAGTCCTTGAGAGAAAAATATTTACCTACTATGATTATTTTATTAAAAGAGAACAATGAAAGAGAGAGAGAGAGAGAGAAAAACATTTAATGCAGTTCACTTAAAAGGGATTTAATTATTTTAATAATTATAATTTACATTTTTTATTAATGATTATTTAATTATTATTAAAAGTTACTTGCTAAAAATATTCATGTTAAAGATTAAGTTATAAAATATTAATACTTTAATTATCACTTATTTATATTGAAAAAATAAATTAAAATCATTTTATTTAAACTTTTCAACTTTGAGGAATGGCAACATCAGTTACATTCGATGTTTACTTGTTATTTTTGCTATAAGTTTTTTTTTCGGTTGTTTTAGAAATTTTTTGTATAAAAGTTATGAATAAAAATTAAAAAAACAAAACTTATGACAATAATAACACCCATCCACTTACACAAAAAAAAATGGATTCCAACAAACATAGCTATTCTTGAAAGTACAAAAATTAAAATAAAACTATTTTAAATTATTGTTATTATTTGAACAAAAATGATAAATAAAACATTAATAAAATTAGAAATTAATCTTTAACATCTTCCCGCTTTGCAAGGTGAAATTAATAAACAGAGCTTTCAACTCAAATTGTAGATGAAAAAGAACTTAAAGTGGAAAAGCTCATTTATAGAGGTTTATTTTATGCTAGTTTTACGAGAAAAGTATTTTTACCACAAAATAACACTCATAAGTGTCTATAGATTTAATGTGCTTTAAAGTACCGTAGCGTTTAGAGTAAGCAAATTAATGCTTTTATTAATTCTTTGACTCTAGAATGTGATATATTTGCTTCTACACATTCTTGAAAATTCTTCCGATTATATTTATCTCAGTAAAAGTTATTCATACTCATCAAACTGTAAACTTCCGCAGAAAACAAATCTTCCATTGGATGAAGAAAGTAGGTAACAGAAGTTAAGTTTATAAGATTAAATCTTACAATATTTTTAACAAATTTAGATAGTATCTTTATAAATTGTATTTATGTAAATTTTTATTTCAGTTTATAACTTTTTGTAAGTAAATGTGCAATTTTTGATTTTTGAATTTCTTATAGTTATAAAAGTTCTTACTGATTCCAGATTGGGAAATGTTTTATAAAATTAATTTATAACAAGTTAGAGTGATTTCCTATACCACTATAGAAAATAAGTCGATAAAATATTTCTGAACTTATTTAGTCTATTACGAGAACTGCTGCCGCCAATATATCTGCATCAGTTTGTTGCCATGGAAACATGACACTTTTCATTTTCGACTGGAGGAACAAGAATTAAACATCCACTTTGGCTGAGGAATAACATGACGCCAAACACTCTTAATCTGCATTTGAAATGAACAGTTTTTATTATACCGGACAGTTGTTGTTGTGGTAGTCAGACAGTCGGCTAGGAACCAAAAGAGAACAGTTCGAGGAAAATTTAGTTGTTTACAATAATCTTTTTTATTCTAAAGTTTTGTTTTCCATATTCTTAATCATTTACTATTCAGATACGTAAATATATTAAAACTTTTGAAGAAGAGAATTCACAAGTTAACCACTTAACTAAACTCCATGGCACGACAGCCCATGTGGGCCAAGGCCTACAGTGTTCATAACTGTTTTCATGACCTGGGGTGCGAAGCATATGTCCCAGTTAGGTGGTCAGCCTAACGTAAGACCCCCAGTGTTTAGTTCCCAAGCATGCTTGGTACTCAGTGAATCGACCCACTGAAGGGATGAAAGGCTAAGTCAACCTTGCCCAGCCCGAGGATCGAACCTCGGACTTCTGTCGTGGGAACGTGAAACGCTGCCACTAAGCCACCGGGTTCAAGTTAGGGAAAAGATCTATAACTATAGAGATGTCAGGGAAAAGATCTATAACTATCGAGATGTCAGGGAAAAGATCTATAACTATAGAGATGTCAGGGAAAAGATCTAAAACTATAGAGATGTCAGGGAAAAGATCTATAACTATAGAGATGTCAGGGAAAAGATCTAAAACTATAGAGATGTCAGGGAAAAGATCTATAACTATCGAGATGTCAGGGAAAAGATCTATAACTATAGAGATGTCAGGGAAAAGATCTATAACTATAGAGATGTCAGGGAAAAGATCTAAAACTATAGAGATGTCAGGGAAAAGATCTATAACTATAGAGATGTCAGGGAAAAGATCTATAACTATAGAGATGTCAGGGAAAAGATCTATAACTATAGAGATGTCAGGGAAAAGATCTATAACTGTAGAGATGTCAGGGAAAAGATCTATAACTATAGAGATGTCAGGGAAAAGATCTATAACTATAGAGATGTCAGGGAAAGATCTATAACTATAGAGATGTCAGGGAAAAGATCTAAAACTATAGAGATGTCAGGGAAAAGATCTATATAGAGATGTCAGGGAAAAGATCTAAAACTATAGAGATGTCAGGGAAAAGATCTAAAACTATAGAGATGTCAGGGAAAAGATCTATAACTATCGAGATGTCAGGGAAAAGATCTATAACTATAGAGATGTCAGGGAAAAGATCTATAACTATAGAGGTGTCAGGGAAAAGATCTAAAACTATAGAGATGTCAGGGAAAAGATCTATAACTTAAAGTTCATATCGAACAACTAGAATCATTCGCATCCAAGGAGTGTCATATTTATGATCTGTTGCATTGTAAGACAGAGCGGGAATCCTTCGGCTGCCATCTTGGAATGAAGCGACATGAAATGAACCAAACAGATATGGAAGCTCTTTCTCAACATCAATTTCTATAGCAACAGGAACTCTCCTCTGGATAAAATTAAATCTCTGTTCTTTGAACTACTAACAATTAAATTGATAACTCGCTAATTATTACCTATTAATTGGTAATGCTAACTGTTAACGAACTTTTTAAGATACGACATATTCGAAATTGCTAATTATTGCTTGAAAAGAAAATAGAAATTCACTCTTTTGAAAGTTGTGGGTAAACCACTCCTTTTAAAGAGAGCAACAACATATCGTCTGAAGGGGTAAATAAGATAGAAAAAAGAGTAAATTTCAATCTTTTATAGGAGTATTGCGGATTTTTTTTTTTTTGAAAATTTAATGCAGAAATTAGAGTTTGAATTCTTTATTTTAAGGATTTATGTATGTTTTTGACAATTACAATATAAAGATGTATGATTTTTCTTTATTCAATAATATAACACTACAATTGAATATGACATTTTAATTGATTTGGATAAGTATAGTGGTTTTTAAATTACATACAATATTAAGCAATTTGTTCAGCCATTTATTACATTACTTATATCTATTTAGTTTTACGTGTGAGTGTAGCACTCTCAAGAAAAATTCGTCACACTACTTATTTTTCATTTTAGTTTACAATGGCTCCATACAAAATTAACTTTTACAAACATTATTAGTGTGTACACCAAATTGTACACAATTTAAACAATACATAAATATTTTATATAGTAAATATAATTTAAGTTCTTTTTTGAAAAATCATTTATTTATAGTATAGCTAAATATTTATTTTTGTTTGAATATTGATAATATGCATTTTTGAAGTTAAAGGAGGATAAAAACAAATATTTACAGATTATTCTGTTGAACAAAAGTGACATGTTTTTGCAAATAAATCTTATTTTATGTTATATTTTCTAAGTTTAATTTAACCTGAAAATAACTTCAATGAAATTAAGAATGAAATTAAAAATAAAATGCGAGATTATACAAAAACATTTATTCAATTTTTAATACAGAAAAAAATTAAATAAAAATATGTATACAGAAATTCTTATGTTTATGATGTCAAATTATAATTATTTATAATGTCAAATTTGTAAATCATATAGTCCATGAAAGCATAAAATACAGTAAGTTTATATCACCGTACTTAACATTAAACACGTGAATACATTTACATAAAATATTGAATGCTTTTTAATCTTGCATATACTACATCAATAAATTCATAAACTACAGATAAAAATATTTCATATTCAGGTCTGCTTTTGACCACAGTGTGTTGACTACTTATGAATTTTATTCTTCTTCTAAAGATCTCTTCACCTAATTCGAAAAAAGAAAAGCATAATAACCAAAATTTCTATAATATTTGTATTCTCATTAGTGTCTAAATAAGCTTTAATACTAAAATTTCATAAGAATAATACTTCAAAAAATAAAAGCCCTATTTTGCTGCAAGAAATCAGATATATACGTAATTATATTCTGTATTAAAATCACCTTCAGCCTAAAAAATACTATCATCTGTAATTTTCACATATTTATTCCATATTATTGGACAAGTTTTCAAGACAATGTGATAATATTCTAGGAGCATAGAATCCAGGACTGAGAAATCAGTCACACACACAGATTCTGGATATTAAATATTGAATTCCAAATCTATCTGTAATAAAGATTATAATCATTTGTAGTAAATTAATAGAACTTTTTATTGTAATTTAAACCAAGAGTAATTTGTTAAAAAATGGCATTCTCATTAATTAATTAAAACTTAGTAACTGAAGTTGGTAAATTAAAGATTGTCTAGTTATTTTTGAAAATTTTTATAAGAATGTGGCAAAAATGATAAATTGTTGATATAAAATAAAAGAAATACAAAATAATTTTGGATTTTTTCTTTGTAATGAAATAGATATAGCCCCTACCATAATTTACAAAATGGATTGTTAAACATTAAATAAAAATATATACATGCATACATAAATTTATTTTTAATGTTAAAACATTTTTAAATCAATCAACTGTAACTGAAAAACAGGTGAAACTAAATGAATAATTTTTTTTACAAATTACAACAAAAAAATTTTAAACTATGCTTTTGTATCACATATACTAATGTTTAAATACATTGCAAGTAAAATGATTTTTAAAAATACAAGATAGAAAACTACAATATAATAAAATACATAAGCAATACTGTATATTTTGTAAAATATAGATTTGAATTACTTTCTTTTGGATCTCTCTCTCTCTCTCTCTCTCTCACTCACTCACTACACACACACACACACACACACACACACACACACTCATTAAACAAATATCAAAATATCAATGTGATTTTTCTTCCATTTTTATATAAAAAAATACTTTTTCTGCAAAATTTCAACTAAATGTTTTTGGCATTAAAATAATTTAATCGTCTTATTCGCGTGCAATAAAAAAACTTGAAAATTTTAGCACATGTTTCATGTTTTACCATTAAAAATCCAGACATGCAAAAAAAGTTCAATACTTTCATGAATATTTTAAAATTCATTCTCAAATATGCAAAAAATACAGGTTTTATACTACCAATGTTTCATTGAAAGCAGCCAATTTTGGATACTTAGAGAAATAAATTGTGTAATAGAATGGTCTATTTTTCATCACAAAATGCTGTTTTGTTTTTAATATTTTCTTCATAAGTTCAAATATTTTTCCTCGAGGAATTTCATAGAGCATTTCAAATTGTAATCATTTTATCTGAAAGGAAAAATACATAAATATGCATACATATATGTGTTTACTGAATAATATCATACATATAAAAAATAATTATGGTCAAGTGAATTATAAATACTTTATATTTATTTTTTTAAACAATTAAATTCAAATTAAAAAATTTTAATGTTAGATAAAAAGAAAATTTTAAATGAATTATAAATTTACTGTAAAGTTAATTAAAATTTGGTTTTAGCAGTAAAAACAAGTAAAACTTTATTTCAAAATAGATTTAAAAACATTATTAAATTTTTTAAGCTAATTACCAAGTAATATTTATTTAATGTATAATTTAATGAATTTAATGAAACCTTTCATCATTTTAAAATCAACTTTAAAAACCAAAAACTGTAATAAGAGATTTTAACTGAAAATATTGATTGGAATTTTCATGTCATTATATATATAAATTAAGTTACCACGTTCTTACATTAAACATAGAAAATTACTTCAAACTTTTAAATACATTTTACCAGCAAAATGAAATGAATACTTGTAACACTACTAATAACAATAGTAATGTCTACTAATAACAATAGTTAACATTTTCTCAGTCTCCATCAGACTTATTTTGATTACACATTATACAGAATATATCAGACCAGCCATTTTTTCCTTACATTCATTTCATCATCTTCAAAATAACTACATGTTTCAGATTTGCTTTTGCTAATTTTGTTTTTTATTTTTTTCTTCGCTGATGACAATGACTACCATAATATGCGAATATACAAATTACATTTCCATCGAAAAAATTTATAATTGGAGAAATTCTAAAATATTATACAAATTAATAGATTTTGATACATACAATTTTCTTTTCGTTTTATCTACGAATGCTTTTACTAACAATCAAATCAAAAATTGTCAGTGAAGCTTTAATAAATATAATGCTGTCAAGTAATATTCTGTAGATAGATATTTGCTTTATATTGTATTAACATTTAAAATAAAAAGCTTCGAATTTTATTTATGAAAAAATTTATTCTTATTCATAAATAAAATGTATTTCGTTTTAATCGCACTTTCATTTCAGTTCAATAAACTATATTAAATAAATACTTTATAATATACATTAGAGATATTTAAATCAACGAGAAGATTAATAGTCATATTCCCGCACAGTTTCGAAAGTAAAAGAATTTAAAAATGCATGCATTATGTGATTTATACTATTAATTTATAATAAATTAAATTTAGGCAGAAAATTGTATTTGAAATAAAAAATAAAATTTCCAAACACATTTTTATATTATTAAACATCATCAATTAACCAGAAATTTCAAATATTATAAATATTACATGAATAAGAATGCAACAAAATTCATTCATTCCCACTTCTGAATACGAAAGTTTATATCATGGTGAAAAATCACAAATATGAAGAATTGATTTAGTCATTCAATTAATGTTATAAGAAATAAAGACCATAATGTGTTTCTGCACTCCTTGTCCAATTATATACATATTTTTTAAATTCAAATAGATCGCTTTAACAAAATGAAGTTTTAAAATCCTCCATTTTTAGCGAAACTAAACCGAAAGCATAGAGCCACGTGATTAACCAATCAGAGCACATTGCATTTGCTTTGTGCCATAAACACGTCAAAAAAAGAGTGAAAATTGCTTTGAACTGGGAATGGAGTGTTGGAAAGAGTACTTCTCTCCCCAATTAAGTACAAAAGGATTCATTTTGTATCTTTATGGAGTACAAAATATCCGTCACTCATCAAGTGGTGAAAAACCTCTCGATTTTTTAAGAGTGCCCGCGTCACATTACATATAAATATATCGGGTCAATCGGAAAGTTCTGTTCATTTCTGGAATAAAATAAACAACCAATTTTTCGCAACGTCAATAATCTTTATTAAATAATATGATTGCCATTATTCTCGATGACTTCTTGCCAGCGTGAGGGCCATTTGTACAGCCCACTTTTGAAAAATGTTTCTTCTTTACATGCAAAAAATGGAAACGGTGCTTGATTGATATTTTCTTCATCTTTGAATTTTTTCCCCTTCAAAAAACTCTGTAAGAACGAAAACAAATGTTAGTTGGAGGATGATAAGCGCGAAGAATAAGGTGTATGGGACAGAATTTCCCAGACTAGTTCCTCCATTTTTTGATGAACTCTTATCTTGGCTTCTCTTTTGGAACATAGTCGGTCTCTTTTCTAGGACTGATCCCTTTACATTACCAGTTGCTGAGAATACTTTTCCGAATTGAGCTTTTCCTCCAATTTTTAATGCAGATAATGTATTGGCCCTCAAATTTTTCACACTACACATAACATTCTCTTATTCAGAGTCAAATTTGTTTTAGAGTTGAAAGATCTAAGTTTTTTTTCTACACAATATACCCTTTTCCTTACGATGTTTTCATAGGTTATCCCTTTTTCATCTCCAGTTATTATCCGGTTCAAGAAAGGCTGGATTTTGTTCCGAACAAGCAGAGACAGGCATGTGATGACTCGATCATCCAAATCCTTCTGACTTAATTCATGGGGCATCCATTTTGAATATTTCCGCATCAATCCTGTCTTCCGAATAGGGTCCGAAATAGCAGAAAGTTCATTTCAGCTCAGAAAGCTATCTCCAATGTTGTCAGAAAAAAGAATTTGCTCTAATATGGTTTTAAAAACATCGTCATCGATCAATGGACCGAATTTTCGGTAGACCAAATATATATATCAATAACATCAAATTGGAATGTTTCAAATCACAGATTTACTAAAAACCACTTGTTGTCTTACTTCTCAACACACAATCAAAAGAGGATTGAAGGTCCGGATGCCTTCCTGGACGGAAAGGGGGTGTCTCGGAAAGGTTACAAAGACTTCCCGCCCACCCCCCACCAATATTCCGCTCCCTTGATATCGAATGCCGGTCTCTATTATTCTCTTGGACATACAGGAGGGGGTGATGTAAGCTCCGGAAGGAAATTCTATGACACACATTTACAGAAGGGCTACCCCATTCAAACTATAAGCCCCGGCAATTTCAGAGTACCGCAGCAGCCTTACTTTTTTTTCCCTTCCATTCTTCGGGGAGGAGGATGGAAGAATCTTTAGAAAATGCATTTTCAGCGAAGTCAATTTTGTAAGAATAAATTTTCAGTCATATATTTAACTTTACTGAGACTTTAAACATGCTTTATGTACCACGACTGGAATTCTAAATTAATTTTTATACGATTATTGTTTGTAAATGGTTTACTTATTAAAAATACAAAAGTTTTTAAATTTCACACTATTTAGAAAGTTTGTGTCAATTAAATCTTCATTCAGTCGTGTACATGAGACAGATTATGAAGACACTTGAAATGTCTTAAAAATTGTCCAAGGAAACAATAATATCTTCCCCATGTGCAGGAAATGCTGCTAACAATGCTTTTTCGGCATAAAAAAGTACCTAAAATCTACTTTCGTCAGTCGAAAAACAAAAATTTTGATACACAAATGCTTGATTCGGCCTATTCTCACTTACTCATCTGAAACGTGGACATTGACTGAGAAGGACAAAGAAACCATCTCCATTTTCGAAAGAAAAACTTTAAGAAGCATCTTTGGTGGAATAACATGTGAGAATACATGGCAAAAGAACTCATTCTGAGCTCTATAAACTACATAAAGAACCAGATAGTGTTAAATTTATCTCAATACAGAGATTAAAATGGGCAGGACATTTGAGTCGGATGAACGACAATCGGGTGAAGAAAAAAATTTTCTTGGCTCGCCCCATGGGCACCAGAAGAAGAGGACGAACGAAACTCCGATGGCGTGACTGCCTTGACAACGACCTAAAAACACTAAAAGTGACAAACTGGATGACCTTATCCAAAAATAGGGAGTCCTGGTATGCACTTCTGAGGAAGGCAAAGGCCCACCCTGGGCTGTCAGGCCAATGAAGAAGAAGATGTGCAGGAAATGCAAAATATCACGCATTTTACCCTGGGTCATCTACTTTTCTGCTTGACTTGTTTCGAAGTCCTCTTCTTGTTTTAGACTTTGTTACTTCATGGATCTGCCTTAGGCTGTTGGCTAGGATAGAAGACAGCAACAACATCATTTGAAACATTACTATTATTGATTTGAGCTTCCTGCAATGTAGACCGAGCTGGCAGCCGAATGGTTAGCTTTTGCCTTCGGTTCAACAGTTCGTGGGTTCAAATCCCACCTTGGGAATGGATGTTTGTAGTGGTTCGGAATCCACTTTAAGCCCTAGGTCCCAGTCTAATAAGCCCTCGTGTGCAAAAAATGACCGTTGAGCGACACACAAGCCAAACCAATCCCTGCACTATAATTTATTCCTCCATGCTGCAGCGTTATACTCAGAAATGTTTCTCGCTTCAAGTAAGAAGTGTACTTTTTTCCTGCTTTTGAAATAGTCATCAATGCGTAAACGCTATGAGTGGGAGAAAAATAATTAAGGAGTGTGTCGAATGTCCTCTTTTTTCTTCAGTCTCCGAGAGTAACTTTTTCTTAAAAATAACTACGTTTCTGATTTTATATATTTTTTAATGGTTGAAAATGTATTAGTTTCGCACTCTTTAACGAATGCGTTTTCGCCTTTTCGAATACATCATTGCTCATGAAAGTATGAGAACGTGATTGAAAGAGAAAGTTACTATTTGGTACGGAGTTTCCACAAATAGTAATTTTCCAGCCAACATATACGCAAAATTATATTTCGTGATAAAAAAATTAAAAAATGAAAATTAAACGTTTTCAAAAACGGTTAATTTAATTGTTGTGTACATTTTTATGTTAAATTTTAAAACTGGATATTTTACATTTAAACTGAAATTTAAGTCAAAAATGAATTTTATAATTTGTTTCGCTTTATTTAGTGAAAAAACTACTAAAATTTCTACTGTCTTCATTGCATTTTGCTGTTGTCTTGGGCCAGCTAGGCTGGCATTATGGGCTGCGCTGCTCCACTTTCCCAATTGAATCGTAATTTGGTGTGGAGTCAGTTCACACATGTCTTAGGTACCGTCATAGACAAGCATTCCCAGCCCATTTTTACAAAGAAAAAACAAACACAGGATAGGCAGAGAGACAAAATAAATGCATGACCGAACTGGGATTCGAACCCAGAACCTCCCTATCAGCAGTCAGGTACTCTGACCACCGTACAGGGTGGGCGGCTTTCATTGCATTTTAATATTCTTCTTCTATTGACTCGACAAGCCCGGGTGGGCCAAGGCCTTCCTTAGAACACTTTCCCACGCCGGCCTTTGCTTGGCGACAGACCTCCGGTTCTTATCTTTTAAAATGCTAAGATCCTCATCTACCGCATCCCACCCTCTGAGTTATGGCCGACCCCTTGGTCTTTTCCCGATGGGTTTGTAATGGGAGATTTTGTATGTCAGGGTTGGGGGGGTCTAGGCGGCAAATGTATCCTGCAAGCATTATAATATAAGTCCTTATATATTTCATAGCTAAATTTCAGAAATCTAAGTTGTCCTTTTTTTCTCTAATAAAATATAAACTAAGTGACTGATCAAGAGGCGCGATCACTGCAAATTCTCTTAACTATATTTGAAAAGATTTAAACGTAACTCAGCGAAGCGAAGTAACAGTTATCGACTTACATTTGTTCAACTGAAGTGCTGCTATACACAGTTGTGACAAAGCAGCCAATAAAAGGACTGACTGTGCCAGCAAAGTATTATTATTTTTTGCCGCGGTTGCCTGGTTGGTTCTCATCATCGGAAGGTAGAGAGTTCGAATCCCTGCTAAATTGAAAATCTGTCATTTTCTCAAAAGGTGGCACGGATAGGTTAAAACTGGGTTTTGTTGCAATATCCTCCAAGTGAAATGATACCTCTGAGGGTGGCAGACCAAGTATTGGTGGTCTTCTGCTTGGTTCCTGTTTCGAGGACTCCACCCGGCTGCTTCCATCTAAGTGGTAGAGCCCAGCTCAGGGCAAGGGCTGGTGCAACAACAACAACACAGTACATGTAATATGATGTTATATCAAAATTATACAAAATACAATTTATAAACAAGTACAATAAAATCATATGGTCTAAAGCTAAGGTAATTTACAAGCTCTAATAGTCGACCAACTTGTCTAGTAGTCAGCGTGCCTGACTACGGATAAGGAGGTCTTGGGTTCGAATCCCGGTTCGGGCATGGATGTACTGTCTCTCTCTATCTATTCTGTCTTTGTTCTTTCCTTGTATGAATGAGGTATGAATGGTTGCCTACCCTATAAACGGGTCCCT
>CM075854.1:111824758-111826610 GCA_037975125.1 Latrodectus hesperus | reverse complement strand
TATATATATATATATATATATATATATATATATATATATATATATATATATATATATATATATATATATATATATATATATATATATATATATATATATATATATATATATATATATATATATATACATATATATATATATATATATATATATATATACATATATATATATATATATATATATATATATATATATATATATATATACATATATATATATATATACATATATATATATATACATATATATATATATATATATACATATATATATATATATATATATATATATATATATATATACATATATATATATATACATATATATATATATACATATATATATATATATATATATATATATATATATATATATATATATATATATATATATATATATATATACATATATATATATATATATATATACATATATATATATATATATATATATATATATATATATATATATATATATATATATATATATATATATATATATATATATATATATATATATATATATATATATATATATATATATATATATATATATATATATATATATATATATATATATATATATATATATATATATATATATATATATATATATATATATATATATATATATATATATATATATATATATATACATATATATATATATATACATATATATATATATATATATACATATATATATATATATATATATATATATATATATATATATATATATATATATATATATATATATATATATATATATATATATATATATATATATATATATATATATATATATATATATATATATATATATATATATATATACATATATATATATATATATATATATATATATATATATATATATATATATATATATATATATATATATATATATACATATATATATATATATATATATATATATATATATATATATATATATATATATATATATATATATACAGGGTGATTATAAAAAAACTTTGCCAACATCTGCACTTCTAGCGTCCATTCTATTTAACCGATCAAGATGATATTTCAAATATAGTTCTTTTGAGATATGCGCTCAAGATTCTGTGAATGGCAATACAGTGGCCCTCGCGGTTACAGTTATAGTGACAGAAACTCGAAATTTTCGAATGGCAACGTCTACTGTTTACCATCGCAATATGTTCAGCACATGCGAAAACCCTAAATAGCGTTGAAACGGTACCGATATGTCTAAAAACGGACGTGTTCTGCAAACACAAAAAAGAGTTCTGAAAACCGGCCAATAAAACACGATCTGGGCGCACGCAATAAATTTGCATGTGACAGAGTCAAGAAACCAATCACAGAACGCCGGTCGCCAGATATTCAGCGTAGGAAACCTATAAAATACCAAGCGGGTATGCGAAGTCGTCATTCGGGAACTCGCACATGCCGACGATATGAGTCTTCCTAGGAAAGTTCGCGGTGAATTGATCAAACTCTATTACCAAAATGGGATGAACGCTGCGGAAGCCTTGCGTGTGTATCGCCGCAATCATCGACAACGACGCGGCCCATGTACTCTGCAAGCTCTGCGTGATTTAGCGCGGAAATTCGAAGATACAGGCTGCACCTGTGACAAACAGCGCTCCGGACGGCCAACTGTTTCTGAGGACGTTGTCGTGGAAGTGCACCATACAGTGACTGCAGAACACACAGAAACCGCAAGAGGCATAGCGCGCGTGTTGGATATTCCGAACTCAACGGTCCGCAAGCTCTTGCGCTCGGTACTTCACATGTTTCCCTATCGGTTCCAGCGCGTCCAGATGTTGGAGCCGGGTGACCCACAACAACGTCTGGACTTCGCA
>CM075854.1:111819758-111822258 GCA_037975125.1 Latrodectus hesperus | reverse complement strand
AAAATAAATCTTTTTTCTTGCATGTATTCTACAATGCAAATTTAATTCATTTTCAAGATACACTGCCCATGCGAAAAATAAGAATATATTATACAAAAGGTCTTGACATTTTTGAAGGCCAAGAAGAAATTCAGTTTTTTCAAGCCATCTACATAATTTTCATATTCAGACATTACTTATACTTGGATGAAAAATTATGTGAAATGTTATATTCTTTGAAGACTGCTACACCTTCATTGCAAATAAGACTCTTGTTTATCCTATACAGTTGTAAAAAAGTATTTTCAGATCTATTGATCATTAAAATCATACCACTCTTAATCAATTAAAGTTTTTAGAAGCCCCTTTAGGGATTAAAATATTTTATGAATAAATCAAACAAACCCTAACTATGGAGTATTTTTAATAACTTCCCCACTATTTACACAATGCTATAAGTCCAGAATATTTCCATATGCAATTAATATTAGAAATCACGTCGTAAAAAGCTGCTGGTTTAAGCTTAAAATGTAGTCTGCCAAGTGAGTTCTGATTCACCTACATTGAATTCCCATAAACCTGAGAAAGAGATAACGCTTGTTGGCGCCAAGCTACAGGCTACAACAAACAAAAAGAATTTCCACTTATAACACTTAATCAATTGAAAACAGTCTGTGCTTGTCATTTTCATTGATTGGTGTTTTGTAGAATAACATAGAAAAAATAATGTCATTTGCAGTAGTTTGAAAAAAATATTTGAACAAAATAGAGAAAATTAATATATAACATATAAACATATATTTCTTTAATTAGCATCGTACCAGCAAATTAAAATTCTATTTGTGGGCCAGATGAAACTTTCTGGCAGTCTGTAGTTCGTCCCTCCCTGATCTAGATCAATTTATATATATATATATATATATATATATATATATATATATATATATATATATATATATATATATATATCAGTAATTTTATACACTGAATCAAAATAAATTAAAAGTAGATGAAAATCAATTGTAAAATCAAAGAAATTGGCTCAAATTATGTTAAGATCATGAAGTGTGTTTCTGTATTTGTGCATTTAAATTTTATTAGACAGTATAAATTGCTTTAATCTCTACTATAAAACTACAATGTATATACATATATGCAGCATACTTCTTAATTCCTTATTAATTACCTTAAAAAATGAAGAAATTTATAATTTTATTGTAATCTAACAATACTGTGAATCTGATTTTTAGCTGTATAGCCAAAGCACAATAATTGGCAATTAAGCAGCTTCTACTAATGGATTCAAATTTGACTTACTTTAAATTATTGTAATATTCTTGTATCTTGTGAAGAAACTAAAAAGTAATGCTTTAATAATTTCATTGCACATTTAAAAAATAAAATAAACATAAAAAATAAATATAATGAAAAATTAAAAAGAACTAAAAATATTTTCTAACAAAAAAGCTATTATTTCAACAAGTATTTCAAAATTTACTACTTCCCAGGTATCAACTCAGAATTCCTGGTGCTTTGTAAAATATATCAATTTTGAGGAGTTTCCATGAATTGAACAAAACCTGTGCACTATTCTTGTAATAACTGTTCAGTAATATTTTCAGCAAAAGATCTAAGTAATTAGTGACTTTAAGATGATTTCTATGAGAATGAATCAAACATACAAAACCTTGCAATTAAACAATGTTTACACACACATGTCAAATCTTTAAAAAATATGATATTCGTTATTTCAAATTATATAAATTTTGCTGGAGAAGTAAATACAGATGCAAAGATAATGTGTTCCTTATTTTAATTTATTTTAATTGTGCTGTAAGCATTTTTCATACAAAATAAATACTATAGACCAAACTTGAATCTTTAAATATCAATCAATAAATTGCTGAAGCCAGTCTAATTAATAAACATATAGTACTCAAAATCAAGCTAATAATAAATCATAAGTACCTCATAACAAACATAACTTACATAGAGCACTGAATACTGAAATGTAAATCGAAACAAAAAATATATTTGTCGATTTAATGTGCGATTTATAATATTATTTTTTCAGTTAAAATTTTCCTTTTTCTAGGCATATTTAGAAATCTGATACATTTTAAAAATATGGTAAAATGATCTTCATTCAATTTATCAAAATTCTTAATATAATAACACTCAGATTCAAGTTATTGAAGAAAATTATATAAGAATCTAATATATTTCCGAATTTCCATATTTTAATTATGATTAAAAAATAGAGTTTTTAAATTCGAACTACAAATTTTCAGAACTTGATTTCGCAAAAAAAGCAAAAATTGAAAAATTTAGCAATATTTTGATAAATATGTTCATTTATTAATGAATGAATGCATATATGTACATATGTCTAATATACAAACATGTGTATTTAAGGTATACATCCATAGTTTTACCTAAAATGAAACAAATCTATATGAATCACATGAATTTTTTTTTCTTTTTAAAATCTGAATAATATTGATTTTGAATTTCCCTCCAC
>CM075854.1:111402258-111817258 GCA_037975125.1 Latrodectus hesperus | reverse complement strand
ATTGCTGAAATGAACCTTGCTTAATTACATTACAAAATCTAAAGTTTCATCAAACCATAATAGGAATGCAGAAATTTGAGAAACATTTACACAACGGTACCTTATATGAATGGCAATTGTAAGCAAGGAACATTTTGTAGACAGACGAGCCATTTTTACTTGAATGAACAAATATAAAAAAAAATTATCACTTTAAGCAATAGAGATTGTTTGTTGCTCAATGGTCATTTTTTGGACACAAGAGCTAATTAGACTGAGACCTATGGTTTAAAGTGGAATCCAAACCACTTCAAACTACCAAGCCCAATGTGGGATTTGAA
The DNA here is from genome assembly GCA_037975125.1 of Latrodectus hesperus. NCBI lineage: Eukaryota > Metazoa > Arthropoda > Arachnida > Araneae > Theridiidae > Latrodectus > Latrodectus hesperus. The sequence continues at coordinate 111,816,938 of CM075854.1, read as the reverse complement.
CCCACAAACTGTTGAACCAAAGGCAAGAGCATTAAGTGACAGAGAACCCAATACAGTCTATAAACTATGTCTAATCCATCACTGTAAGCTGTAGGTTCATTATATCATTTGTCAACAGTCCTTTTTTTTTCATTGGAAATTACAACAGAATTTGAAACATGTTCTCTCACTACAAAATGATCAGAACATATTAACAATGTTAAACATCCAAGAAATGATGCAACATCAGCAATTGTAACACACAAGCTTTTTAAGAATTAAGTTCACCTAGAATAATTCTTGACCTTAACAAACATAAGACTTCCAAAGTCTAAAGTCTGCATTATTTGGTATGCTCATAGATTTACCACAAGTTTGCAGCTTTCCCTAATGAAGCACACAATTTCCCAAATAGAGATTTATAGAGAGCCATGACTCATATGCATAACTTCTGCAGAACATTTTGTCACCATCTAACATTACATAACTATAAGATGTTGAATTGATAAATAATAAGTGCATTTTTTAAAGTGTAGATTATCGAAATACCAATTCTTTAATGATTAATTCAATACCTGTGTTACCCTTCAAGTTAGCAAAGTTTTTAGAAAAAAAAAAATCTTCATATATAATAAATATGAAAAATGGCTATGTAGAAAGAGCTTTTGTTTTGTGATGTGCATAAAAAACAGGATTATTACATTTACTTTTCAATAAACCAGATATATTTAGGTTTATTATATTATCATATACATTTTGGATAGTTATAAAGGAATATTGCCCATACTTATTACCAGCTTATAAATAATCTTGAAAATTATTCAGTAAATTTATCATGGAAAATAAAAATAATAAAGTCAAATATGGTATTCCCAATTAAAAATTAATGCTAAATATACAATGAAAAATTTCAAACCCATGCATTAGAATTGAAAAGGTTAATAAAAATAAAGAAATATAAAGGTTACAATAAACATTATAACTTATACATTTATATAAATTTCAAACTTATGTCAAAATAACAAATTTCATTGCTACTTTACTGTTTGCTAAAATATAAATTTTTTATCAACACACTATTAGTTCATGAGCAGAATTAAGTCTGTTGGATTTTCTTCTCTTATTTGTTTTGAGAGGAACAGCCTGAAAAAAAATATATAATTTTACATTTAGTATATTTTGTTATATAATTTTAGATTTTTCAAATAAATTTATTTTGGACTTAATCAACTTAAATCACTTATTTTCATAAATAAGACATTTAAAAACTAATCATTCAATTTTTATTTATGTATACAAATTTTTTTAATTGAAAATTTTTATTACAAATAAATACAAAAATTGCATACCTGTACATTGAAATAGACATCAAAATGTTACATCAATAAAGAAACAAACTTTAATTACAAATCCAAAAAGTAGAGTATAGAAATGAACTAAAATGATAGCAATCATAAATTCTTATGGCAACATTTATTGTGACACCTTATAAATATAACACATTCCATCAATACGCCTAAGACTAGGGGACAGTGCAATGGATAAAATATGCCAAGCAGGCGATAAAGTGCAGAAAACAGGCTTAACAGTTCAGAATGAGTTTACATGATGTGATTTTCATTTTATGACGCAAGTTGATTATATGAAAAGCAAGAAATTCGTTTTGTGGGCAACCCTTGAAGCATTTAATGAGTAGTTTTATTTGGTTACAATTTTTAGAATTTTCTAAGTTAATATTCTTGTTATTGGACTTCAACTTTTTTTAAAGTTATATTATTTGGAATTTTTTAAAAATACATTGTTTGGAATTTTTAAAATATTTAGAGTTTTTAAAGGTATATTGTTTGCAATTTTTTAAGTTATATTATTTCTAACTTTTGTTTGGTCAGCTATTAAAAGACCTGTGAGGGAGGGTACTAATCATCTGTCTGGTCGGTTTAATTCGTACCTCGCAGAGTTTGTATGGCGAAGAAATGATAAAAAAAAGCATCAGAGAAGATTTCTTTGAAGCAATTAAAGCTGTTTATTCTATGACTGGCTGTGACTATTACAAAACTAATGATAAGGTAAGTTATTTTGCTTTTCACTAAAATTTTTGTTGTTTGAAATATTTTATGTATATATATATATATATATATATATATATATATATATATATTATGAGTGGCACCATTGATCAATTCGAAACTCTAGATTTTATAAAAAAATATATGTTTACATAGGTAAACATATCTTTAAGTAAGCTTTATTAATGCTTCACTTTAATGTTAGATTGTGCCATACTGAAATTTTTTAAGGAGGCATCACTGCCCGGTTAGCTAAAATCTTATTAAAAAGTCTTATTAAAAATAGCAATTTGTTTATGTTAGAAATTTAGCTTTATTGCCTGGATGTCACTGTAGCAGGTAGCACTACAGTGAAGTTTTTTTAAGGTGGGCACCACTGCCAAGTTACTTAAAATTTGAGTTTTATTTAAAAGAATGCAATTTGTGTGTGTTAGATTAAGCTTTATTGCATGTATGTGAACTTCTATACACTTCATGATACTTTGTTTATATTTGCTTTTTTACCATGCAATCTTTGGGAAATTAGTTTCTAGTTATTATCATTTTAATACTTCTATAGTAAGTAATTATAATGAAGTGTTTGAAATTTTGATGTTTGGGATTTAAAATAGAGTGCAATTGCAAAGTTGAAGTTCGAATGCAATCTGTATTTGGTAACTGGATATTGTGTGTAGTAGCATAATTTAGGTTGGCAAGAAAGCTGTGCAGCGTTTGGCACGAAAATTGGAAATCGGATAAACCTGCACAGTTCCTTGGTTTTTTACCCATAAATATTTCAGAGAAAAATATTTTCTCAAAAATTATTTTATTCATATAATTCACTTGTTAAACATAAAATGTCACAAGCTGTTTGAAGTTTCATATAGTACCAAAAAGCAAATATATCACAATGCTGTTTGTAGATTATAGTATACATCCAAAAATCCAAAAATAATTGTTACAGACTTCCTAGATCATCTCTATCAATAAGAAACCCTTTATGATCACAAGGTTACAAGTAGATGTATTAATTGGATGGAAGTTATTTCTTTACAGCTGAAAGAGTATCTAAATTGGGAACTTTCATGATGTTCAGAAACCAATAGAATTAATTAAAACATGAAAGCTGAACAAAAATGTTTTGAAAAATTCAAAAAAAAATTTTGTTCACTACTCAAAACAGAGTGAAAAATCTTTAAATAGTATGAAAAAATAAATTGGACCTATTTGATAGTTCATTTCAAGTCATTAATAATATAGATAAACATTTTACTAGCAAAGAGAGATAGGGAGAAATTAATTTCCCCATGAATATTCTGAAACCAAAATTAATGGGCAATTATATCTAAAATTCCTAAATAACTAACAAATTTTAATAATGAAACATCAGAGATAATCAAAACTTCAAAGGCAAAATGGTCATGAATTTGCAAAACAATTTAATTTATACTACACATTAAAATAAAATTCACATAACATCAACAATATTGAATAATTTTTTCATTTTTTAATCCCACACAATCCTATTTAATTTGAAATTAATTTCAACACAATTACAAAGAAGGAAGAATATCGGCAACAGATGGTTGAACGATATTAGTTTAACAGATGTATTTAAAACTTCAAAGCTGCATTTATTACATCTTACTAATATATATATATAAAATCAGATAACCAGAAGACTCAAGTTTACCAACTATGTTTGGCTTGTGTTTTGTATATAACATTTTGAAGGATACAGGATAAACTTTCTTGCATCAAGTTAGATAATATACACTGTATTATAATGAATTTTAAATTGATTTGTTGGATAAATAACTTTTTTAAATATTGTAATCAATTTCAAAATAACTGCCTAATATCAATGACTAACACATATCAGCAACTTAAATTTTAAGGATTTTTTTTTTTAAAAATATTTAATAATTTTTCCACATGATTGATTAATATTAATAGACTAAATAAAAATTCCATACAGAAATCAAATCAATTTAAATAATAATTACAATAAACAATAGCATAACAAAATATGAAGTTAAGATTTACCTGCTTAGCTCACGTTCATTTCAAAATCAATCTCAAATTAAAAAATATCTAGAAGTACAATTTACATAAATAGAATTTAACTAGTATAAATCTTACTTGTCTGAAATAATTAAAAATTTCATTTAGTAAGAAAAAAAGTCTATAATAAAAGATAATGTTATAAAACAATCACATATAATAATTTATTACTTTCTAATTATTTATATACAAATAACAATGCAAATAAAATTCATATTTTACAATTACCTCAAGTTGTTCTTAAACATGAATATAAATATTCTTTTCATAAATATCTTACATACTTATTTAAAAACCAACATACAAATTCAAATGATGTTTACTACACATAAGTATAGAAATAAATTCATACATCAAATTATGTAATATGCAATTAAATATATCCAATTACAAAAATAATAAGCTAATCAGAGATAAACTGTCGACAAAATATCTTAACTCATATTCTAACATTCCCAACACAATGTCTCCTTATGTGAAAACAATATTAGTATTGTTAATTACAACTGATATGAAGGTAAAAATTTTGCCAGCCCTCTTTCTTTATTTTAAAGGCAAAAAATATCATTAGAATGAACAAAGTGAAATACATAAAATAGTTTTAAGTAAGCATAACTAATATGAAATTTTTAAAAGCAACTTGAAAACATCCCTTAGTAGAAACACATTTGAAAGAATCATTGCTAAGGCATGCAAGTATGTACTGATAACATAATAAAAATACACAGTTTTTTTGTTATTGATAAGCAAAGAAATAACATTATAATCTCATTTGGTATTTTTAAACATAACACAGTAATTTAATACAGATGTTAATAATTTATTACAAATTAAATAAAAACTTCCCCAAATGTAATAAGCTGTAAGAACATTTTTTATTAAAAAAAATTTCAACTGAAATCTCTGAATAACTAAAAAACAAAATAATTCCATTATAATATTTAAAGAGAATTCAAAAATTATGGGACATGCAAAATATACTTAAATTCCAGGGTATTTTCTTCTACAGTTTTAAATAAAATTAAAGCCAATTAAAGACATTTAAATTGTCTTTTAAGTGAAAGATAAAACTGAAAAAACTTTTTTATGAATATATTTAGAAACTATATAGTCTAAAAGGATATACAACTAAAAGTTTTGAATTTTAATGGCTTTAATTCTTCTCTTAACAAATAAAAATGTTATGATTTAAAAAATAAACAGAAAATTTTTCCTAATAAAAAATTCATCACATTTAAATAGATTTATATTACATGCACAAAAAATTATCAGCTTACTGCAGTTTTTGGATTTCCTGAAATAATTCTAGATTTATCCTAGATCAGTCTATTAATTAATATCATTCAGTTCTAGGAATTTTCTGAAACAAAAAGAAATAATCTTACAATTAAAACTTTGTCTGGCTTTCTTTTACATATATCTGCACAAGATCTTCTAGTTTTACTTGAAACTTGATTATTAAGAACCACTTCATCAGGTACAGCATGCCTTAGATTAATGTATTTTTGACGAACACTTCGCTTCACCACCATACTTGAGCTATAAGAATTAAAAATTACTGTAATGTAATATTTGTGGAAACTCTAAATATAAAACAAAAATACCCACATAGATTATATTATACTATGAATCTTAAATTTTGTATCCATAATTACAAATTTAAATAACAAATAAAATTAGAAGACTAACATTGAAAAACAGTAAAATTTACCATAACAGTTTTTAATGCATAGTAATTACATTTAATTATATAAAAATATGTATACAATAAAATTTTAATTTTTATATATTTAAAATATAAAATTATTTATAAAAATAAACCATAACTAAACTTTTTTTTCCACATTTGCATCAATATTTATTTAATTTAGTTATATATTTTTCTATACTAACATTGAATACCAATCTCCATTAACTATTCAAATATCTATTTGAATAACACTATTAAAACAGATGTAAATTAACCTAATTTTAAGAATTATTCAATTATATGTATTTATAAAATAAAAATTATGAAAAATAAAGATAATTGAAGTACCAATTCCAATATGAAAAACTAATGAGCTTTATTGCTTTTTTTATAATTAATCATCATAAATTTTATGTAATAAAATTTTATATAATAAATATAAAACATCCTATTTATCATACTTTAGAACTTTGATTTTTTAAATTATTTTTCTAATTAGAATGCATAAATAATATGTTATTTTATTTTTGCAAAACTGGTTAAATAATAATTTCAATAAAACTTAGGCTAAAGAAGAGCAAAAAATTAATCAAAAGGAATTTCATTTAAAATATTTGAAAATGCTTTTACAAATACAAGTTATCAACTGTAAATTATCAAACAGATTTCAAGAATAGTAGAATTTTATTTGAATCAATGCAAATGCAATATATATAGTTAATAATAAAGAATTTGATAAAAACAACAAACATTATACAGGAAGAGGAAGAATGAAATTTTTGATTACCATTCATGTTAAAAATTAACTTAAACTTGTTATTTTTTATTACACTCAGTTAATAAGGGATTCATTATTCATAAATTATTTTAAATAAAATATTAATATATTTCATTAAAATGCAAAGAATCTCCAAAAAGAATGTTTCATCCTTGCCTGTGCTACTTATTCTGCAGTTAAAAATGGAGAACTTTTCACATGAGAAAGTCAGTGGAAAGGAGAGCAGCACTCTAAGCATCACTAAGTACACACTAGATAATTTTAATAAAGGGATGCAATTTAGAACATTTCGCCAGCAATACAAAAATCTTGTATTTTTAACATCACGGAAACTTTCAGTGACAAGAGGCGTCAAATTTGCAACTAAAAATTAAGGGAATTTTTTTGGTTTAGAGAATAGAAACTTAAAACATTTTCAAAAGTAGGATACTTTTTTTGCATACATTTTTTCATGGAAACTGAATTTTTTTTATTTATAATGATGTGGTTTAAATGAAGTTATTCATAAACTCAAATTCCTGATGAAAGAGATTATGTAAAAATATAAATACATAGAGAAGTATTTCATCAGCAACTCTAAAACAAAACAGTATTTTCTGACATGAAATTAAGGAATAAATTAATGAAAGTACTAGAAAGATTTTAATGCATTTTTATAAGTATTTCCTTAATGAAAGTATTTAAGTTATAAATTAAACTCCTTATATTATTTTATTCTTTACCTGCATGAAAAATTTTCATGTCAGAAAATGCTGCTTTACTTCAGTTATCAATTTAATATATCGCAATTAGATGAAGCACAAAATAATACAGTATTTCAAACAATAAGCAGCAAATTTTGAATAATCAATATAGCTCATTTAAATAGAATTTAATTTTTTAAATATTTAATATTATAATAAGTGAAAACATTTGTCACTTGATGCTTCAAATTAAAAGCATGAAAATTTTTTAATTAATTTTTAAATTTTCCTTGGAAATAAAAGCAATTTGTTGTTTAAAAGAAATAAAACTGGAAGACAAATAGATTCTAATTGTTCTTTGGAAAAACTTATAAATACAATTGTAATGAAAGTCATTTTTATAAGTGAAAACCATTAAAAAGGTATTTACACACTATCTAGGAAATTTTTGAGTATTCAATATAAAGATGGACAAATATTTATTCCTTATATATTAAAAATAAAAAGATTGATTTATATGTACATTTTTCATTAAATTTACTTGGGGAACCGATAAATAAATTATTTTCTATAAACTTTTCTCAGATACAACCAAATTTACGGTTTGAAAAGCAAAAATAAAACTGCAAAATAAAGAAATTCCATTCGTAATTATATATATATATATATATATATATATATATATATATATGAAGATAAAATATCAGAATTAAAAAAACTCTATAGTTAGAATCATTTTTAAAATTTTTATGGCACAAAAATTTAGCGTAATAAATAAAAATTTAAATAAATAAATTTTTTTGCACAATAAATTATAATTAACTTTATTCCAATTTTTAAGTATTTTGTTATCACAACAGAATTTATCAAGAGAAAAACAAATGCTTTATTTATCTTATTTTTAATCATAGCCCGCACAACGGAGATCATGTTTTGTTTATTTTTAAAATCTGAAGTTATAAGAAAATGATTAAAGGGAAAAGATATAATTCTGAGCGGTCGATTTCAGTTGAGAATATTGTTTGGCTGGATTTGTATGTGCGATAAAGTCACGAAATCGGTTACCCGACTACGCATGTAAACAAACAAAAATATAGTTCCCATAATATTTTAAAATGCGAACTTATATTAACTTGCATAATGACGTTTGAAGTTCAAACATAATAATTTAAGGAAGATTATAAATAATAATGAAATAACATTTAAAACTAATAATGATTAAATTTCGTTCCAGGGAAGATAACATGCACACATTAAAGATTATATAAAAATAAGAGTTTAAAAATATAAATAAATACTTGGTGCTTCGTAAGCACTAAATTTGAAATGAACTTAAATCTTAATACACTGGAAAATATATTTCGTCACATTATAGAACTTCCCGCCACTTTTAACGGTGTTATTTGGTCAAATAATGGCGCAGAGCTTTGAAATATTTATTAAAAATAAACAATATTTTTTGCAACTGAAGTGAAACATCGAAAAAGTATCCCATTCAGACAACCCTTTAACATTATTCTAAGCTTAAATGCTAAGTATAATATTTGAGAAATACAAAAATAAAATAGTTACATACTTGCAACCCAAAGAGGCGAGGTGGCCGCCGTCACTTTGATGCGCGGAAAGCTGGTGGGCGAAGGAATCGCGCGAGAAAAACACGGCCACAGGCAAAAGAACTCGCTGAGCTAGTTCGCGGATCGAGTTTGCGGAAGAGCTTCGAGTACTTCAGGAACATTATCTAAAGTGGCTTCAAAATCGAAATAAATTATTGCCATTCGTTTTCTCAATATTCGCAAAGCTCTCTATTGTCAATCGATAATCTCTTCAAGACAATCGCTTTAAAAATGTTTGTAACTACATTTGTATAAATATTTATTGTGAAGTTCATATAAAATAACTTTATTTAAAGCTATAGTTTCTACCAAAGAAATTAATACTTATATTTCGTTTGTTATATTTTGCAATGGAATATTTACTTTCTAAATAAAGAATTCTATACACAGATAATATTTGCTGATTTTTAGAGAAGCAGCATTTATAAAAATATTTTTATTAAATTAAAATAAAATCAGCGATTCCAAACGATGAAAAACATTCCGGAGAGTTTATATTAAAAGAATCATAATAAAAGATTAATTATCACCAAAAATAGGAGCTCTAAATTTTCTCATCGATTTATCAGCAGAATTTTTATATAAAATGCATTGGTGTAAATATTTCAATATTTATACCTTTAAAATTATGTTTGTTTGAACATCATCGACAGTCCTTATTTTCGCATGAGCTGTCCGCACTTGATTTTTTCAGTGCTTCAAGGACAAATCAAATGTAACTTTTGTTTTTATTTTATTTTATGATTTTCATAAACAAATGTATAACAACTAAAGTAAATCATCTTGTAATTTACACTAAATTTGTTAATAATTTAATGATATCTCTCTATTTTTAAATATTTTTAGACTGAAATCTGATTAAGAAATACTTATAAAAAATGTGCGAATCAAAATCTTCTTGAGCTTTTTTAGAATGCTTTTTAAACTTTAAAATGAATAAAGGTTCGAAATAATTTTATGACTTACAGTTATGAAAACTGTCATCAATCCTTATCACGGATATTCTTATAAAAATGAAAATTAATATCGTTGCAAAATAACGATTGTAATCATAAATGAGAAATATAAGTTAAGGTTATTTATAATAATATAACTGTATACTCTATTTGTATAAATTTTAAAATAAGTATTTTGGTAAATAAAATCTAAATTAAAAAAAATATTTATTAAAACACGTTCAATTTCTAAGGCTTATTAATATTAATGCATTAGCGCTATTTTATTATCTCTGAAATAGATTATACAGTGAGTTGTGATTCTTTTCACTTAATATGTAAGCAAAGTCGAAAAAAACCAGAGCACACACATATCCTACCATGCCATCTACTTAGCATGCATAAGAAAGAAGCATAATAATTTCTAATTATCATGCAATGATTATTTGGTCCTTATATTCTCTCAACTGTTAGAAAAAACACTAGAAAAAGAGAAAGTTTAAAATTTTACTTTGCTCAGGGGAAGTCTAGGATTCTCAACTCTCTCTGTTCCTTAAGTCACCAATAATCCATATACAATAAGAATTAAAATTTAAAACAATTTTAAAATAAATCTCAGTAAAAAACATCTTACAAATAACTTATTTTAATCATTACTTAGGCAAACAAGAACGTTAAATTCGCATAAAATTAATTCGAGATATATTCAATTGGTAGCGTAATACCAAGCCGTAAATACATTATATATTCTCTTAAATTTTCCACAGTCTGAGCTCATAAAAATGAAAATAAAGCAATTTCAAATCGAAATTTATACTTTAAAAAAATCTTGTAAATATCTCTAAATTTCTTTTCTTTTTTTCTTACTAATATTAAAGAAGAAAGCCAATAAGGTAAAATTTTTATAAATTTATTTTTATGCCACAATTTCAATAATAATAATAACCTGGAAGTGAACACAAGTTATTTGTATTTTACTCTTGTACCAAACTTTATACATATATTACACAGACTTAACAATTAAAAATCAAAGTAATTTTTTTAAAAAAAAGCTAATTTTATTAGAAAGTCCTACTAATAACTTATTTGTTTAACATAGTCATAACAAAATAAAGATCTCTTAGTATGAAAGTAACATTTTTACTCAACTTTATTTTTCACCACTGCATGCACAATAATAATGATTAAAAACCAAGAATTAAAATTTTAGATTCTCAAGTTCCTATCCTCTCCCTGGGACTATACACATCGGAATTGAAAATTAAAATAATTTTGAACAGAAATCATTGCAAAGATACAAATAACTGATTTTGTTTAATAAGAAGAATACAAAGGGAAATAAATCAACAAAAAATGTAATTCAAGAGAAATTATATTTTCGTGACAGTAATAAACTAACTAGTTAACTCATATTTCCAGCAAGTCCATCTCCTTTTTTATTACTGCACATACTCTTTGTCTTCGTGGGTGGATAGCCTAACAACCGGAGGCCGTTGTAAGCCATTTGAGCAACCACCGCTTATTGCTTTCCAGGAAGACTTGATAGCGGGGCTTGAACCGGGGTCGTCGCGGCCCTGCGTGAACTCGTACTCAAAAGGAGGAAAGAAACCTTGACAAACTCCAAGCATCCATTCTATCAGATGAGCATGTATGTGACAGATGACAAATCCGAAATGCAACATCCATACCCCATTGTACAACAACACCTGGGATCCAACCCAAGATCTTCCTCTATGAATACCAAGGTCGTACTATTAAGCCCTGTTAAGCTCCTCAAATGGACCTTAAAAAATTACAAAATAAAATATTTACAAAGCTAAATATATTATGTAATTAAAAATGTAAGTTCATATAGTTTCATTGTTCCAGATTTTCGTCAAGAATAATCAAAAAATTAATCATAAAATTAATCTCCATTCTGATTAATCTAAATCACAAATAAATATTCTAATCATCACATCGATGATTCTTAGTTAAATTAACATAAATGAAAAGGGAAAAAATTCGTATCTGTTCATTTAGCTTATCGGATTCAAAGAGAGTAATGTAGAAACTAATATATTGTAAAATCCAGAGCTTTCAAAAACATTTCCACGTATTTAAAAACGTGGACCAAATTCATTATGTAATAAATTAGCACGCTTACTCAAAGAAATAGTCTGCTTATTGTAATATCTTCTCATTCCTGTTCCCTTTCATCCAAAATTCGGAAAATAAACATTTTATGTAAAAAATTAAATAGCTTAAATATCTAACTTTTATTTCAAATTCACGCAATTTTTCTCTGTTGAGTCATGCATGTGAATCAGATGAGCAAAAATTGGACAATAAAGGCAGATCAGACGCTTTTGTTGCCTTAGTACCCATGAAGATTTAAAACATCATATGTGTGCTTGAATAAATACCGTAGTAATTTATAAATGGAATTTTTATGCTAACTTAATGATTTCATAGATTTCTTTTAATAATGATTATATGCGTGTAACTAAACAAGTGTCTTGATACACACCATTCCATATGAGAACTTTAAAAATTTCAAAAAAAAAGGTTTTTAAAATAAAACTTTTCATTTAGAAAAAAATATTTTAAAATTGAAAGTGAAAATTTTGCTATGTCTGATCTAGTATGATCTGAGAATCAATTTTGTGTTTGAAAATTATTAAATGAAAATCTACAATTCGAATAATGTTTTGAAAGGAATTTACCACTTATTATCTATGTTAATTATATTCTTATAGAATAATAAAAAAAGTTACTTTCAGAATATTTTTATTATTTTATTTTAAATTTTAATTAACACATTTGCTTGAATGCTAAACACAACTCCCATTTGAATGTTTTTCTTCAATAAAAATATAAATAGTCGGATTTGGGTTTGATGTCCTCTTTGTAGACTTTCGCATGCCAACTATGTAAAAATACAAAGGTAACTTTATAAGTAGGATAATTTAATTATCAGTAAATAAAATTCACAATAACCGATATTCGCAGAAAATAAATAGGCATAAAAATATAATTTTTCAATTTTTATATGCATAAATTATCAAAGTCAATTTGTTATAAAACACGATGCTATGATTCTAATATATTTTTATATTATTACATACATAAAAATTTCGGAATATTTATGAAAAACATAGTGGAAAAGTAGACAAACTATAAGGAGATACAAGCCTTATTTGAAAGAAATCGTTATACAAGCTTACTTTGCCATGTGTGAGCCCGTGGCCAACTAGACACACAAGCTCACCACGGCCAACAGACTGTGTCTAGTTTGCCGTGGTGAGCCTGTATCCCTCGAACTGACAGCTGAATGATGGAAGCTCTCTCTGGTCGTTAGTTTTACAATACGTGAGTACAATTCCCACTTCGAGAGTAGATATTTGTCGAGGTTAGGAATTCAACTTTAAAAGTAGATCTCAGTCGACCTCCTCATGTATAAAAGTGGCTCTAGGACGATAAGCAGATTTGCATAAAGATGAAACAGGCTATTTTCTAACAACCCTATAGATGTGAAATGTATAAAACTATGATTTCAGTTTCTATAAAAAATTTGAGTCTTTGACCAAACTGATTTTTTTCACTTTTTGCGTTATTTCTCTAAATTTAAACTGTATTTCTACCAAAATTCAGCATGTATCTTTTGTTTCAGAAACATACTCGAGAAGACATCTTTCCAATTGATGTGAATAATCTATTATAAGAAATAATAAATGAAATTAGAATATACAACAATTTTTATCATATTTATGTTTATCAAGGTATTGAAGTAAATGACGACTCAAAGTGACTTCACAAGTGTGAATTTGGAAATAAAAAAACCTGATATTAAATTTAGGAAAGTCTGAAAAAGAATTTATATTTTATCAACCGAAATTTTTAAGAGCAGAATTTTTGCAAGATGGCAAAAAAACCGACACAGTTGCGCGGTAACTTAATTAATAATATTTTGATATCAATATAATTTAGTTATTAATATTAAAATATTATCATGAGTAGAATAACTCCGAGTTTCATGAGTAGTAACTGTTACTTCCGTACGATGACTTACAAAAATTTTAATTAGTGTAATATTTTCTTCGAATTATTTATTTTGACAACAGCTGATTCGAAATAGATACATGAATTTGTGGATAAATATTTATCTTAATCTTAATGAAAGAGTGTCTTCCATTTAGACTAAGGTATATGAATCCAAGTGACTTTAATTCGAATATTACATGTGACGTAGTAGTAACGTACGCAGTAACAAGTAAGAAGGTGTTTCGATAAAATGTATTGCCTAATATTCTTCATTAATTAATGGACTTATTAAATATTCAATAATGATACAAATATTATAATGGAAATTCTCCTTGTGTTTAACAGAGAAAATGGTTAATGTTCAAAAATAGAAAATATTTGCATATGTCACATTTTTATAATAAATTCGGTGAAATTCATTCTTATTATTTTCAACTTTATAATTTAAAAATAAATACTTTTTTCCAACGGTGGGCACCTGAGGGATGAACCCTATGCCACAACAAGGCCAGAAACTGCTACTCATTTGTCGTTACCCAGCGGGCACCTGTGAACCAAGTCACGAAGGCGAGTAGCGTTACCTGCGTCATACCACCACAAACCCGTTTATAGGGTGGGCCACATTCATTCATCATCACGGAAGAAAGGATATAGAAATACAGAGAGAACAGAGAAAGAAAGTAACATCCAGGCCCGAACCGGGATTCGAACCCAGGACCCACAGCTCTGGGGTCAAGCGCGCTAACCACTCAGCCATCGGTCGGCTAATTTAAAAATAAATAAGAAATTAGTTTTTTTATTATCTTAAAATTCACAAAAGTTGATAAAATTAATAATATCAAAATATAAATATAATTCAATTTAAATAATTTGAACGCATTATCTAATTAAAAAATGATTCATTCTTTGCATCATTACTATAAATTTAAATTAACATTAGATTAAAAAAGGTAATAGATGAGAGTAATTATTCAAAGATAAAAAAATGTGTTTTCACGGTTAAAATGTACTTAGAGTAATTCTTTCATGTTTTAATAATTTGTATATATAAATAATTTTGATAACAGCAAAATAAACATAAATTGTTGTCTTTGATAACAGAATAACTATTAAAAAAGTGAAATTTTCTCTCATAAAAAAGAAATATTCTTAAATATATGAAATACAAAATGGGAAATATGCCTACCTATTCGTAGTTCTAAAAGCATAATATAAAATAAAAAACACAAGATGAAGAGAAAAAATTAGCATTAAATACGTAATTTCTTAAATAAGAATTTAAAAATTGGAATCGAAAAAAGAATAATTATGACAAGCTTCAAGTTATCCTAAATTCTAAAATATGTTATATAGACACAGTTATTCATTTCTAATAAACAACAAACAATTTTAATTTATGAATAGACGTCAATTACATCAACTATAAAATGTATTTATTTTAAAGGATATCTAAATGAAATTTGATCTCTAAGAATCAATTAACATGTAAATAATATTATCTACGTTAGTGTTTAAAATATTTCTCAAAACATACCTTTTTTGAGCTTATACATCGTTAGGAACTCCCGTACACACGAATCAGTAATTTATGTTTGAAATCGATTAACCATAAATTCAAATCTGGTCATTCACTGAGTTACCAAGTCGAGTTATCTCAGTTTCCACACATTTAAGAGAAAATAACAAAACAGCCGGGAGATAAGACTTCTCATAGGGACTCAATGCAATCGATTGCATCGGATTGAAAGCTTGGAAAAGGGATGTCAAGGAAGAATTTCATTAAAGGCATTAACCATTTTTCTAAAAATGCTTCCGATTGTAATGTTATAAGCAATTAGGTTATCGACAGTGTCATACGAAAAAATCAACAAACATATTAAATATTAATTGGTTCTAAGAGACACTGAAATCTTAAATCCTGGGAATCATCTCAAAGATACAAATCGGAATGCCTTATATACACATTGACATCTTCTAAGACTTTAATCTAAAAAAAAAAAAAATCATTAAATGCTCTGTTCAGTTTTCACACTAGAATAGTTCTACTTCTTATTCAACAAAGTTGAGCGTTAAAAATGTATCTTAATTAAGAGAATGATTTATATTAAATGTGTCACATACTTGATTTCTCTCATTATGATTAATTTTTGCCCGCGAAAATTAATTCGACTGGGAGCAATGGCTTAAATTGGATTCTATACCTTGGACACCCGAGGTGGGAGTCGAACCTACCAATTGTGAATCAAAAACCATAATATTAATCTTTCACTCGATAAGAAAGGACCACAGTCATTACAAATTAGTAAATGAATTAATAACAAGGAACCTTATAAGTTTGATCAACGTTTAAGTGAAAAGGTCAACATCTGAGCTAGAGCCTTCTTTTTCGTACCCTATCACATCAGTAGACCATTAAATCTTATGTTCACTGAATGTGCATGGAATCTCTCAGAAAGGAACTCTTCCATTGGCACAAGTATAATAAAAGACGCTCTCTATAAAATGAAAAGCAACTTTTACTAATTAAATACGGATATTTCTCTTTGAAACGACTAATGACATTGAAAGACCTAAAAATTACCGTTAGTCAGAAATAACAAACTAAGATGTTCTCATAGAGATGGTCGAGCCATTCTGCAGTTGGTAGCTCTTTACATTTCAAGAATTATCAGAGCTGATAAAATTTATTTGATAAAATTCGAGAAATTGATGTCAACAATATCTCGAAATCCTTCAAGTTCTTAACCGTCTTCATTTCTCGGGTAGTAAAAAAAAGGAAAAACAAAATAGGGAAAAGCTTCCAATAACTTAAAAAAAAAATTTTCATCTAATTCAAATGAATTAGTTTCATCAATTATATATATATATATATATATATATATATATATATATATATATATATATATATATATATATATATAATCTAATTAATGTCTCTTAGAATGGTGTAGATTTTCAAAAAAAAAAAAATTCTAAATTTTTTTGTTAGGAATTTAAGAAATATGTTTAAACTGCACAATGAAGGTAATTTGTTTTTCATTTCAAACAATTTTTAAATTGTAATTTATTTAAGAAATTTAACTTTTGCCTCATTTTTTAATATTGTATTTTTGTTGATAGGCTTAGTGATTCGAAATTTAAAAGATTCAAATTCTTTATGAATCGAATTTAACAAAATTAAGGGGACTCACCTTATTTTTAAAATTAAATATCCTTAAAATGCTGTAAAAATATTCTATTATTTTTCTACATAAATTTTTTTTACAAATTATTCTTCAATTAATTTTACTAATTAATTTGATTTCTTCAAACTCCTTATGTCTTATAATTCTTTTAATTAGTTTTTCTGCTAAATAATCATTTGACTTTTCTTTAAAGTAAGGTTTTTTTTCTTCTTTTTTTTCCAATGGCGGGCACACTTGGGTGACAAACTCTATGCCACAAGGCCAGAAACTGCTACTCATTTGTCGTTACCCAGCGGGCACCTGTGAACCAAGTCACGGAGGCGAGTAGCTTACCCGCGCCATACCCCCACAAACCCGTTTATAGGGTGGGCCACATTCATACTTATCACAGAGGACAGACAAGCACAACGTGAACAGAGAAAGAAGGTAACAATAATGCCCGAACCGGGATTCGAACCCAGGACTCATAGCTCAGGAATCAGGAACGCTAACCACTCAGCTATCGGTCGGCTTTCAAGTAAGGTTTAATCGAATTTATTACTATACATAAAAGGTATTTAAAAAAAATTGAAAAGTTTGTTGGTTAAAATTTATATTTAAAACAGTATATATATATATATATATATATATATATATATATATATATATATATATATATACATATATATATATATATATATATATATATATATATATATATATATATATATATATATATATATATATATATATATAATTTTAATGAAAAAGTTATCTTCCTAAAAGCTTTTTTACAAGTAAAGTACAATTTCTTTTAGCTCTATTTAAAGCACAGCATAAAAAAGAATTAACTTTTCTTCAAGTAAATAAATAAACTGAGCAACTTACTATTATTGGCCTAAATGCTCGGGTGTCGACATAGAGAGTTTACGAGTTTAGTTGACCTGCCAAGGTCAACCCTATCTGGAAATGAGAAAAAAGGCTTAGAAACTGTAACTCTGGTATATATATTTTTTTACTTTCATTGAAAGTTATAAAAAGAAATTAAAGACTTCTGACGATACCAAATCTTAACCTCTAGAAAGGTAAATCATAGGGACAGCTATGTCATTTATTATTCGAAATAAATGTATATGCCTATAAATTTTTTACTGCATATTTTTTCAAATAATAATAATAAAAAACAGTCAGAAGACAAACCTGAAGTCAATCACATTAAAGTGCAATCAATTATGACGATGATTACTATGAATATTAAAATCGAATTAACTGAGCGCGGTTATGATAAGTGCTAATTACGATCAGATTACATCGGGCGAATATCTTTTCATTACCATTATATTCCAATTTAAATAAAAATTACCATTTCCGATTACGATTTAAAAAAAGATTAAAGCATGAAAAAAATGAGGGAAAATAAGAGAGATTAAAATTTTTTTATTTATTCATCTTTAATAAAATATTAAAACATTCAATTTTTGTTTATTTATTTTAACAAAAATTAAAATTTTCAAATTTTGATGTTACTGAAGTTTTTAAGTCAACATTGTTTTTATACTTGCCATCAACGAATTTTAAAATATAATAAATATTTAAACTTTTACATAAAAATTATAATATTCAAATTAAAATCAGCTTGTTTCGATTGAAAGCAAATTATTTTTAATTTATGAAGATTTTACTCTCATTTAAGATTTTAGTTTCCTTTATTACATTTCACCTTTTAAGACTTATATCACAACATTTTGTCTCTAAATAATAAAATGAAAATTTATTTGAATGCAGGTATTCGGATTGGATGGGGTTTAAAGCTCGAGAATCATGAACACCTTATTTTCATTTATTTAACTTATGCACACAAATAATCAACCCTTTCTCATTTAAACCAATAAGATGTGAGAAAAAACTATGGGGATGAAAAACGTCGTCCTTTCGTTACCCCTTTGAGATAGTGAAGCAGAATTAATTTTGATATTTAAATTTGAAAATTTTGAATTTGTTTTGTTGAGAATCAATTTGATATGCATTTTTTAATAATTCGCTATAAATAATCGACAGGTATTAGCGGATATACAGGCTCTAGCGAGGTGAGATTTAAGTTAACTATTTCCGTAAAAATTAAAATAGTAATAAATCTAATTTAGAAAGTTAGTTCTTCCTAAATTTAATTAAATGCTTGCAATCGTGGTTTTCTTTTAAATATATTTTTTCATTTTGATGAAGGATAAAAGGAAAATTATATGTTAAAATTTGGCATGTAGTTCTTTTGATGAGTATACATTGATACTATTTTAAACGCTTTATAGAAAAAATAATGGAAAAATGTAAAAAATTAATTTCACTATAATGATATTAAAAATATTAAGAGTTTCGAAGAGAAACACTTGTTACAAGAAATTTTAAATTTATGTTGTTTCTTTGAGTACTTTACAATGAAAAGTTAATTATTGCTTCTGATTATTTGCTTAAGATTATTAAAACGTAATAATCTTATTTGCTTAAGATTATTATAATTAAAACTTAAGACTTAAGACACGAAAACATGTTTTTTCGGTCTTCAAATTTCTCGCAACTGCAACTCCGATTCATGCAATGGATCGGTCTGCTTCCTCCTAAGACCGGATGTTTACAATACGTGCTAGAACAGTCTGTTGATGAGGAGGGACTTTCTGCAAAGTGAAATGTTTTGAATTGACCTGAAACCCCGATTAAAAATATCACTTTTTCAGCCTTTAAGTTAATTTTTAGTAAGGAGGCAAGCGAAAAATTATAACTGTGGCCAGATAAGAAATTTGCTCGGGTCCGATTGAGATTGGAATGAAATGTTTCCGGACATTTTTTTCTGTTATTAGTATATTTAAATTTTGTTTTTAATGTAGCATTTTTTCTGATACTTTACTTCAAAATAATAAATTTTATAGTGTATAACACATTGCATTTTAAGAAAATTAACTTTTAGCTTTATGTAGTATTTAAATATTGATTATTTGGCACCTCCTTTGTGCACAAACAGGATGTGAACTATGAATTACAAATGTACCACACTTGAAGCTATACTTAACACTGTGCACTGACTAGGTTTGGAAATGTCGGCTTGTCTAAAACTCTATTTTTGATAATATTAATATTATGTATTTATTTTATTAATAGATTTTATGTGTTATCTTGTTTAGTTAAGCTATAGCATGTAATTTAATAACTTCACTTTATGGAGAATCGTTTATTATCTTACTGCTTTCGAAAAATAACAAAAACGTAGCACATAATATTGTTGTTGTTTTATTAATGATATTTGACAGTTTTTATATATATTTATATATAAGCTGTTTGTTGAATTAGGAAAAGAAAAATTCACGCATACGCAATATATAAAATATTATTTCATACACTTAGAATTCTGTTAAAGTTCACGCATTTTTCTAATTTCAGTCTAAAGTCAACTAAAACCAAAACTTTACAAAGTGATACAAATGTTTGTATCTCAAAAAATTTAAATACGTGATACAAATATCCACATTTCTGAAAAAATTACGTTTATAGACGTTTTAATTCCTGCATAATGTTTTTACTTTACTTAGTCGACTTTCAGAAAGTGGCTTTAAATTTAGTTAAAAACTACTTGTTTAAAGCCAAAAACTCTTGTACATCGCTGAATTTTTAAGGCAAACGGTTGGAATTTTGTGTGCAATTTTTATACAAACATTGTATATTCGATCCATATAATCAAATGCTGAAGCTACGAATTATTTTGAGCTTTTCAGTATGTAACTAAATGCATATATTATTTTCATTTAATTTGCGTTCGATCCCCTAATTACACCGTAACCAAACCTTCAATGAAAAATGTGTTGCCAAACCCTTTTCTACGCTCTTGAATTTATAAAGAAATCATCAGACACACAGAATGTCCAAAACTTATTCGATCAAATGCGTTTTTTCGGGTACTATTTATAGTAATGACTTAAAATTTCAGGTTTGTTACTGATTGGATACTTTATGTAAAACAAATGATATGTTTAATGTTATTTTATGCATATATATTTTTTAAAGTTATGTTTAGTAATTTAAGCATGGTCACAAAAAATTAACAGTGTATATTGGGGTTCTATAAGATAATAAAAAAGTTTAAGGATTGCAGCTCTAATTAGTCACATTTTATAGATTTACAGTATACTTTATCTAGAAAACACAAAATAAATCATGATTTAAAAATTTGAAGAAAATCGGGGAAAATAGAGAAACAACTGGGAAATAAAAAAAAAATACAAAACAAGCTAGAGAAGGAGCAATTCTTTAAACTTGATTCGTGAATTTTCTTATTTATAAAACCATTGCTTTTCTATTCCAGACTGTAATATTAATAAAGAGTACGTTTATTTTAAATTCTATTCTTGTTCTTCTTCTTAGAGTTGGGTTTGTATGTCATTGGGCACCTCTGCTTTTATCAGCATTTTGTACCATTAACTCCAAACCCAATGTTTCCTAGTTCCAGTTGCTCGGGTCACCCATTTTATTAATAAAGTCCGATAACCCTTTAATGGGGTCTAGGTGTAACTCTCTAGTATGGATGATGCCTAAAGAAGTTAATCTAGGGAAGGCAAGGGCCTCCTCGCATTCGTAAATGATATGCTCTGCCGTTTCCTCTTGCGTATGACATTTCCAGGAGATAGGGTCTTGCTGAAACAGTCCCATCTGGTCAGAAAGTCAGTCATGCTAGGGATAGCTTCCTGACTTTCACCAGAAGAAGATGGTTTGGAGGTCACTTCTACCTCAAGTGAAGGATTCATTGCTGCCCCTTTACTAGATTGCCTCTGAGTTCCCTTGTCTTTTTCAGCAAGGTCTACTTCAGAGGCTTCCCCTGCAGATGCAGAAAGGTTTGTTATTTCTTGTGTCTTTTCAGCCACAAGATAACAATTAATAAGCTCAGGTAATATAAGTCCTCCCAGCATTGCCTGAGTTACTGGGCAAGGCAAATTACTCTAGAAGTTCGCCAGGCAACTAGAGGCTCCGTTAAGACACCATTACCGCGGTGCCAAATAACCCTAGGCACGGATCGCATAACACCAGGGTTTACGGGAGCAGGTTCGCGGCCTCTGATTCTATATTCAAGGCTATCCTATCATTCCTACAGGACATACACCTGCCGACGCGCCTGGTGGCTGCTCAAGCCCCAGGAAGGTACGCGTACCCCCTGGTTCCAGGTTCTATTCCTGTAAGAGAATTCACTCGTGTGATTCAAAATAGTATAATATTGTGAAATTATTATTAATTTTCAAATATTGTTTACATTTTAAATAAATAATGATTTATTTCCTTTATTTAAATAAAAGGGAATATAATTTTAGCAATCCATTTTCTAATGAAAAAAACTCTTCATACATACTTTAACCACTTGAAGTGCCCATACATATCGATGTTTGTCTTCATACACACGCAAATAGCTTAACAAACCCATGAAACGAACTATCATTCTTTTAAGAGTATTCTAACTTATAATTACATGAATATTGACTTAATATAGAAAACTCTTGTACGTTTTTTATTTTTTAAATAAAATGTAAAGAATTTGTGCAAAATTAATACAAAGTAATGAAACTTGAGTGGGGAATTTCAATATAAGGTCGTAATAAAAAGTCGTGTTTAATTCTAACTTACATTAAAAGCATTCATACGTGTGAAACAAAAATTGAACACCATTTTTATTTAGAAAAGATGTTATTGCAGGTTTTAAAAATAAGAAAAAAAATGTATTCATAAAAGGAAAGAGTAGGGGAGAATATTTTTTCGTGTTTTTTCAACTTTTTTCCTAAAAAGAGTAATAATAATTTATCAATTTTCGATATTGTTGTTGTTACTAATGACACTTGGACAATCAAAGCTCGCTATGCCTTGGCTATGCGAATTTAAGTCAAATGGGAGCGTCTTTCGTTTTTAATCAGAGCACCATGAAGGTGAAAGTACGACTTTGCTCTACTGACATGCCATAGGTACCCGCTTATAGGGTAGGCAACCATTCACACCTTATTCATACACGGAAAGGACAAAGACAGGATAGATAGAGAGAGAGAAAGTACATCCATGCCCGAACCGGGATTCGAACCCAAGACCTCCTTATCCGCAGTCAGTCCCGCTGACCACTACACAAGTTAGGCGGCAATTTTTGATATAAATACTTTAATCCAAAATACACAGAAAGTACATATCGAATTAGAAAATTAATCTGTCAGAAAGAATTATTACATCATGTAACTACTTTAAAAATAATTTTGAGGGAAAGCCATACTCTGGCCTTCAAATCCAACAGTTTATGGATTCGAGGGTCATTTCAGGTGTCGATCTCTGGTGTGGTTATTTGTAGTGATTCGGAGTCTATTTTCAACCATAAGTCGCAATTCGGTTAATTTTATGCAAAAGGTAATTGTGTGTAGAGCGATAAGCCAAACAAACCACCCATCCCACTAAAATCATTTCAAGAAGCACAACAATTTCATTTCTTCTACTGGAATTTGTGGATAAGGATCTTTATTTGCATCCTGATCTGTTCCAAGTGATTTAAAGCATCTAATAGCTTCTTTGATAGTAAAATTAGAATCATAAGTTAGTGCGATGTCAATGACTGAGCCTTTGGATACGATTCCAACAGCTTCAACAGATTTCTAGCAACAGGAAATTTGAGAGTGGGTTCTGCATTAGAAGTAAACTTGTGCTTTCGAATTCCCTTTGTAGTAATTACTTTGAATGAGAAGTTCATTTACGCTAAGTTTTTTTCTCTTCATTTCTTCGTATTTCAATTTACTAGATTCTTTGATAGCAATATTTTGAATACCAGACACATCATCCATGTTGAAGTGTAATTTCTAAGGTTAAAAGAAGTTTAATTAAATTTGGTGCGTTTAAGGCTTAATATGGCCTCGTAATAGGACAGTACGTTTCCGGATTGAATGGAAGATACCAAATTCAAGTTCCCTGAGGAGAAATGTATGATTGGGATTGTGTTTCCAGTTTATACATGCACATCTATATGGGTGTACTTGGGAGTTTTCCGGGTATCTTTTTATGTGATACGAGAGAATATGGCCTACTATAGATAAAGATTCCGAAAAAAGTGGTGGATGTTCAAATGCCTTAAAAAAGACTTCAATTGTTAGGATATCCCTTTCAGTGTCAATTTGGTGGGATTAAGGGCTCACAGTAGTCCAACAACAGGACTGCGCCCTTTGAAAAGGAAAGTCCTGAGTTAGATACTGGCCTTTGTTATGCAAAATAAAATGGATGATGCTTTTGTTTCTTGCATGCACACGTATTAGATTGGTTTCTTGAGAATTTTTCGGGTTTTCTTCATGGTAATGATTGAACACTGACCACTATCTATGAATGCCTCCTAGCAAGCAAAATCTTTAACAACTCTGAGTACTAAGGCAATTCACTGTACTGTATTAATTTCATCAGAAATTATAATATTCAGTATGGACTTAATATGCATTTCAACAATTCATAAACACAACAGGCAACAAATGTACTTCATTACTAGAGGAACAAAAAAATTTTCACTTCAAAAGGGATTTACATCGTTAGAAAATCATTCAAAAGTTTGTTTCTTAGCATCGAAACACTTCTTTTTATTATAATTTAGGTATTGTGGATGTTTTTCACGGATAATGGAGATTTTTCTTAATCTAATTTCTAGAGTGTTGAAAGATCCTCAGATTTACTTTTTTAATTGTTGCACTCTAATGAATGCGAAAATTAAGTTTCTCTAAAGAAGGCAGCTTTTTCAGCGTTGAGATCAAGTTGCTAATATGTGTGTGTGTATAATTAAAAGAATTGACTTCTTCTTTCGAGAAAAGGTATACCTTAAGTAGCAAATACATAATGCAAGAATAGTTCAATTCGCAGTTTGTTATCATTTAAAGTTTTAAGCACGTTATTGCTTGTTCGATATGCATTCAATTTTCCAGAAAAATTGCTTGTAAATTACAGGAATATAGTTAAATACAATATAATATTAAAGGATTTTTTGGATTTTACAAACAGTGTAGTATCTTTCTCTAGAAAGATAACGAAGAAGTTGGTCTTGATAGTGCACTTTTAGAAGAAACTGCTAATTTTCTGATGCTCGTGAAGATCTAACTTTCTATTCCTTTACAAACATACCAATGGACGAAGGATTTTATAGCATACATAAAGTCAAACTTATGATTGAAGCGTGCCCAAGATTCTGTGAAATCGCTGTCATATTGAATATAAAAACAGCTCTTTGAACTCTTGCACCGGGAACAGCTGTAGGTGCTTGATAGTTTACTTTCCAGTGTAAAAATTTAAGTTTCACATTTTACCTCTAAACACAAAATGTGAGTCAGTTTAAGTATTCTGAAACTTATCTAAATTAACAAATATAACCTAGATTGAGGAAATATTAAAAGACAACACGCTTCAAAAGTTTACTTTATAATTGTCTCAAGAATCTTTGCTTTTCAGTATAATAATTTTTAAGTATAGAGTTAAGAAACTAATATGAAACGCGTATTACCTTAAATCCAGTTGAACATAACAAATTGAATTGACATTTTCGTTTGATCCCAATAATAGCAGTATTTACATCCTTAGGAATTACATCACCATGATACAGTAGACCGCAGGCCATGTATTTTCCACGTTTTGGATCCTTTTTACAATTTGATTAGTCGGAACAAAGCAAGAATTTGTAATTTTTCTAGTTGTTAACTGTACGTGTCAAGCTTTTTCCGCTGATATAATCGGTGCATATGTTACTAAAGGAAAATGAAGTCTAGGATACGGTACTAAATTAGTTTGAAATTATGTCAAATGTACATTTAAAACACAACCTCAATAAGGCACTGTGATTGAAGACACCACCTGACCAATTAATCTGCTTAAGTGCGTATAACAAGGTCGTTCAATAGCTGGGTATATGTTACAAATCTCAGATTGCTTCGTTATTGACTATATCCACAGTATGTTCAAGGGGTGTGGGAATAAGCAATATAGAGTTGTAATGCTCCACCACAGCTGTTGAAACCCCCAGTACGAATAGTAAGTACTCAGAATTACAATAAATATTGGTAAATCTTAGAATATAAGACTCAATACCTTAACTGAAAGAAGTTCTATGTATTCTCAATGTAAATAGTACTATTAATCTGCTAATCGAGCAAACAGTATAACTACAGTGAATGTATTTAATAACTCAATGCATGTCAGACACTTACAGTGCACAATACTGGCGAACAGTACACGCGAAAATTTGTCGAAATATTTAGAACAAGTCCGCTCAACTTCAGTAAATAGAATCTCTGTCACGGGTAATTTTTGGAATTCTGAAGAAAACATTTATTAGATTAGGCTCTAAAATCATTAGATTTAATAGTCTTTTAAACAAGACTAAATTCGATTAAGATACAGTATAGCACGCGATGAAATTACAGTAAGACCCCGCTTAACGCTGTTTCGTTTAGCGCTGTTTCGGTTTAGCGCTCTTTTATTTCAACCCGGGGATTTCACGAAATCGCTTGCAGCATACGGGGATTCCCCGAAATATTATGCAGCGATAGGTTTCAAATACATATCCGAAAGAGTGTACTTGTGTTTCTTGTTTGGTGCGGTATTGTACAGACATATTTTTATTATTGGAAACATTTGTTGACATTATTGTAAGTAGGTATTAATTTACATATTTAATACTATATTACAGTGTCAAATATTTGATCTTTAGTTTTTACTATGGGTGATAATGAAAAAGTAAAGAAAGCAACCAGAAAAAGCATTTCACTCAAAACTAAAATGGAAGTGAGTAGAAGATTAGATTCTGGTGAACGTCAAACTCTAATTAAGTGCCTATTTCAACAATAAGGACCATCATGAAGAATAAAGAAAAAATACAGTCATCGGCAACTACAACTATGTCAAGCTCTGCAACTAGAATTATCCGTTCTAGAAATAATATCATAGAGGAAATGGAAAAACGACTGTCTATATGGATTGACCACGAAATTGACCGCAATATGCCATTAAGCCAAATGTATCATAATGGAAAAAGCTAGAAGAATTTTTAATTACATTCAGGCTGAGACAATTGACACAAGTGAAACTTTCGTTGCTAGTCGAGGATGGTTTAATAGATTTAAACATCGAAATAACCTTCACAACATAAAGATTACAGGAGAAGCAGCAAGTGGTGATACAAAAGCGGCGGCTGAATTTCCAGCGATATTTAAAAAAAATAGTTGAAGAAGGAAACTATCCTCCAGAATTGGTTTTTAATGTTGATGAAACAGGCTTGTTTTGGAAAAGAATGCCGAAACGAACATTTCTATCCCGTGAAGAGAAACGGGCACCAGGATTTAAAGCTGCAAAAGATCGCTTAACCCTTCTACTAGGTGTTAACGCAAGCGGAGATTTTAAATTAAAACCATTACTAATTTACCATTCCAAAAACCCAAGAGCGATGAAAGGCATATCTAAATCAACTTTACCTGTAATTTGGGAGTCTAATAAAAAATCATGGATAACTGCGAAAATTTTCCAGGATTGGTTCACTGAACATTTCTGCCCGTCTGTTAAACGTTATTGCGAATTAAAAAAAACTTGAACAAAAAGCACATCTGTTAATTGATAATGCTCCAAGCCACCCAACAAATTTATCAGACTTAACAACATGCATTCCAGTCGAAGTGGTTTTCTTGCCGCCTAACACAACTGCCTTAATTCAACCATAGGACCAAGGCGTTATATCAAATTTTAAGGCTTATTACTTGCGGCGAACCCTTAAGCAAATGTTTGAAAAAACAGACGGAGAAGAGAACCAGTCCATAAGAGAATTTTGGAAAAACTACAACATCGTGGATGCTGTAGAAAACATAGGCCTTTCTTGGAATGAGGTAACAGAAAGATCTTTGATAGGAGTATGGAAGAATATTTGGCCGGATTTAAGTAAGAGCGATGACGTTGGACACTCTGTCGATATGGATGAAATAGTGAAATTAACGAAGCAAACCGGTTTTGAAGGGTTAAATGTGGAAGATGTCGAAGAAATAATTCAAGAAGCAGCGACTAGTCTTTCTAATGATGAGCTCAAGGAATTAACTGAACAAGAAGAAAACAAAAATGTTGACAGCAGTGATTCAGAAGAAGAGCAAAAAGAAATTTGATGGCGTTTGTAAAAAGGAGTTTGTCTACCATAACTGAAATAATGGATCAATTCATTGAAAATGATCCGAATTTTGACAGGAGCTCAAAAGTAAGGCGTGGTGTTAGAGATGCTCTATCCGTTTATGAAGAATTTTCAAGAGAACAACGCAAAAGAAAAAGGCAAACAACATCAGATGCTTTTGTCACAAAAAGGCAGAACACTGAAAACGTGGAACGCTAACTAAATATGACTGACTTAGAATTTTATTTGTTTTTTTTTTAATTATTCGTTTTGCTATTTATATTTTGTTTTTATTTTTGCAAGAAATAACAATGTGGTATTAATTTGGGCTTTAAGAAATAAATGTTTGGTTTTATTTTTATTAATTAAACATACTTTTTAAATTTAATACCTGACCAATTTCCTAGCCATCTTCCCCTAATCCCAATATTAACATGTAAAGATAGCCTCGTTTAGCGCTGTTTCGCATTACGCTCTACTTTGATGGAACGTATCCCCCGCGTTAAGCGGGGTCTTACTGTATTTGTTTTTGATATTTCCTCAGTAAGAGTTCCATATTAAACTTGAAATACAAGTTAAAAGTCTCTAAAGATGACAAATGTTAAAATTAAGCTCAAAATTTTAAAGTATTAAAAGTTATTTTAAAAAAATCATCATACGTAAACATCAGGATAGAATTTTTAGAGTCAAACAGTACTAACAGAATTAGCTGCAAGTTTCAAGTTCACAAGAAATATCCTTATGAACCAAATTTTGCAGTATCTCAAATCTACGTTTTTGTAAGCAATATGAAGTTTAGTTTTAGAATAGAATTTGATTAACTATACAGATTTTTAAAAAGATCTAATAAAATCAGTTTGGTTTGGGGTTTTGTAACAAGTCTTGTATCACAGAAGCTAAGCAGACTGAAATTCACGGGTTAAAGAAAACTCTTAAGATATACGGTATTTTGTAAATATCTGGTTATATTAAATTCTAATAAATATTAGTAATGAATGTGCAATATTTAACTTAAGAAAAGTAACATTTTAAACTTTCATTTATTATTGAAAATTAAAATGCTTCTTCTTCTTAAGGTTGGGTTTGTATGTCATTGACATCTCTGCTTTAATCAGCATTTTGTACCATTAACTCCAAACCCAATGTTTCCTAGTTCCAATTACTCGGGTCACCCACTTTATTGATAAAGTCCAATAACCCTTTAATGGAGTCTAGGTGTAACTCTCTAGTATGGATAATGCCTAAAGAAGTTAATCTAGGGAGGGCAAGAGCCTAGCATTCGTAAATGATATGCTCTGCCGTTTCCTTTTGCGCATGACATTTCCAGCAGATAGGGTCTTGCTGAAACAGTCCCATCTAGTCAGAAAGT
Source organism: Latrodectus hesperus (assembly GCA_037975125.1). Taxonomy (NCBI): domain Eukaryota; kingdom Metazoa; phylum Arthropoda; class Arachnida; order Araneae; family Theridiidae; genus Latrodectus; species Latrodectus hesperus. Next base: position 111,787,425 of record CM075854.1, on the reverse strand, counting down.
CAGTAATGCTAGGGGTAGCTTCCTGACTTTCACCAGAAGATGGTTTGGAGTTCATTTCTACCTCAAGTGAAGGATTCATTGCTGCCCCTTTACTAGATTGCCTCTGAATTCCCTTGTTTTTTTCAACAAGGTCTACTTCAGAGGCTTCACCTGCAAATGCAGAAAGGTTTGTTATTTCTTGTGTCTTTTCAGCCACAAGATAACAATTAATCAGCTCATCTAATATAAGTCCACCCAGCATTGCCCGAGTTACTGGGCAATGCAAATTACTCTAGAAGTTCGCCAGGCAACTAGAGGCTCCGTTAAGACACCATTACCGCGGTGCCAAATAACCCTAGGCACGTGTCGCATAACACCAGGGTTTACGGAAGCTGGTTCACGGCCTCTGATTTTATATACAAGGCTATCTTGTCATTTCTACAGGACATTCGGCTATCTACCACCTGCCGACGCGCCTGGTAGCTGCTCAAACCCCAGGAATTAAAATGCTTACTCTTGCAGATAGGCAGACTGATGGCGGAGGGATTAGCGACTAACTTCGAAGCAGTAGGTCCCGGATTCGAATCCTGGTTCGGGCAGGAATGTTTCCTTCTCTCTTTGTGTGTTTATATATTTTTCCACTTTCGGGGCAAATGCAGCACAGCCACTGGTGCCCCACTGTAAAAGTTGCCATCATCTTTGCCCCTTGTAGCGCTTAATGCATTAAACTAAGATCAGCCGGGTATCGGGGAAAACTTTTGGAGAGGGATAGAATGCAAATTCCACTTCTACTTTCTTACAAAAAATCCACAAAGTTTCTAACAAAAGGAAAGTAAATCCAGAACCTGTTCAGTCTCCAAAGTAATGAAACACTAAACATCCTTTTAAGCCACTCCATTAGTCGGATAATTTCGAGTTCTTTCATGTTATTATTATTCCTTTTCAGACTGTATAACGACACTTGTCACAATTATTTGCAGAGTTTCCCTTCCCATTGATTAATTGTTCTGGATTAAAGAGTTTTCTATATTTTTATTACGGATTTTATATACAATTACTTACTCCAAGGCAACAAAAGTAGAACTAGGAACATATTTTTCTGTTCTGATACCGCTGAAGAAAGTCTGGAAAGATCTTCTCTAGGAATGTCTTTCTAAATTAGTTCAATATCTGGCTATATTCCGTGCTAAGCAATATTGTTCCCAACAAGCAATCCAAACTCCAGCTGGACCGTGGACACTTACGCATTCCTTCAAATTGAATATCTAGGGCAAAGACAATTGCAAAGTTAATCGTTTCTCAGAACACCTTCAACATTAAAAATTCGATAGACAAAAATAAACTTTAAGGTTATCATGGCATACATTTCATATTATGTGACTTCTAGTTCATGAATTTTTAAAAAAATTAGCTGTAGGGAAACTTAGACAATTTCTACAGAATTATTTGAGCAAGAATTAAGTGAATAGCTTCATTCCATTCAACTCACAAGTGGTTATTCAATAAAAAGCCAAAGTGAAATTTAAACTTTATAATAAATATTAAATAATTATATAAAATTTAAATAAGGTAAGTCTTACCTTATTGATGTTTGATAGGAAGAATCGGTTTTAACATTTATCATTAACGCATTTGAATGCGAAAATTTGCGTAGACAACCTTTACCAGAGATTTTTCGAGAACTGTTACCGAATGAATTAATAAATTTGAATTTATAAGAGCAACTTTTGCAAAGTCTCTAGGTAGAAAAAATATTAAATATCTTTAATTACGTATAAAAGTAAAGTCAAATATTATTTATTTACTTATTTTTAATTTTACTACAAATTACTTTATCCAATCACGCAGTTTTTTCACGATTTAACACTAGTCAATCCATATCCGACTTCTCTCATCTTCTTAAATTTTTTTATTTGTACTGCTTCTTTTTTACAAAAAAAAAATGTTAAAAGATTTGGATTTTTTAAAAAGAACCCGAAAAATGTTTGAATGAATAAAGAGAATGCAGATAATACATAAAACTGGATAAATCACACTTACTTTGATGCTTCAGTACCAAAAAAGTTTACAAAAGAGAAATTAAAAGATTCTGGAATATATCAACTCACAATCTTCTTCTTATTCTTAGAGTCGGGTTTGTATGTCATTGAGCACCTCTGCTTTTATCAGCATTTTGTACTGTTAACTCCAAACCCAATTTTTCTTAGTTCCAATTGCTCGGGTCACCCACTTTATTAATAAAGTCTGATAACCCTTTAATGGAGTCTAGGTGTAACTCTCTAGTATGGATGATGCCTAAAGAGGTTAATCTAGGGAGGGCTAGAGCCTCGCATTCATAAATGATATGCTTGGCCGTTTCCTCTTGCATATGACATTTCCTGCAGATAGGGTCTTGCTGAAACAGTCCCATTTTATGGAGATGTTTTCTGAAATAGTAGTGCCCAGTTATGAAGCCTACGATTAAACGTATCTTCTGCCTAGAGCATCTTAGAATTTCATAGGATATCCTCGCTGATGATCTACAGATCATACTTTTAGCATGGGTTTGACCAGGAGATTTGAGCCAAACTTCATACATCTTCCGTTTTTCCCATCTAAGAACATTGGTTTTTGCGGTCTTCAAATTGATCCCACAAAAAGGTTCTGGACCAATGGGAACAAACTCACAATCAACAAGATATCCGATTTTTTATATAACATAAATTTTTAACAGGTTTTATATGATAATATTCAATATGAAATCATTGCCAACTATTTAAATTAAGTATCTTATAATGTAAGATATTACCTCTATAACCGCGGTTAAATATAATTTTGTTTCCTTAAGATCCAAAGATGAATGTGTGCAATGGATATGGACCAATACTTCGGATCAGGATTTACAACTTTCATCGATTGTATTTTTTAGTATGTCCCTTTAGACACATTTCTGTTATCCCACAGTACACCAGTACAATGCAATTGTCCCAGTGTACACTTTTTACACCTCTAGAGTACTGATATATATATATATATATATATATATATATCAGTACTCTAGAGGTGTACTGTGGAAAAGTAGTATTGTGAAGGGGGACACAGTAATATATAAAATAGAGGTATAACATTATGAGGTGCACGAAGTGTACACTGGGATAATTGTTTTATACTGGTGTACTGTGGTGACGTGTGTGAAAATATTGACGACATTATATATATATATATATATATATATATATATATATATATATATATATATATATATATATATATATATATATATATATATATATATATATATATATATATATATATATAAAATGTCGTCAATATTTTTCTGCATTGTATACCATTCTCAAGAAAGTATAGCTGATATACAGCACATGAAGTATGTATATTAAATGAATTTTTGCTTCCAATTCATTATGATTGTTGGTTAAAGTTTCCGAAAAAAGATTTATTTTGATTGATGTAGAAGCTCTTTCAAACGTTACAAAATATTTTACTCGATATGGCAATCTTAAAAACTCATTCTAACTTATGCTTATAGATCAATATCGACAGTCTTTTCCTATGGGAGAGTTAAAAGTTGAAGAGAGACTGTATTTATATTGATATGTTAACTTCTCAACGAGGCTTTTGAAAAGTAATAGTTTCTGAAATACGTCTTGCTTTTCAAGGCATCAAATTTTGCATTCACCAAATTTAGTGACGCGAAGAGAAACCATAAGCACGTTTATAATTTCGACTCTTTTATTTGTTGAATTGAACACACCACATGTAATCACGATATTCTTTGTTTAATTTAAATATACTGCTAAAACTTCTCTGCAATTTTTAATGTACCAAGGTTTGAAGATGCTATTTCCTTTTTTTAGAAAAAAAAAGTTATATTACATCGTAATCGTCTATTGTTTTGTAATAAGAAAGGAAGCTGTTTCTAAACAAAAGTATGTGGAGTTGCGTTGGGAAGAATTGTAAGCTCATAAATAGCTTTCAATGTATGGCATCATCATCTAGAATCGTATTTTGCGTAATTCAGGAGATGAAAATTCCATGGGAAAAATAAGCTTTTTAATATTACACCAAAAACAATCGCGAAAATATGAAACACATAATAATTCTAATTGGGCGATAATTTTTTTCGAATGTCCGACTGCACTGAGGATTCAGTGCTGCAAGAAGAGAATGGGATGGCCTCTCAGATAGTGTGCCAACGTTGCCCCAAAAGTGAAGAGAACATTCATTCCCGAACCAGGATTCGAACCTGGGACCTACTGCTTCGAAGTTGGGGACACTAACCACTCCGCAATTTAGCGATAATCTTACCGTTCGTTGATTTGATAGCGGGGTTTATGAAATTCAAGTAGCCCCCGTTCTACATTTTCAGAAAATTAATTTGGGAAAACCAACATTCGTGAAATAAAATTAATTTACAGTTGGAAATGTAATCGCTGTTGATTATATAATTTTGTTAACTTCAATGTAATTGTATTACGGATTCCGGTACCATTTTGCACAAGAATTGGCCCTTGCGTTCACCATGTTGGACATTCTCATGGTTTCGAAAAAAATTCCAATTTGTCTCGAACATTCTGGATTATCGAAAGGATGCCATCTTGAGCATTCACAAATCTGAGCAAATTTTTTCTCATAGGGAGAAAGGAGAAGTTCGATGACGCCAGTTTCAATTCCTGGCATTCTGATTCGAGTCAATCCTTTTATCGCTATCCAATCTACCTGATTGTGTATGTTTTGCGTTAATTGCAGTTCACCGAATTAAATATTCATGCTTAAAACTTATTCAGAAACGTGGATAAATTTTTAAGTGGTCAAAAGCGAGCATGAGACGATAATCAATCATCAACAACTACACCAACAAACATTGTTCCGAAAATGAAATCGAAAAAATTGTCTCAAGAATACTTAAATTTTGGTTTTATTAGTACTGAAACCAAAAGACAATTTATAAATAAATCCATCTTTGAATTTTGGACAAGAGTATTTGATGATTTCTTCTCTCTGTACTACATTTCACATTCTATTACAATTTTCAATATCCTTCTTTTGTGAAGCTAGATTTTCTGCGGTGGCTTCTTTGAAGTCAAAATATAAATCTCAGTGTTAAATATAGGAAAAAAAATTGAGGGTGTCTAATATTAAACATTCCTTTGAGAAACTTCTGCAAGATAGATTCAAGGATTATTAAATTTATTATAATCTAGTAAGTTTTTTAATTAAGTTCTTAATCAAAACTTTCTAAATTAGGTAAAATAATATGTTTTGATTTTAGCGACGCCATGCGATGCAATCAAGTAACTCCTGATGAAATATTCCAAAACTTTGATTGATGGTATGCCCATGAAAAATTTAAGGCATTTTATTAGTTTTTCGGTTAATCGCACTGCATCGCTTCACATATTATGATCTCCTATCATTGTTCATGCGATTTTGTATCGTAAAAATGTAAAGAGGTATTTATAAAATGTATATCCCAACATTATGAGTAATATAACTGGGATAGCTGGCTGTATAAGAGACGGACTTGTGAACTTTTCTTTCTACTGTAAAAACGTAGAAGACACATTTAATGAAAAGCATATCCCCTATGTTACAAAGGAGATAGTTTGAGCAGTTGTTTATCAGCATAAAGAGATAAGGAAATTTTTTTAAATTGAAGTCACAATTAATCAGAAAATTTATGTAGAAAATTGCACAAAAAATAATTTTTCTTTTTCTCCAAAAAGCATTACAAACTTATATTATAACGACGGATTTATCAATTGTCTAGCCGCCTACCCTGTGTAGTGGTCAGAGAGCCTGACTGCGGATAGGGAGGTCCTGGGTTCCAATCCCAGTTCGGACATGGATGTATTTCCTCTCTCTGTCTATCCTGTCTTTGTCCTTTCTTTGTATGAATTGTTGCCTACCCTATAAACGGGTTCCTATGGCATGTGTGTACTGATTAAGTTGGACTCCACACCAAAATATGGTTCGGTTGGAAAAGTGGAGCAGCGCACCCCATATTGTCAGCCTGGCTGGCACAAGACAACAACAACAACCACATCAATTGTCTTATCTAAATGTAAATTATGAAGTTTATGGAAGAAAATTCCGCTAGTCGTGCACCTAAAACTATGGATTCTCTAAATAATCCATATTTACGTTCAATCGAAAATTTCTGTGCTTTTTAAGAATAAGATCTAAAAGTAAATAAAAATATGTCCAGAGAAAAGAAAATTTTCTAATTGTGTCCAGCAAAAAACTCACCAATGAGGGAAGAAAGAGAATGTTAAGGATTAATCAAGAGCATCTGCAGTAATCCATCCCCTCAGGGGGTTTACCTTCTTTATGTAAACACAGGTGTCACAATCTCGAGGTACCCCAGTGATCTGTCCTCTGCTTCATTTTCTTCTCTTCTCTTCTGCTGTTTCTTCCTCTTCTCCCTCAGTGTGGTTGCCTCATAAGAGGTTGAGGGCTCTCTTTGAGTAGCTTTCGCAGCTCTGTTGCTATTAGCAACTCTTGAGGACTAAATCACCCGCGTGTTTGCCGTGCCTGGAGACTCGTGTCCTTGGAAATGAGGGTCCTGGTAATTGAGGCCCCCAGACACCAACACATTACTTTGGCCTCTGCTTCAGGTAAACGGGAGGTGTGTTGTGATCCTCAGCACATCAATCGTCTTTATGGATCAAGCGATCTACTGGGTGACTCTTTAAGGGTGGAGGCCACCTCAGAGATGTATGGTGAGCGTATTGGACCTGGGGAGCACTGTTGCAGCTGGTCTGCATCCCCTTGTTTCATCTCTCCCTCCGGAGCAACAAGTGCCCATGTTGAGTGCCAAATATTTTGTGATACAAAGAAATGGAGGAAGTTTTGAATGTGTGTCTCCCTTTCTTATTGAAAGAGGAATTTCCAGCTATTTAGGTGAAGTGAAGTCCATCAGAAAGCAGAGAACTGGTGAATTATTTATGGAGACCGCTACACATAAACAATCAGTATTAGCTATTAAAATGAAAAAAATCTGTGACCTGGATGTGACTGTTTTACCACACAAGAAATTAAACTATTCTCGTGGAGTAATTTCCACTTAGGATTTGTTTAATACGCCTACCACGGAGATACTGGAGAATTTAAAGGACCAGAAAGTCTACGATGTTAAGCGAATAACAATCAAAAGGGATGACATCGTACTTAATACGAAACATCTGATATTAACTTTCGCAACACCAGACTTACCGTAATATATAATAGTCGCATACATATTAAAAGAACTAAATGTTTTTGACGTTTCTAACAGAAAAGAGTGAAAAATAGCAAAGAAAATAATATTGTTTTGTAAAATTTATAGTTGCTTAAAAGGTTTAATATGTAAATCAAAAAGACTAAATGTTTAAAAAATTAATATGCAAATCAAAAAGACCTTAAAGTTACAAGTTTCAATTGTGTGTATATTGACTTTTTTAGGAGCGAAAGGTTCCGGGTTCCATCCCCCCAGCCGCTGTTAGGCAACGAGAAATGGATGTTGCGTTTTTGCCTTTTTCATGCACATCCGTCGGGGTAGGCGCATGAGTGTTTTCCCAGTTTCCTCCCTGTCGACACATGAATACAGCCCAACCTTATGAACAGACCTCCCGGAAGGCAATTCACGCAGTGGACATTAAAAGACTTTACAGCGCCTTAGGCCATTAAGCTTATTCACTGCTGTGTCATATACTGTGTCAGAATTATATGTATTCTGACGATATATACATAAAAAAACCTTGTCTTTAAAAGAAAACTCATTTTTCAAAATTTTCATATATATATATATATATATATATATATATATATATATATATATATATATATATATATATATATATATATATATATATATATATATATATATATATATATATAAATGTGTGTGTGTGTGTGTGTGTGTATATATATACATATTTTCTGTTAGTTTTTGACATGATCATTTTATGTAAACAGTTTTTGAAGTAAATAATTTGAAATATACGTTACATTTTTAAATGCTTTTCAATAGAAAAGAGAAATTTGATGCTCCAGTTTCTCTCTCACACACACACAAATACTGCTATTATATATAGTTTCAATACTTACTCATTCTTTCACAACCCACATCACAAACACGAACGAACGCAGCAATTTAGTCTAAAATTTTGTACCCTTGTCACGTCCATGTCCTTGTCACAGATAATGCAAAAAAAATTACTGAAATTAGTGGATTTTGCTTTAATGTTATCACTTATGTCCTGTTGAGTAAGTAACTGTTTTCGCAACCTTTTTAAAAGATGAGAGATTTCCTTAAACGCTTTGGAACCGAGACAATAACAATTTTTAAAGATTTAATTGGGTTATCCCATCTCTGCAGAAAGCGCTCTTAAAGTGTTTAAGTGTCCACTCTTGTAAAAGTTTCAATAAAAATAATTTGTTTTCTCTACATAAATAATGAAAATGTGAAGCTTTCATTTTTCTGTCTTTGAAATTATACTTATCTTTTTATTTAGTAAGCGAAACATCATGTACGAATTATTCTCACTCTTCTTCGTTAAAATAATACATAAGTCTCCTTCCTTAGTAATGACAGCATTCGCAACTCCTTATTTACTTCTATTTTTAATAAATTGATGAGAATCACTTGATTGAAGATGAGAATAGTGGAAAGTCATGCGATAGAGTTTCCTTTTTTCAAAGCTGTGTATTGATAGAGTAGATGCTTTAAGAAGTAGTAATATAAATATTGTTTTTCTGGAATGCTGAGGAAACTTGAAAAGCAGAACATTACATAGCTCAAATCTTGAGAATTAAAGATATGAGAGTTATACAACGCTCAAAAAGTACCAGTTATTCATAGAAAGTAAATGCATAATTTTCCTCCCTCTTCAGATCAGTGTCAAACTTGAGGGCGTGGACTTTCTGGTGGTGCCATCTATCGGAGGAGTTTCGAGCAAAAGTCATACTTTTACCTTCGTGGTGCTCTGGTTAAATGAAAGACTCCCTACAGACTTTAATTCGCATAGTCAACGGCATAACGAGCTTGGCTTGTTCAAGTGTCATAAGTAACAACAACAACAAATGCATAATAACAAGTAAGAATTGAAATATTGTTCTTGAATGTTGTGGAAGCTTAAAAAAGAGAACTTTATATGGCTCATCCCTTTTGGCTCCGGATAGTGGACAGATTAACAGCCGAAGACCACAGTAAGGCATTTTAATATCTACCGAGTATTGCCCTGTGGGAGTGCTCTTCATAGATAGCGGGCTGTATTCAAGTGTCGCAAGGGGGGAAACCCGGCAAACTTCCAAGCATCCACCTTGACATTCGGGCATGCTTAGGGCAGATGCGCAACATCCAACTCCTATTGTTCAACAGTGGCAGGGATCGAGCATGCTGCGAAGACTATAAGGCCACATATAGCCTACACCCTTATCGTTATACCTCAATGCGTGAATTAATTATCAAATGTTCAAATTCTAGTTATAATGCATATAAGAATTGATACGCAGTAACTAGTCGGAGTTTAGTTGCTATTCTTTTGTAATAGAGTAAGAGTTTAAAAAAAGCGAATCTTATATAGAGCATGTCTTAAGTGTTAAAGCTCGGGAAAAGAGTTATATTATCACAGAATTCTAGCTGTTTTGCAAACATTGTGTAGATGCACAATAACAATTTTTTTACAATAGCATGCTTCCCTGCACTAAATTGAGCTCTGCCATTTATCTAGAGCAGCCGGGTGGAGTCTTCGTGATTTTAAAGCAGGTATCAAGCAGTAAACCCTCAATACTTGGCCCGTCAACCCCGGAGGTGTCATTTCACTTGGAGGACACTGCAACCACGCCCAGTTTTAACGTGCTCCAGTCACCATTAAGCGAACATGATGGATCTTTTGTTAAGCCAACGCCCTACCCAGCCAGGCCACCGCGGCCTTGCATTATAACATGTACCATATAAAAAATGCTCAAAATGCAAGATACTGTGGATACAGTGTGATTGCTTAACAACTAGTATGAACTCAGATGTTCTTCTGAAATAGTGTGCAATATTAAAAAGATAAACGTTATCTAGCCCATGTTTTGAGTTGTCACATGAGAGAAGAATGGTTATGCCCATGATATTAGAATAGATTAGAAACTTTAAAAGTGAGAAGAATGACAAGAAAATAAATAAGAGCGAAGCTTGTCACATTTCAAATGTGATTCAAATCAATATAACTGAATTATAAAATAATGCGATTCTATTGTACATGAAAGAAATACTCAAACTTTTTTTAAATACAAACAGCACATGAAAGGCAATGGGCAGAAATTTTAAATTGAAAATTCCATCAGTCTAACATGATAACCTAATAAAAAGGAAATGAATGTATTCTCATAAATTCTTCTTATCCTTTGCATCTACTTCTTAAGCGACTTTTTTCACTTTAATAAAAAAATTTTCATTCCTTGATGGAAGCTTATCTTGGGTAACCTTGAAAATGTTTTTCTGAATCATTGAGATTCATCATCTGTTCGTCAAGTTAATTTTTATTAATGTCGCATTGCCGATGATGAGCATATTTAAGATAATGAACCAATTTTTTCATGTGGTAGCATTTTTAATATTTTCATGTTATATATATATATATATATATATATATATATATATATATATGCATGTATATATGTATGTATGTATATATATATGTATGTGTATATATATATATATATATATATATATATATATATATATATATATATATATATATATATATATATATATATATATATATATAATGTACGTTTGTATTTCTTTGCAGGAATTTATCCTCAAGTCTACATTTAAAAGTATTTTACTATACATTTGCTGAAATAAGAATGACTATATGTAATTGAAATTTCGTGATACACAGAATTATGTAGTAACTAATATTACTACATTGCAGCTATATATGAAACAATTATCTAAGCAAGTGTGCAGGGAAACGAGGAAAAACAACACTTTTGGATTATACATGATACTTTTTCTAATACACAGAGATATTACACAACAACAGATCATATAAGATTGATGGATCTCCAAACAATCCACGAAACTTCATTCAGATATCGAATCATAAGGACTTATGCATATTTGTTAAATGAGCGACAGCAATGCGCTATTAAAAAGTTGACAATTTAATCTTTCCAAACCAAACTAACGAAAAATTTCTTTTTTATGATATAATACAGCTAGGTATGATAATTTATGATATTTTATGATAAAATATAACTATTTTTATGGTTTAATGCAGCGTTTTGTCATTTATAGTTCTTGAAAAATTATCCTTTTCATTAAGAAGACATTCTTTTCCTGCAATGATGGTATATGATATTTAACAGCTTTTCAAAATATACTACTCAATTTGTGGCGTATAGGAAAAAAGAGTACCTTGCATAAACAGTGCTTTGTTGTTGTTGTTTTCCTATGACACTTGCCAAGCTCGCTTTTGCCTTTGGCAGTGCTAATTAAGTCATTAGAGAGCGTCTTTCGTTTGGATCAGAGCACCACGATGGTGAAAGTACGACTTTGCTCTTTTTTAAGGTACCTCGTAATTTAGAACCATGGTCAGGAGACGAGGCCACACCTGAGCTGGCACCCTCCTCTCCACATCCACGCCACACCAGCGGAAGGACTTTGGACGTCACATGTCAACGTGGACACGTCCCCAACCCACGGAGTTCCAGCAACCCAGTGAGAGTTTACCGAGGTCACCCTCCCAACCACTGCCCGCGGCATATGATGCTTCACTTTGCTGAGCTTACGGGAAGCGGTATAAAGTTACTGAGCCACTGGAGCTCTAAACAGTGCTTTAAATCCACTTAACGTATTAGGTCGTGACGAACGCAACAGCGTATGCGTTATCTTGCGGTAATCCGATAATTAATACTATTTCTCAAATATGTCTGTTTTACATTCAGATATTCAAGGATTATTTTAGGGATCAAAATTTCATTCTTTTCTAATTTGAAAATCTAATTTTCAAAGTAAAAACGAATAAGATTTTGATTTTTACAATTAGAAAAATTTGAATTTTACAAATAAAGATACTTATTTGACATGTTCACAAAAAATATTTGAATAGTTTTCATTAGAAAAGATTTGGTAATAAGAATGAAAAATTTTCAAGATTTTTTTCTTGAGTGCAAGCATAAATATGAATAAAACAGCTGAAAATTTAGATTTTGAAGGAAAAAATTATCATGCAAATCATTTCCTTTATTTTAAATTACTAATTATTAAAATTCACTTATTTGTGGCTGTATCGCTTAACAAATCAAGGAAATCTATGTTTATAGACATTTCCCAAAAATATTTTTAAAGTAAAATATATAATCAAGTAAACAGATTTCAAAATTGAGATACAGAAAAGAAATACTTTCAGATCATATACACACAAATTAAATAACAAGTTAAAATACTAAATGAGTAACTTATGAAACTTTTGTTTTAAACCGAGCAATTTTTGTTTTAGTTATATCGGTATTTTTAGATATGGGACTGAAAGATAGGATAAAAAAAATGGCTGTATATCACACACACACAGATATGTTATAATGGAGTTTTCCATTTGTGAATAAAAATTTATTTTTGTGACTTCATGGTATATATATGCCTTTTGTAGTACTTTCCTATTTTTAAACAGTATATATTTGAGGGGGGGAGAAACACAGAAGAGTTCCCGCCTCCAGTCATTCGAACTATTTCAAGGTCCTTAATTGATACTGGCAAAACAATCGTTCCACTTAGCTCAAATTTCCTTGAGTAAAATACTTGACACTCATACGTGGCAAACTCTTCTGAAGGAAGAAAAGACATTCCTCGCATCAGGACATGAAAGAAATAACTTCCGGTTTTGACGTCAAACAAGAAAAATGGAAAAAAATAACAACCCCACCTGACCGAAAGTTCAAACAGCAAAAAAATAAAACTATTAGATTGAACAAGTTCAGAGGATAAACGATATGTTTTTCTCACTTTTTCTTCCTACTGACCTGTTCGTTATATGGAAGTACAGATGTAATATGGGTTACCAAATAAATCTAAGTCACACAGGAAAATAAATTTTAAAAGAAAATTAATACCTAAATATGTACAAACTTACTGTAAAAATACTAGAACTCTAAAAATGTTAATAACTTTCGTGGATCTTTTTCACAATATTAAATGCTACGGAAAAATTATATTTTGTTCAAATGGTTTACGTAGACTGGACTAAAATGATTGCAATATTAAATGTCCATTTCATAAGAAGTTAGTGAATTGAGCTGCAGTCTTATAGCTTCGTTTTTCTTTTCTTTAAGTTCGTTTCATTCTTTTGTGCCTAAAATATTATTGATAGACGAAATATTTTTATTTATCATCAAAATGATACTTTTATAATTCCAAATAGCTGGAAAAGAAAAATGAAGTTTATAGAAAAGCCATGAAAGAGAGACGTTTATGACAAAACTGTGTAAGTATTCAAAAAATAATTATCGTTCATTTTCACATCTCTGTTTGGAAATCGTCATCCTTATTTAAGTAGCTGAGATCTTGATAAAGCCATCAACAAATTTAATTTTCTAACTAACATATTTTAAAAATAATTATAAATGTATCATAATATAATGTGGTGCATATGTGTATTGGAAAATTCTATGTTCTGATGAAAAATCAGTCAAAAAGAATAATCTATTCTTTATAAACTGAATAATTTTTTATGTGTTTCCCCCATTTGTTCATCTGTAAAAGACTAAGATTTAGATTACAAAATAAATTATAAAGTTGTTAATTCCCTTTATACTTTATTAAGTGATTTAGTATCCTTGGGCTCACTTTTACATAAGATTTCTTTATTTCATTCGAAAGTATTGGACATTATATTATATTAACGAAATAAAATTTTATTTGAATGATTTTATGTAAAAAAAATTGAATGCTCTTTATTTAATTGCCTAATTGAGAAAAGATGAAGGTAGTGGTTTGAAAATTCTACAATTTAAAAAAATCTATTTGCAATATAAAGAGAGAAAATATAGCAGAGAAAAAAATCAAATTATTTCGAATCCTTACAACCTACATAGGATTACTTTAGAGATCCACAGAGTTGATTTCTAATTTTGTAAATCGACGAATAGCATGTGTCTCCTCTCAAAATAAAAAAAATCATGAAATATTTAAAGTAACTTCATTTATTTGGTATCAAGTCGAAGAATAAAGGAAAAACATGTAGGAGGAAATTCATATTGTTACGCTTGGAGTTATGGGTACTGATAAATATCTTTAAATGCATTATGCAAATTTCATGCCATACGATCCATTTTTATTATAATACACTGTTGGACAATTGCTAAGGATGGATTACAAATTGCAATGTAGCATAACATTAAGCGAGACATGAGGCCTAGTAGGATAAAATATAGTTGCCACACTGTTCAGTCATAAGAATAAAGAATATTTATTGTTCTGGAAAGTACAAAAGCTGCGAAACATCTGAAAGAAAAAAAAATGTTCATTTGATGCTGCATACGGAAAAATGGAACAATGCATTTAAAATTCAGCAGGCACCTTGAAAAAAAGGTATCAGTACGGGATATGTCCACCGTGGAGTGTGATGCAACATTCCAAACGTCGTATCATACTTTGCACAACATTATACAGTAGCTGTTGAGGCAATTTATCCCATTCCTCTGGGAGTGCACGGATGAGGGTGTTCTTGTTTGTCGGAGGATAGTTTCGACCAGCAACTTGCCTCCCCAAAGCATCCCACACATTTTCAATGCGGTTTAGATCTGGAAAACGTGATGGCCATACGAGGCGTTGAATACCCTCGCTGTCTAGACAATCCTGAACAGCGAGTGTTCGATGACATGTTGCGTTGTCGTCCATAAAAACAAATTTATGACCGACAGCACCACGGAAAAGACGAACATGAGGAAGAAGAACTTCATTAATGTATCGTTGGCCCGTCATAGTCCCATTCGCAACCACATGTAGGGGCGTGCGGCAATTGATCATGATGCCGGCCCACAACATGACACTGCTAGTAGGATATCGGTCCCTTTCCTGGATATTTTCTGGACGATAAGCAGTACCACTCTCGCGCCATATCAGTTGGCGTCTACAATTCGATGACTGACTGAACCTACTCTCATCTGAGAATAATACACATGCCCAGTCCTATTCAGTCCAATTGCGATGCTCACGACACCTTTGTAAACGGGCAGTACGGTGCTGTCTGGTCAATGGGACACACACAACAGGTCTGCGGGCGTATAGTCCTCCTTCCCTCAAACGTCTGGCAACAGTTTTTCGGAAGATCTATGCTTTCCTGAGGCAGCAAGAAGCTGATTTGCCACCTGCTGAGCTGTGGTGCGCCTGTTCCTTTTTGCTGATAGGACGATATATCTGTCTTCTGCAGGCGTCGTACTTCTAACACGACTCCCCCGTGCCGCCTGCTACACATTCCAGTAGTTTTAAATGACTTCCTCAGCCGTGAAACAACACTGTGAGCGATGTTGAACTCCCTGGCAACATCTGTTATTTTTCGCCCTTCTTCGATCTTTCCAATAATTCGGCCACGCATAAGATCATCTATGTGATGTCAGGAAGACATGCCAAAAATTTCAAGTTCGTCTATTAAATCTTTCCTGTAAAACTTTGACTTGAAACAACAACTGTCCACACGCGTCAAAACCTTTAAAACTCTTATGAACGCTATCACGTGATGAACAGACGTGGAAAAAAAATTTTGCTTACGCATACTTCTTACTGTATCCCGCACTTATTCTAATTTTCCACATTTTGCTTCCTTTCATTTTGTGGTTGCTATGTATCATAGTGTTATCCGTCCTTAGCAATTGTCCATCACTGTAAAAGTAGTAAGCAGCAAAATAACAAAAAATATTTTAATAAAATATTAATTAAATAATTCATAATAAGGGATACATAATTTTTATTTAATTAATATGAAACTAATTCTGAGCTCTCTAGAATAGAAGTAATTAAAATTTTCGTACTGTTTAATACGCATATCATCACTTGAAAGTAGAAATTCTTTGACGCTTCTATGGCTCTGAATTCATATTGTTGAAACACAAAACCATACATGCTTTTCGGTATTTAATCAGTAAAATTTTTAATCTTTACAAATCTTGATTTTTCAATAAAATATACTTATTATAAGACTTTGAAAATGTTTCCATTATTTATCAAATAAAAACGTGCGTTATCCTACAATTGTATTATCAATTGCGGCTTAAATGTGGTGATAGCTAAAGTATAAACTTTCAGAAAATACTTTGCTACATTTTCCAAAAGTTTTCGAAAGGCTTCTGTTGAAAGTGTTAAGTTTTTATTATTTCCATTACCTAGATATGAATGTCTTGATCATTAATTTCTTTAAATAAGGAAAAATGCACTCATAGTTCCATAAGACGACTGTCAAATTCAATAAATTAATGTTTTGTCATTTGTGAAACCAGCTGGACAAAATAAAATTAAGGCAAGGATTTTTGGATTGCATGGACTTCTGTACCATAAAAAAATCTGTAGAAACAATTTAAAATAACAAACAATAATTTAAAAGCAATTTGATTCTATATTTCATTAATGTGTGTAATATTCAATTAAGTTTAAAAAAGGTCTGGATGACCAATAATGAAATATTTTAAAATCTTGATTGACAAATTGTAATTTAAGTTTAAAATCCTTTCATTGCCAATCTATTGTCAAATTGCATTGCATCTCATGAATATGGATTTGTTTTAAGTCAACACAATATGCAGAAAGAATAAATGCTCTCTTGATAGATAAATACTTTATGTGATGAACTCTATTTGAACACAATTAGCAAACGTTTTTGCTATAAAGCTAATACCATATTAAGATCAGGGTATCTTCTGATTGGAATTATGAAGATCTTCTCTTTCTCGAAAAAATTCAGTCTACTTGTGTGGGTTACTTCACATCATATAATGTACTGAAAAAAAAAAACTGTGCCTCTTTTTTCTTAGGCCATACATTTTAAGGCCTCTTGAAATTCGTTTAGAGCTCAATGATTATTCAATGAAAAATGAACAACAACATCGACTATTCTAATTCTAATAGATGCTTTTATCCTAGAGAAAATTATAATTGCTGAACAGAAGATTTTTGATCATTCAGAATTCCGGGGAAGCATTCGTCAATAACATTAAATTAAAAAAATAGATTACTTTACCCTTTGTATACATTATGTAAAGCAAGAGCTGAATTTGTAAATGAAAAACTGATTTCCAATTGTCAAAATAAGAAGAGAAAAAACAAAATGTGAAAATAAAGCATGACGTTTTGTATTATATTACCAAGAATAGGGTTCAATTCTCAAAACCTCGAACTTTACGTGGAACATGCATCGCTATTGGAATGGTGGTTAATTTTTTTATACTCCAACTTAAACTTTTATCTATTTAAATTCTTTATGAGTTATTTTTCTATGAATAAAAAACGAAAAGTATAATATTAGATCTTCTGAATTACTGAATTATGTTTATTAAAATAGAAAGATTTTACGGTTGTGATAAATTTTCTTTTAATATTCTTATGCAATCTGCGTCTATATGTGCTTGGTGAATGCACGAAATAATGCAAAATTTACTGTTAATTAAGGGCGCGAACGCAGTTTAAAGACCCCAAGAATTAATTATGCCATAAGGGTCAAAATTCTGAGCTATTACCATAAAATATTCCACACCCAGTTACAGTGCAGGTGAACAAAGAACATTAGAAAATCCTTATCTATATAGATGTATATATCCAAACCTTATAATAATAACTAAAATGAGATAGTAAAGTCTTATTTGTTCCAAAAAGTGGAGCAAAAAGAGGTTAGAGTTGATTTTGAAAATAGTTACAATTTTGTGATAATTGTAACTATAATAATTATGTTAATTTTGTTTGTCTAATATTTCAAATATAAATTTGAAATAGAAATAAAGATAAAGCTCAAAAAATTATTTTTGAAGAAATTTACAATTAACTTAACATGAATGATAACAACAAACAACGAAAAAATCGTGTATATTTATATAACACACTCAAAAATTCTTCATATAAGTTTTATTAATTATGTAAAAATGAAACGTTTACTTAATTTGTAATAAATTTCGATTTTGAAAAGTTTCTGTTTCTGTTCCTACTAGTTAACGCTTCCCTGAAAACAATGAAAAAAATGTTATTTTTGATTTAAATGTTTCAACTTCAAAGTTTTTGTTATTTGAGGATATGTATTAGAGGGACCGAAAAGTAATGTCGTTTATGCGCATGTCAATGCTGCTTTACCCATTATGAGTTCATTGCGTAGTTGAAAGACGCGCCCAAAGACATTTCAAAGTTAAAGGGACTTGTTTAGATGTGAAAACCTAAACCTTAAATTTTCTTTCCCTGTTTTGAGTGAAATGGCAAGTAAAAATACCAGAAGAGATTCATATCCGCCATTGCATGCTTTTGGAATTTCACAAGAGTTGTAATGCAACAGTTGTAACAAAAAACTTTTGTAATGTTTACCCAAGAGCCTTAGATGTTTGTTAATGCCAAAGGTGGTTTTCTAAGTTCAGATCCGGTAATTTGGATCTTTCCGACTCACATCGATCATTAAGACCAACAACTTTAGACAATAACGTATTAAGGGCGCAAGTGGAAGCAAAGCCTTGTCAGACAATCGAGGAACTGTCAAATGCTCTTAATTAACCTTGGTTGACCATCCAAGAGCATTGGCAACAGATTGGTAAAACAAACAGAGCAGGTGTTTTGGTTTCGCATAATCTATCTGAAGAAAACAGAGCAAACCTATTTACGACATGCAACTTATTGCTTCAACGGTACAATTCAGAACCGTTTTTTGATCGCTTGATCACTGCAGATGAAAAATGGGTCCTGTATGATAATCCAAAACGCAAAAGACAGTGCCTCGCTCTGAATGAGCCGCCAAGAAGGACTGCTAAACCAGGTTTACATTCAAAAAAGGCGCTTTTGTGTATTTGGTGGAGTATTCGTGAAATCGCCCATTTTGAAGTGCTTAAACCTGGAGAAATTGTTAATGCAGACCTTTATTGTGAACAATATCAATCATTAATTAAAAAGTATCCAGTGATTATCAATAGAAAAGGCATTAATTTGCAACACGATAATGCACAACCGCACTGCGCAAGAACAACGCTGAAAATAATAAATGGATTGGGTTGAGAGGTATAGCCTCACCCACCATACTCGCCTGACATTGCGCCAACGGATTTCCATTTATTTCGTTGAATGCAACACTTCTTAACAAACAAAACATTTTAAAATTTGGATGATATGTAAAATGCCAGCTCCAGATATTTTACTGAAAAACCAATTGATTTTTTTTATCGATCCGGCATTGAAAATTTGCACATCACATGACAAAAGGCTGTTGCCAATGATGGTAATTACATCATTGACTGAAAAGAAAAACTTGTAAGAAATTTATGTATTCGAATTTACTGTAAAAAAAAAACGACATAATTTTCCAGTCCCCCTAATATTTTAATACTTGAAAATTTATAAATTAAGAAATCCCTGTACTTTCTAGGGCATTACATAGTAAAAAGCCAAACAGCCTAAGGCTATTATAAAGGAATTCATTACCCATTGACTTATTTATCTTCCAGGAAGACTTTTGACAGGTTATGGACGGTATTCTCATGTCGCAAGGGAGAAAATCCCGAAAACTCTCAGACACTCACAGGGACAGACGTGCAAACAGAAGGCATATTCCATAATTCAACAGTGGCTACAATTGAATACGGGTCCTTCCTCTTAGAAGAACGCTGTCCTACTTCTAGGCTGGGCTCATAATGATTTGTAGCTTTTGAGTTAAATCGAACAGATAAGATCAATTATTTCTGATAATCTTTAAATTACATTGCACAAATGCCGTTATCTTTAATAACTCGCAAAAATAATAATTTCAATTTCTAACTTTTGTGAAATTACCAGTCATAGGAATAACAACTATAAAAATGCTTCGATAAATATGTTGTTGTTTTCCTCTGACACTTGGACAAGCCAAGCTTGCTTTTGCCTTTGGCAGTGCGAATTATGTCAATAGGGAGCGTCTTTCGTTTGGATCAGAGCACCACGAAGGTGAAAGTACGACTTTGTTTTTTTTAAGGTAATTTAGAATTTATTTAAGGTAATTCTCGTAATTTAGAACCACGGTCAGGTGACGAGGCCACACCTGAGCTGGCACCCTCCTCTCCACATCCACGCCACACCAGCGGAAGGACTTTGGACGTCACAGATTAACGTGGACACGTCCCCAACCCACGGAGCTGCAGCAACCCAGTGAAGGAGAGTACACCGTGGTCACCCTCCCAACCACTGCCCGCGGCAAATGATGCTTCACTTTGCTGAGCTTACGGGAAGCGGCGTGAAGCTACTGAGCCACTGGAGCTCTTCGATAAATATACATTAATATAGCACACGATGTGCTTGCATTGTAACACTTTAAGTACATAATTAAGAAAATATCGCTAGATATATTTCCATAATTGCTGAAATCATTATTAGTAATGTGTAGCGAATTGTATAAATAGGAAAAATAACACACATATTCACATTTATATTTAAGCTCTTACGTTTGGAAATTTTGCCGAATCAGTAACGAGGAATTTGCTATTGCTAAATATTCCTTATTTATTTGCACGAACTTCAAAGGAATATATATTTGGTCTTATTTTAGAGAGATGGGGGACCTTGTTACTAATTGTGCTTTGTATGTACTAATAGAACTGTAAGGAAATATCTGAGAGGGGATTCTAAAAAAGTGCTCTGGGAATATTTTCTTACACTAAATAAAAAAATACTATTTTTATCACATTCTAACCATACTCTTAGATTCTAAGCCAGATCGAATAGTTAAGGTAGAGAAATAGCATCCAATTTTCTAGATCAGTTGTCTTTCATATTGAATTCAATGTACTTTCATTTACTTTAGTACCTATACTTATATAATATTATCCTTGTGTCTCTAAATTGATGATGCGCAGTCGCAGAAGTCTTTTCAATTGGTCCTCTGAGTTCCGTCGAGTAAAGAACACGCCCACATATTGATCATCCGTTTGTCTCCGAGTTCATTTGCAGAAATTACCAGATCGGTCGATGAAGCGATTTAAAAAGGCAACCAATTATCTTTACAAATACTTTAAACTTTTCACAAGTTTAAACAAATTTTGGTGAAGAAGGAATTTTATTATCTATTTCTGCGTGAATTATATATATATATATATATATATATGTATATATATATATATATATATATATATATATATATATATATATATATATATATATATATATATATATATATATATATATATATATATATATATATATATATATATATATATATATATATGTATATATATATATGTATATATATGTATGTATATATATATATATATATATATATATATATATATATATATATATATATATATATATATATATATATACAGGTATATATGAAGTACAGTTTTTTTATTAATAGCGTGACCCAAGAAATTTAAAATGTATGAATCAGGATATTGTTACTTAATATAATTTTTAAAAAAATAATGAAAACTGAAGAACAATATTTTTCCATTACAGGTATAAAAATATTTAATTTATATCAACTAGACAAAGTTGAAGACTTACGAAAGCATTCAAATAAATTGTTCCAGATAAATTGTTTCTCTACGGATATATAAAGAATGAATAATATTTTTTAAACTTTATGTACTTATTTTTTTTTTTTTTTTTTTTTTTACAAATAGCGACACAAGAAATTTAAACTATATTAATCAAGTTATTTTTATGTAAATATAATTTCATGAGAAAATAATGAAAACTCTCGAACGATATTTTTGTATTCCAGATAATGAATATTTAATTCACACATCAGTTACTTTAAGTTTAAAACTGTTATTGAAACATTGAAACAAATAACATATTTAAGCCAATTGTTGCAGACTTTCACTTCAAATAATTGTGATAATGAGATTACTTTTGTTCATTTTTTTAAAATTAGGTTTTGTTTTAATCTTCAGCGTTGACCCAGATTAGGACATTGAATTTTTTTTATCAACGTTTTATTTATTTTTGATGTTCTTTTTTTAAGCTCGTCTCAATGTAGGTCGCTGATATCTAGTTTCTTAGAACGAAGAGTTATTGGTAAATCGACCCCTTCATTGCTGGACATGGAAAAAATAGGATCTTGAACAAGGAAAAATGGGAAAAGTAGAAAATATAAATAAAAACTTCTTAATTTTTGTCCAAATTTTGAGTTGCTTTACTCAAAAATTATAAAAATTTCTATTCCAACGTGACGGTAATGTAACTCTAGCTTTCGTAAATTTACGCTTAAAAATATATTGTTAGAGAAGTAAAAATAATAATTAATTTATATTATTTTGCAGGTTTTGATATTCTTAAATGATATAGGGTACATATTATAAAGGGAAAGAGACAAACTTTTTAAAACTGTCTCATGATATAAAAGGAATAAAAAAATCAAAAAATAAACAATGAAAGAAATCTTGAAAGAAATTTCAAGCTCCAGATTCAAAAATTTACATTATGTTGCAAGAATTTTACAATAGATTTCTTAATTTTGAAATTGTGCGAATCATTTTAGATGAGATATGAGAAAGAAATTTTGTGTTAGAAATAAATGAACATTTAGATTAACCTTTTCTAAAAATATGAAGTAAATTAATTTCCATTATTGTAGCAAAGACCTTTAGAAAATATGACTTTGCTTCAATATTAGAAGATTTTTATTAATATATATTGGATTTGTATCAAATCAATTAATATTGGAGCAAACGTAAGCTTAATAACATTAAAATTTCTTTCTTAACGAAAATATTTTAAATTCAGATGGAGGAATGCTTTTAGAGTACAGATGACGTTGTACATTAGTATATAAAGTCCACAGAAGATAATCCAGCAGGCCATCGAAATGTCACATCAAGACAGAATCGTCCAAGCAGTTGGAAATTTACATTACGTGTAGACGAAGGTTGGATATGAATATAATTACAATTTCAGTGCAGTCGCACGTCGTGGAGAAATGCAAAACGAGAATAAATAGTCGTTTTCAAGAACTTTTATTTTTAATTTTTGTATATGCTTTCAGTACGCTGCTTTAAAAAAAAACAAGTTTTCTATTTCTACATGGATCTAAGTTCCCCCAAAGTATTGTTGTCTCTAGATATTGCGGATTAACCCTCCTAGAAATCAGTCAACATGTACAATGGTTAGGAATCTAAAATCTAAAAAGGAATCTGGAAATACAGATTAACGGAATTAACGGTTATGAAAATGTGGAATCTTTCTACCAAAGATGGAATGTCTGGCCCGTAACAACTGCAATCGTTTCGTTGGATTAAGTGAGGACAAGCATGTTGTTAACATGAAACAGATCATGTTCTTATGCTCCATCAGAACGAGTACAAGCACAATCTGCGTTAGCGATCTAAGGTCATCTGCAGCAGAATGGTAAGGTCAATTATACACCTGTTTGTTTTTTTCAAAATATTTCCCATTTTGCAAAACATTTCTGTAAGCTACCCCTTGAACACGAGTTCTACGATTTAAATTCTTAATTTATAAATATTTCTGTTTTGCATAAGATATTCATTCACTGATTTGCCAACATTCTAGAAAAAGCATAATTCAAGAAAATATCTTAATACACTCATGTCCATAAATTAACAATGATTCAGACTCACACCGAAATAGAATTCTAAAATAAAAATTTCACATGTTACTTTATCACACACATCTTGAACTATAATATGCAAATTACAAGACACCACCAGATGGCGCTGATAGTACGTCACAATGACGAGAGTGTAAGAGAGGGGTATGTAAGGAATGGTTGCAAAGAAGTAAAATTGTTCACAAACGCTTTAAAAGCCTTTCAGTGCAATAACCACATAGTTATGGCACAAAGGAAGGATTCGGATGATGTTTTACGTGGTAGAATTATCGGCCGTCTGGAATGTGGACGTTACCAGCTGGAAGTATCCGAGGAACTTAGAATTGCCCAGAGTGTCATCTCCAGGCTTTGGCAACGGTTTCAAGAGGATGGTAATGTGAGTAGACGTTGCAGCACAGGTTGCCCCCCGAGTTACAACGCCGAATGAGGACCGGTATTTGGTATTTACTGCCAAAAGCAGATGGAGTACAGCATCAGATCTATCTCGTCATCTCTCTTCAGCTACCGGTACGACAGTTTCAAGGCAAACCGAACAGACGCTTAGGGCACATTGGTCTATATGCTCGTAGACCTCTCAGATGTGTTCCACTTACCGCAACTCACAGTTACCTACAGTTAGCCTGAAGTAGAGAGCTTGCATTGTGGACACCGCAACAGTGGTCTTGTGTGATCTTTTCCGACGAGTCCAGGTTTGGCTTTCAGTCTGATTCTCACTGGACTTTCATATAGAGAGGGCCAGGTACCGGTTACCACCAACCTTTGAACGACACCGTTACGTTGGTATAGGATTACTTATTTGGGAAGGAATTATTCTGGGTTCCAGAACAAACTTGCATGTTCAGAATGTAACCATGACAGGCCACATCTATCGGGATATCATTTTGGAACAACATATACGTTTGTTTTGAGGCGCCAAAGGTGCAGAATTTCTGTTTATGGATGACAACGCTCGTCCTCACTGTGTAAACATTGTAGACGAATGCCTTCAATCGGAGGATATCAACCGTATGGGCTGGCCATCATACTCGCCGAGTTTGAATCCAATTTAGCATGTGTGGGACATGCTTGGCCGATGAATTACAGCCCGTCAACCCATCCCACATGTTTACCAGAACTTCGGAGAGTATTGCTTGATGTGTGTGTGAGTGGTGTAATATTCCCCAAGATTAGATCGAAAATTTGATACTCAACATGTCTAGACGTTGTACGGCCTGTATTGCATTGTCTGGGGGCATACTATGTATTAACTATCATACCAACCATGTCATATTGATTTTTGTAAATAGGTTCTTTTTTTTTAAATTTGCTCCAGGGAGTAAAATCACAATTTTTATTAATGATGTCAAACATATAGCATGTTTTTTGCTCTTTACCTTTTGTTTAATAAATAGACATTACAAATAAGTCACATTTGTTCTGCTTCTGTCTCTTTCTTTGCCTGAATTTGCATTATCCTTAATTTATGGACACGAGTGAAATAATTAATAAATAGTAATAAAAAATGCTTCGATTTTGTGTACCACATAATATTGTACAATTGAAATAAATATAAGTATTAATTATAAAATATATTGAACATATATTAAATCAATGCATATAACGTTTATGTAATTAAATTATATTTTTATGAGTGACTCTTCAATCATTACATTTTTTCTAATATCTTAAGAATATAAATTAAAATCTAAATTTTTTTTCTCAAAAACTATTTTTTTAAAAATATATTTATAAATTAAATTTAGATTGTTCTGTTTATTAAGTTTAAAACTACGAAAAAAAGACAAAAGTTCAAAAAATTATCATCAAAATTAGTACTTAAGAAAAAATATGCCGTATATGATTTATATATGTATAGAATTCAAACAGAACAAATAAGAAATCATTTATGTAATAAAGCGTAAAATTAACTAAGTATTCAAATGATACATCATTATATTCTATTTTGTGATTAGTATATATTTCTCATAAAATGATGTTTGTTTTCTTCAAATAAATGGATGTTATTAAAAAATAAAAATATGCAGATTTTTTCGAAAATCTTAAGCATATCTTTGTGAGCAAATTTTTAAACAATTATTTTATCTTTTGTTACCTATCATTCCTTATACGTTTATTGTATAATAGTATTAGAACAATGCTAAATTCGAAATGATTTTCATTTCTTCAGAAAATATCCAAATTGATGTTAGAACATAATTTAAAAATATGGCGCATCCAATTATATCAATCGCCATCAAAGTGATGAAGAAAAAAATATTTTTGGAAAAATTTGAATGCAATCTACAACATATGTGTTTCCAATAATAATGATTTTATATTTTAGATGCTAATCCAATGATAACTAATTCACTGATCGGTAATCAACCGATCTATTGAACGGGGATCATGTCAAGCTTTATTTAGTAAAAAGAGAAGAGAAAGGAAATTCCGATATATAATTTAGAATAAAAAACCCATATCTTTTTTATTCCATAGTTGAAGATAGTATTTACTATAAGTTTTTTGTAACTTTTGTCCTGGAAAATATGCGGATAAATCTAGCAATCAATGACTCAATTAGTAAGTTAGAATTTTCATTTTTGCCACAATTCGACAAAAATATTTATTTAACACCAAGATCACGAAAAAAATTATCACGCCAACTTTTTGTTAACTTTGACAAGTTGAACAGTATTGTACAAGAAATAAAAAAAAAACAAATCATAATAGTCTTTTTAAACTGTTAACTTTTGATATGGAAGAAAATAAATGTCCTCCAGTAAAACACTAGTTTTCTATAATTGGAAGGAACTGCTTTTAAGAAGTCCTCGTAATTACAACTAAATTAACGGTACAGATGAAAGCAATAGAGTTACCACGATTGCAATTTCTACCAGATGCTTCATTTCCAAATTGCTGCTTCTTGCTCTTTGAATAAAGTATTATTCAAAGAAAATTTCAAGTTATCTTCTATCAGTATAAATGGCCTAAAATGCAACACAAAATTATATACGCTTGTAATAAAATAATTAAAAAATTGACTGAAAAAAATTTGAATAAATGCTTTCTTTTTATGGTAAAAATGAAATCATTAGTGTGTTTCTTTGACACAACAAGATTTGTAGAAAGTTAGAATAACCAAGAATTATTGATTGAAAATTCTTTTTTACACAGTTTATTATACAATAATTCCAACGCGTGGAGAATACATAACTAACACAATCTTAAAAACTTTCCGGTATTTTGGATTGAATTTAAGATACATAAGAACCCAATGATAAGATATTAAGGCTATTGGGTCTGGTTTTATGACAAATCAAATTAGGAGAAAAATTCCTGTAAGCACTAATAATACACTGCACTTCTCCTTCTTTAAATTCTGCTATTTCAGGCGCATGCTGAATAAAAGGATCTTTCAATTATGCCTGTTAATTCGTTCAGGAAAACTTGCAAAAAGAAATAGAGTCTAGAAAGGTAGTACTTTAGGAAGGTGCCTGTCTTCTAGGAAAAAAAAAACCTTAGAAAAAACAACATCCTATGGATTGAATTGACAGACATAAATCTCTGCAGTTATTCCCCTACTTTGATTCAAATTTTAATAAAATTAGAAATTAGCGTAATAAGTATTCGTGCCTGAAACGAAAATTCTTTTAATTCATTAAGAAGTTCCAGTTTTGTTATCAATGTATTTTTGAAGGAAAATATAGTTTCCTAAACGTTGCCCCTATCAAGACTTTTGCAATCTAACGCAGTTGACCTGGTTGTTTTTCAGTTGAGTGATAATATCGTAAAAGGAGTTGAGAGAAAAAAAAAAGATTCGAGGTCAATCAGAAACGGTTTTCAACTTCTTTTTTTTCTTTGAAAGAGAGGAATCTGTTTTGAAGAAAATGCTGCAGAAGGGTTATAAAAATGTTCTTTCTCGACGAGCAAGAAAACTATGAAATTGTTATAATACTTACGTGAATGACTTGAACATTATTTTAAAATAAAAAATTTTAATCTAATTCTTGAGATTATATAATTTTACATCATAAAGATTGATTCCCAGAACACAAATAAACCATAAGTCCATTAAATGCTTTTATTACTTCAGATAAGAAAACCATGTGTGTAGACTATTTAAAATATACTTAAGGAAACATATTTTTCAGATTTGTCAGACTATCATACTAACATTTTGACGATAGAATATCAGTCAGAATACTAATACATTTGTCAATTTGGGAAAAAGAAACTATTAACGCAATAAACAAGATTAATAGTTATATACAAACTTTGCAAGAGTAAAATATGTAGTTATATATTTTTCGTATTTCAAACTTTCTAAAATTTTTGACTCCTTGTCTGTAATACGTATATTTTTGAAAGATCATTTTCAACTAGTCTTCTGACAAAAGCAAAAAATAAATGTAATATAAAAATTATGAAAAATATTTAATGTAAAGTTTATTTTCTTATACACTCTCTTTTTAATAATTTTTTCAAACTGTTACCGCTTTTTCAATTTTTAAATGATTTTCATCACTTTGTTTTAATAATAATGGATGTCTCCAGTGATAATGGATTCTGTTTCAAAACAATCGATTCTAGTAAATAAACGCTTTTGTTATCGCAGTGTCTTTGTTGATATAGTTAAATGAACCATAGTTTTGGTAATTTTTATAACTAAGCAGAAATTATTTGAATTCTTGTGCTATTTAAAAAGAGATAAACAAAATTGTCACAAGGTATTCTTCCGTTTGTATCAAGTAATTGCTTCATCTTTTTTATTGAAAATTAGTTTCTTTTAAGGCAATTTCAAGGATTTAAATGCACTCTCAAATTTATTTTCTAGGTTCTGGCTTCTACTATTGTACTGTGCAGTTTGTAAGATTCACTCAGATTGATATCGAAATATAAATCTTGTTCTATAAATTCTCTTCTCAGCAAATATTCGTTGAAGTATTTAAAGTTTCTTGCACTTCTTTCTCTGCTTAAAAAGTCACGGTGTTTTAATATTAGCAGCAGTTTCATTGTAATGTACTGTATAATTTGAAACCCCCGTAAAACGTTGATGTCAAAATTTTAAATTTTCCTTTTTAGGGAACTCCATTTACACACTTTCTCTCTCCCATTGTGTGATCTTGAGCGGACATGCTTAAATCTGCAATTTCCGATCTCTATTAGAAAAGTTCATTCTCATTGAAACTTCGTCCTGTATCGAAATGAATGTTTAAGCATGAAAAATCGAGCTCACCATGGCCAAGTGATAGGCAAATGCTCATCTGTAAGAAGGTTCCGGGTTCGACTTCAGCCACTGTAGAATAAAAGAAGTGGATGCTGTGTTTCTGATTTTGGCATGCTTGCCAGTGGAGGTGGGTACATCTGAGTTTTCGGGACTTTCTCCCTTGCGATTCGTAAATGAGGTCCATTATTTCAGAAACATGTTCTCGTAAGTCTTTGTAGTTGTTATTATTGTTACTAATGACACTTGGACAAGCGAAGCTCGCTATGCCTTGGCTATGCGAATTTAAGTCAATTGGAAGCGTCTTTCGTTTTAATCAGAGCACCATGAAGGTGAAAGTACGACTTTGCTCTTCATATCCTTCGATCGATGGCAGCACAGCACCAGAGGATCCACTCCTTCAATTTTGGCATTGATCTGAAGGGGGAGTAAATTTTTTCCAGATCATTTCACCCATAGTAACTGCCCAACGACCGACCACAGGACTTTCGATTCCACAGATTTAACGAGCACGTACATCGCATGTATGCTGCAAGGGTTTCAACTAGCAATATCAGAATGAGAAAATGTTTTTATATTGTTATGCAGTATATTTTATCGATGTTAAGCAATATATAACACATGATTGAAACCTTAAAGAAGACGTGTCTTACAAGCATATTTTATTTTCTTAAATTTAAATAAATTACTTGACATCACTGTATAACAAATCAATTTAGAACAAATTCTGCAAGTTTCAGTTCGTTGCCCTAATCTCGATATCTGTAAATCACCTGGTCAAATAGTTTAAATGAACAGAAAAATCTATAGTTATATTTAATAAAGAATATTTCCTAAAAGTGCGACTTAATCACTTTTTATGCACTTTTATAAATGACACTTTTTTGAAAAACATTTTAAAGCTACGATTTTCAGTTGCGTTAAAATACGATAAATTATTTCATGAAATTCTTCTCTTTCATATTTTTTATGTGTCTTTGATGAAATACATTTTTTGTAACGGTTTTAACATACATTTAAAACATTATTATGAATAATGTGTTAATTTAGTTATCTCACGAATGTTGACTTTGGAAAAAACTTTATTTTGAAAAAGAGAAAAATAAATTAATGAAAAGAAAAATCTAAGAGTTTAACAAAAAGTATAAAAACTATTCCTTTTTGTGGTTAATATTTAATAATATTGATTTTTGCTATTTCGTTCCTATTCGAAGATATTTTTATGTCTCTCAAGATCCTTAGCAAACATAGGTCTAATTAGCCCTGATATGGAAAAAAATACCAATGAACGAAAAACAATTCAAAACTTATCAAACATACAATCTGAGGTTTATGAAAAATTGAATACTTTAGAATTTCTCTAGAATTTGTGTTTGCCTTCTATGAAATTAATAGTTTAAAAAAGTTTCTTATAAATTTTAATCCTCTGTCTTTTGCTTAGCAAAAAAATAAAAATACAAAAAATTTCGCTAAATCTAAAACATTTTTTGCAGTATAATTATTTATGGAACAATCAATGCATTAAAATAAACCATATTTTGAAAATTGCAACAAAGAAAATACGATAAGAAATATTTTTGTCGACAAATAAATCAACAAGTCTTACTTTCGAAGAAAATAAGAATCACACGCTGATCACGGGCGTTACGTCAGAGAGTTCAAGAGATGGATTTATGCAGCTGTTAAAAGAATTTAATCATAGAACTGCAAAACTATTACATTAAATTATAGAAGTTTCAGCATTCTTTTTATGATTTCAATTAATTTACAGGAAAACTTAACTATACATCGCTGTGTTTAAACATAGTATGTATGTATGTGTTAAAACGTCGCACACATTTAAAGATTTATTCACGAAAAAGTTTTAATAATTTGTGAATTCTTTGATTTAAAAAAGATGATTTGGATGAAGGAAGCTGATTTCTCATTCCAACATTTTCCAATTCCTTATTTGAGAGTGGTTGATCGAATTGTTTTGATTTATCACTAATAATCTCCTTTGTTTTTATACTTTCATTTCGTTCGTTGTACAGAATACTAAAAATTTTAAAGTGAATTTGCAGAATTTAATTTCTTCTTCTTCTTCTTAACTGGCGTTACAGCCCTATGCAGGCCTTAGCCTCCAATACAACCTCCTTCCACTTTTCCCGCTTCAAAGCCAAATTTTTCCAATTCTTTATCTTCATGGTCTCCAGGTCCTTTTCCACATTGTCAATCCGTGTTTCTCTGGGTCTCCCCTTCTTCTTGCTATTGAATAATTTACCCTTTGTTATCCTTTTTATGATATTTTTTTTATCTCTGCGGTGTACGTAGCCACCGTATTCTTTGTGCTTTAATGAATCTCACTATGTCTTTGTTTCTCACTAAGTGCATTAATTCTTTATTTAATTTCTTAATTAACTTAATTAATTTATAAATTAACTTTTTCTTAATTAATTGGTAATAACTATGTTAATTATTTGGAAATTTTTGACATATTTATTTAAGCGTTCTGTTTATAATAAAATTGTTGTATCCCAGAATTTTTATATTCTAGTAAGATGATGTCAAATGCTAAGCTGTGCTTGTACTCCAAATTTCTTCTTTCAGAGCAGCGATAAATTACCACTCAAGAATTTCGGATTAATATCGGTGAGACTGCGATTCATATCAGAAGAACAATATTCAAAAGAATGGAGTTGTCTATCTTCTATATAATGCTGACAAGGAAGACCCCCAAAAGAAAGGTATTCAAAAATAATTTAGAAGATATAAACAGAATGTCTCTCACATAGACATACATAATAATACAATTTATTCGCTGGAAATTTTGTTTTGTTATTATTATTTAATTACAAAATATTTTTTATGTTAAATTTTGAGTCAATCCTTATTAGCAAATTAAATTTTATATTTCTTTCATTCATAAATAATATTTCTTCATTTTGCAAAGTATTTATTTGTTTGACGACTTAAAGAAGTTTTTAAAATATAACCGCCGTTGTAAATAATCAAGCTGGATTCTCTCAATCGACTCAGAATAGAACTTTTTATAAAGTAGAGATTTGGCATGAAATATGCAAAAGGAGTTATTTTGATAAAATTAAAAAAAAATTAAAATACACTAAACGGTAGTTGTTAAACGTTTTCACAAGAGCAGTTTAAGTTAACTATTTTTCGTGTATTATCCGTGATTCCAACTTTTTGGATGTCCTGATTCAATACACATATGTTTCTACAAATCAACTATCATTGCCATTTTGTTTTCACTTTGCTAAACTGAAGAAAAATGTCTGGAAATTCTTCCCATTTTTTTACAGGTTATTTCAACAGAATTCAAGAATTTTCCATTCATGTAATTTAAGTTTAAAAGACAAATTTATATAATACTCCAAAATAGCAAGCAGAGTTTTAAAATTTGTAGCTGTGCTTAGAACCGACAAGTCGAGTTCCTTGTGTTCACCAATAAAAACTTGCACCTTGTGTGTTCACCAATAAAATATTAACCTATTTCAATTATGCATTGTCTTATTATTTATTAAAATTTTACTGCTGTTTTCAACATATCTGAAGTATTTAAACATCTTCAAATTATTTTATTGTTTTAGAATGCGTTTCAAAAAATAGTTTTATTGAGAAGTTGTAGACTATAACATAACAAGGTACGAATTCTCAGCGAAAATGTTAATTACTGTGAATAATAAAGAGAAAGATTTATGAATTTTTAAGCATGTAATAATTCTTCACGTTAGTAGAATAGCAGTAGGAGTTCATAAGAAAAATTTTATGAACTCTTACTGCATTTTACTGTTGTTGTTGTCGTGTGCCAGCCAGGCTGGCATTATAGGGTGCGCTGCTCCACTTTTCCAACTGAACCCTATTTTGGGGTGGAGTCCGACTTCCTTAGTACACACATGCCATAGGTACCCGTTTATAGGGTAGGCAACCATTCACAACCCATTCATACAAGGAAAGGACAAAGACAGGATAAATAGAGAGAGAAAGTACATCCATGTCCGAACCGGGATTCGAACCCAGGACATCCCTATCCGCAGTCATTCCCGCTGACCACTAGACAAGTTGGGCGCCACTGCATTTTACTAATACAATAAAAATAAATATAAGAAAGAAATCTTTTTAAAAGGAATTCATTTTCGATTGAGCCCAGTCTGCCTGCTCTCTGGCCCTCAGTCATGCGAATTCGTGAGTTTGACCACGGACTCCTCTCTCGGATGTGATGTTCGGCATGAGCAAAACCAAAACTTTGTTAGATTCAAACTAATGAAGTAGTGAGAGTCAAGATGAGACGAGCGCAAATGAAAAACTGAGCCAGCAAGGCTCGTTGGGGTCTTGATTATGTTTTTCAAAGTAAAAGGTTCGGGATTCGATCCAAGATATCGTTGACTCTATTGCATTTCTGCTTTCTGTATGCACATCTCTTGTGGTGGATACTTAGAAGTAGTTTGGATTTCTTCTGTTGCGCTACATAAAAACGGCTCACTGTTTATGAAAAGCCCTCCCAAAACTTATAAGCGGAGGATGTTTAAATGTCGATCCTGTACTCTGGGCCCACAAAAAAAAGAGAGAAAGAAAGTAGTGAGCTTTTGGTGTCATTTTTCTTTGTGATTCAACTTTCCTTTTCCGAAACCCCTGATTAAAAGGACCTATTAAAAGTCGAAAATCGTGTCATGGAACACAAGTAAAAAAGTGTGTCAAGAAAAATAAATAGAACTATTTTTATCTCAGATTCTCTTTTTATTTTTTCTCCCCTCTTGTTTACCCAAGATTCTTTCCTTTATATCAAGTTGTACAAATTTGCTGATTGTTAGTTATTTAGAGTGGAGTTGAACTTGAAATATTTAAAATTTGGCAAGAAGCTTCAACTATTGAAATTCTTTTTTGCTTTGTTATAGAAAAATGTCATTTTGAATTAATGTTTTCATATCTTTAACCAAAGTTTAAATTGATCTATAAAGTCCTCTTCAGAGTTAGTTTTATCAAGATTAAAGACGCATTTGACTACTCTTGCATTTCGATTATCCAATGAAATTACTATTATTAAAATACTTATTGTTTCCTTTAAGATGTACAATTGATAACGCATAAACTATTGTGCTATAAGTTAAAGTGATTGTAATATATATAAATTCCAACTGTATTAATCTTATAGCAAGGCCAGAAATAAAGATAATTTATGAGGAACCACACTTT
This sequence comes from Latrodectus hesperus, assembly GCA_037975125.1. NCBI lineage: Eukaryota > Metazoa > Arthropoda > Arachnida > Araneae > Theridiidae > Latrodectus > Latrodectus hesperus. The sequence goes on along the minus strand of CM075854.1, from coordinate 111,753,300 downwards.
TAATGAATCCGTGAAAATTTCATTTTGTTTTAAACATTTTTCTCTGTGACATTCTTCCTTTGCTCCTTTAAGAAAAAATTAATTGCCTAATTCAGGAGCCCACGTTTATCTGGTACCCATAATTTTTGAGTAGTCACAATTTTGAGTAAGATTAGCATGGCTTATGATTATAGTAAAGTTTAGAGAAAGAAATTTTCTTTTAACATTTTTAAAATGGTGCCGACCGATGGCTGAGTGGTTAGCGTTCCTGACTTCTGAGCTGTGGGTCCCGGGTTCGAATCCCGGTTCGGGCATGGATGTTTCTTTCCTTCTCTGTTTTCTCTGTGCTTTCTTCTGTGATGTTGTATAAATGTCGCCCACCCTATAAACGGGTTTGTGGTGGTATGGCGCGGGTAACGCTACTCGCCTCCGTGACTTGGTTCACAGGTGCCCGCTAGGTAACGATAAATGAGTAGCAGTTTCTGGCCTTATTGTGGCATAGGGTTCGTCACCCAAGTGTGCCCGCCATTGAAAAAAAAACATTTTTAAAATGGAAAAAGAATCTTATGAAATTCACATAATAAAAATATTGATATATAAGACGTTCGCTTATTACTATTTATGAAACACAAAAAACAGTTAAATTTTTGTGAATCAAGGAAATAAAATTTACATTTTAGTTTTTACTAACAAAACTGTGTTTTCCAAAATACTTATTCCTTACTTAAGCAAAAATGGTCATTGTTTTCTTAATTTAAGAAGTTAGTTTTAAAATTAATTTGTAAATGGTGATAAATATTGTAATATTGTTCATATGATAAACACGCATAAAACATTGCAAATATTGTAATATATTAAGACAAAATGGATGGGGTGTTTATAAATAGCCGAATTTTTTTTTCACACGATTGATATCTAGAACAGTGTTGAGTTACTTTTCTGTAGAGACATAAAAACTTTCCAAACAACAAATATTAAAGTGCCATCTATCGACAACTATTTGCATTAATTACGTTCTCTTTCAAAAAGATTTCAATTTTATGACGAATATTAAAACCTTATATTTTTAAACTGAAAGAGATTTTTTTTAGTAAATTATGGTGAAATATATATTATTAAAATTTACTTTTTACTAAAGCAGTTTTAAAAATTATTAAAAGTAGACAAATTTTTTCTTGAAAATGTATATTAATACATTCACATCAGTGAATTATAAAAGCTTGAAACGATTAATCAAACGAATCAAATGAATGTACTTTTGTTGTGGAAGAACAATGCATATAATTGACAATAATAAGAAAAAGTTACTTAATTGCTTTTAGTTTTGGATAAAGGATTATTTTATTTAAAAAAAATATTTTTGGGTTTAATCATCTCCACAATACTTTTAAATCGATTGAATAGCTGTGTTTTTATATATTTACGTTTTATACTTAGGAATAAGAAATTAGTAACAAAGCAGATGATTTTTAAACTTGATTTTGAGTAATTTTTCATTCCTATACTAAATAAATAATATTTTTTATGATTACTATTCCTGAATGTAATAAGTAATTGCTTTAAATGAAATTAAACTTTTATCGCAAATTTAGCAGAATAAAACAGATTCGGAAATTAAAAGTTTTAATTTTTTTAAATTCGAAATAAATGTATTAGGTAAAAATATCGTTTATGGAAATTTTTGCCTTGAGTACACACACAATTCAATGCACACAAAATCAATGAATCTATTGCCAATAGGTATTTTTTTTTCTTCTCATTCCAATGTCCTAAATATTTCACATGATTGTTTAAATGTTAATTCCTAGTATCAAGGCCATTGTCATTTAATTGTAAATCTATGAACATTATAAATTAAGAATTTTATCATTCATTCGATACTTTTTGTCTATTTGATAGCAACTATAAAAGGAAAATACTTTTATAAGGTAACCTTATAAAAGGAAAATTTAATACAAATTATATAAACACATAAAAACCATTTAGTATTCATGTAAGATTTGTTTGATTTATTATTAACTCTTACATTAATGATGTTGCTAATCTTAACAATGATCAATGAAATAATTTTTTCTGCAAATTTGCAAAAATATATTCGTAAACTTATTAATTCCATAAGATAAAATAAAGCCCGCTAAAAAGTAAGCATCATATTTACTTCCACACGTAGTTAAACGAGTAAATTTCAATGTCATTTTCACAAATTTTTATCTTCAAATTTAAAAGAAAACTGTAAAAAAAATTATATTACAGTTAAGGAAAAACATTGACTTGGATCATCTTATTAACGTGTCCGTTTTAAATGCAATATTTCCTATTTCTGAGTAGCTCGTCGTTACTGTTGACATATATCTACAATTGTGCCTAATTGATAAGTTATGAAATCTTCCGTATCATAACGTATTAATTGATTATAGTTAAAATATCCCTGTTTAGTACATATACAACTATTGTGATCATAAATTCACACCAAATTTACCTTTTATGTATTTTAAGAATGAAGGAAGAGGAGTCACTGGAAAATGTTAGATTTACAGATTAAGAGATGACACTATATATATGAAATTAACCCAAGAATATCAGACCCAATAGTTAATCAAACTCAGTGAGACAAAATCATATAGACCAAATCAAATTCAGTGAGAAGAAAAGCCTAGTACTTGAGCTGAACGATCATATATAACGCTATCAGAGGATGCTGGTTTGTGCCGTATGGCTAACTGGTTAAGTTCTATCCATAATCGTTTTGTCATTTTCAACTGTATGTATTTGACAAAGCCGAAAATTGAGTAGGCACCTGCTGTGTGTCTGTGCTAGGTCCCACCACATACAGGAAGATTATCCTACTATTCGCGATAAAAAAAATTATTATTATTTATGATTATCGCTCATTGTACGGTGTACTCCCTCATTACGTTAGGAACGTTGGATCCTTTGGTTGATCGAATAAAATAAATCGAACTCGAGCATTATATTAAAAAGTGGGTTGAAGGTCCTGGAAAATACCAAAAGATCATTAGTTCAAAACCATGTACCATAATCATTGCCTGATAAGATTCTGATGCAAATATCTGGAAATCCTTTTCTATTTTTAACATTCCTTGTACGAGTGCAAATAGATGACATTTATCCCTCTAATAATTTTTACAGTGATGAGACTTGTATTTCTTTGTGTAAAATAGTGAGCTTTCAAAGCTGTCGAATTACTAAGACAAGATTGGGAAGACATTTTACTGATTATGTTTTTACTAATTACTATTTGCAGCATTAGTTCCTTCCCTATTGGTGAGTTCTCGAAATATATATTTTATAGTCATTTTAGACCCATTTTCTGAAATGGATACCACACTGACATGGTACTTTTGTGAATTAATATGGAATATAACACGTTACTACGTTAAATCTGCTAGCTCATAGATTTGAAATAAAAATCTGTATTAAAACATTCAACAAAACAAAAAATTCATTTCTTCAAAATTTTCTACATTTTTCCGAATTTATTCCTTTTGATGAAAATACGCAGGTTATTTTTTACTCAGAGAAGCCATGTCCAATACTAGAAAGTATTCGATGATTTACTTTGAAATTTTAACACACGCGAAAGTGTTGAATTTTGTATTTAACGAAGAACATGTATATGCATTGTACACTTATGAACTGTACACATTGTACATTTTGCATAGTACACATAAATAATGGGAGAACTTTCCTAATTTTGTATTGGAATCATAACGAAGAAATTTAAGGAAGACTGTTTATAGAATAAACCTTTAAAAATAGAAAAACAAATTCTAAAGAATAATTTAAAAATATCAATGAAAGGTGAAGTTATTAAAATTATTATTATGTGTGAAAGGTTATTTACTTAAAATTTAGGATTTTTATAAAATTAAATTGAGATTGCGGCAAAAAATGAAACATGCAAAGATCTAATAGGTATTAAAATTTAAGAAACTTTTTTATCTTTTTTAAAATTTAATTTTAAAATACTCGTATTTACTTTACATTGTTGTCGTGTGCCATCCAGGCTGGCAACATGAGGTGTACTGCTCCACTTTTTCAACTGAACCATATTTTGGTGTGGAGTCCGACTTCCTCAGTACACACATGCCATAGGGACCCGTTTATAGGATAGGCAACCATTCACTCCACATTTATACAAGGAAAGGACAAAGACAGGATAGGTATAGAGAGAAAGTACATCCATGCCCAAACAGGGATTCGAACCCAGGACCTCCTTATTTGTAGTCAGGCACGCTGACCACTAGACAAGTTGGTCAGCTTACTTTACATTATAGTTATCATTTCTTTTTGTATATAAATATTTATCAGGAATCATTCCGCATTAAAAAATTTCTTCAGTATAGAGATATTTTGTATAGAAACATAGAACATGTTTCTATACTGAGTTTCCTACAGTATAGAAACAGATTAAAATAAAAAATTTTCAGCGAGAAAAATCTTAATGTTTATATATTTATATATTTCTTACATACTGTTAAACTTAATGTTGTTGAGAATTAATTCACTTATTCTATTCCAATATATATTCTATAAATATTATCTGCATAAAATGTTTGATTACGTGTGATTTATATAATTTTTATAAACTTATTTATAACATTATATGTAAGCCTTATAATATGACCATTTTTAACAGTAACGGCATATTGAGTTATGTTTTTATTAGGAAATTATGTCAAATATATGTTTATATTTAACAACTGTATTCAGACTGGAACAGTTCTTTCACAACGGTTCTACAGCCTTGGTCTGCATGAACGGCGACCCTTGTGCAAGTCTGCATTCTTGTCAAGAATTATGCAGTTTCTACTCTGTTCAATTTACGTATAATTAACAGATATTTCATTTATCAATCGGTTACGAAGTTATCATTATTTTATTCTACCACTGTAATTCTACATCACACACACACATACAAATGCTTATTATTTTATTACTGTACATTACTGTAGAAATTGGCAGGGGTCGGAAAGCGGAGTAAAATGACGAATCAAAAACTCGCCAAGGTTATGGAGCCTCAATAAAAAAAAGCATCTTCATATTTAAAGAGAGTTTTAAGTGGGAAATGCGATTTGAAAAATTGTGTGTGAAATGGTTGCAACATGCAAGTCTGTTCATAGTTCAATGATTGTAATCAAACGAAACTTGGATAAAATTCATTAACCATATTTTTAATTAATTTCAATGAGTTTTCAAATGTTGCAAAAATTTATTATAAAGAAAAATATGAATATTATTTACATGAGAATTAAAATATATTATTTATCAGTTAGCATAAGTTTATTTGTACTTTTTATTATTATTCAGGAGCCGGAGATTAATCGCCCAAAACCTTTGCCAAATATACAGTTATGGCAACCTACATTGTTCTGAGAAATGCTGTGTTTTGGCGTAGTTCATCTAGGAGGATCTAAAAGTAGTACCCCGCTTGTTTACGTTTCATGTAAAAGTAAATCATACACTTCAGCTTTATGGGTTCGCAAAGTTAACTCAAAAATGAAAGTGTGTTGCAGCTAGGTGTTTCTAGAACTGCCTAAAAATAGATAAACTGAATGATGTATTTCTAATAAATGCAGCTTTCGAACATACGAGAGAAGGGAATAAGACGTGAGTTGAAAATTCATTTGAAAGAAGTTGAATAAACTTTACAACAACTTTATAATTTATCCACTGTGGGCATAAAAATTTAAAATATATAAAATTCTGCGAAAAAAAATTACAACTAATTCAAATTTTAACCAAAAATAAAATTTTAATTTTTTAATTAAAATTACATTTTTTTGTATAAATTGAATACTTATATTAGAAAATAACTTTTTTATAATATCAATTTTCAATTACTGCATTTTTTTCATTGGTCATTGTACGTCAGTCGCCATTGACGCCGAGATAATCCAGAAGTACGGTTCATTTTTTGCTAGCCATTCCAGTTTACAATTTAATTAATACATTATATTTAATTATATTAATCAATAACATTAATTAATGTATTTAATAAATGCAACTATTACTTAATATTTAATTAACAACTCCTATCAGAATTAATATACTTTGTGAATAACTTATAATAAAAACTATATAGCCTTTAAACATTTCAGGAATAAAAACAAATTTCTACAGCAGCATATATTACTGATTTATTTTTATAAGAGACATTTTTTAAGTAGTCGTTTTGGTATTTTTCTCTGCAAAGATTTGGCTAGGTACCGCTGATTTGCAAAACAATCAAAGTTATTTTAATATTTTTTATACTAGTAACCGTCCTATAACTAATGTTGTAAATGATGGAAAATACCAGGTTTATTTCCGGGAATAAACTCAGTTTATTCCCTTGGAAATTAAAAAAATTCCCGGAAATTTTGAAAGACCACAAAAGTTTTGAAATTTTTCAATTGATTTAGAAATTGTTGGATTTTTTTTTAATATTTTTAAATCAAACATTTTATAGATTAAATAAAAATCCATTTTTCTTATGATTTCTACAATTGATTAGTAACAGAAAATTTTACAGGAAATGAAAATGATTTTGTGCTAATGACTAATTTAGAATGACTTAAAATTAAATGCATAATGAAAGAGGATAGGGTCGTCTACAGTTAAAACACAATACGTATTTGAATTATCAGAAAATAAAATGAATGCCTTATTAGAATTTGTTAAATTGATCGTAGTTGAAGACTGTCAGGATTTGGCTCTTGAGGACTTTCAAAACTTTTCATTGGAAGAGGAAGTTTATGAAGCAGAGAGATTTAGTGGAAATGATATACAAAAATAGAAATCAAATCGATTCTGAGGATGAAAATATTAAGGAATATTCAGAAGTTATTAACTCTCAATTATGAAAATAATTAGAAGAAGAAGGCATAAGTTTAGCTGAAAATATCGAATCAGTTTTCTTGGATGCAGAGGTTTCACTGAGAAAAAAATGAAATTCAAAAGAGGGCACTAAAATTCTCTATTTTTATACTGAGAAATCTTGAATGAACTTATAAAAATAAGCAAATAAATGAAAATTTTTAAAGAAGATTCTTAAGGAAGACAGTGTGCCAAAAATCTGAATGAAGAATCCACGGAAAACGATGGTGGTATTGCCCAACAGATAATTTTACAGTTATCTGTAACATGCTAAAAAGCAAGGTATTACAATGGGATTCCCCAATGATAACTGTGCATACATTTCTGACGGAAAATATCGAAACTTGGAAGTATCGAAACCGGCCTTTTGTTTAGATAGAAATTTAAATTATATATATATATATATATATATATATATATATATATATATATATATATATATATATATATATATATATATATATATATATATATAGCAAAGCATTTCAAATTACCTGTATAAAGTTTAAAGTTACACAATGCATGATTAACAATTATACTGCAATACAACGTCATACAATATTTAGAGATATCTTAAAAATGTTAATCTCTTTATTTAATTTCAGAAAAATATTGCTCTTTCTCTTTTTGTTTTTCTCACACACAAAAATATCAGGTAGATTTTGAATAAAAGTATTGCTCTAAAATTAATAAATATAATGCTATTAAAAAAAGTTAGCAGGAATGTTTGTCATTTTTATAATACAATTTTTAAATAACAACAGAATTGAAAAAAAAAATTCAATTATTTCTATGCCCTGTCTTAATAAAAAATTTTCATTTTTTAGCAATAACTGAAAGAACTGTATATTATATTTTGATAATTCTTTATGTATATTATATTCATATTTCAAGATTATGGACCTAATTTATAAGTATTAGAACCCATAGATGGCAGCACATGCATCGTTTTAGAATTTTTGGAAAAACATTTTCAAAATATAACCATGTAATTAAGGATCTTTAGGGAAAAACTTTCTCTTATCGTGTATTTCATAAGAAATTAAAAAAATTATTAGGATCTGTGAAAGAATGATGAACTTGTGAAAGAATACAAATATTACATTTTATTTTATTTGAAATATCTTATGTGGATGCAAATTTTATTTGTTTTTATCAGTTTTCATGAATATTTTATATGTTTTATGAATTTACTTTTGAATTTATCAGTAACTAGTAATAAAACTGCTCATATATAAATATCAATTATAGTTTCAATGGTAATTATAAATTTGAGCAAAATTTCTTTTTATCTCTTGACTGTTTCTTAAAATTAATAATTAAAAATGAACTAATATTAATTTTACAAAAAATGATTTGGGATATAATTAATTTTTTGAAATACTATATTTTATTGACATATGATATGCATAAAGTGATACTTAATTATACCGTAAATTGTGAAAAGTAATATTTAAAAGCAAATACTTTGAGAAATATTTAAATTTTTGTATAAAAAATTTAAAACATACAATGCACAAAAATAATAACAATAAATAAATAAATTTATTGTATTGAAGAAACATTTTAAACGTATACGTAACAAGTTTCGAAAAATTTAAATTATTGTATATTCTTACAAATTCTGAACAAAACCTGGCGATTCAATGTTATTAAATTAAGTATACTTAAAATTAGCAGTAATGAAAAAATTGAATGATTTTTGTTGGCATTTACTATTTAAAAGCAATGTAGAAACTTCGATAATTATTTATTTTTTGATATGAAGCATCATCTTATCTGTTTTGAGAGCAGGCTTAGAATACGGCATTTATTTTATAATGGAAATTTTGAGGCCTCTTTGTATCGCCATTCATGCAAAACATGCCATAAAATGTCTTAAACAAGTTGAAGCCAATACGATTTCTGAATTGATCCCTTAACGAATACTTGAGGGAGTATCTGGATAAACTCAACTCAACATATGCTTACCATAAACAACTATTTGTACGGTTTAACGTCAATAAAGCCTCCAATCTTTAACTGACTCTGCATAAAACACCTCAGTCTATATTAAATCCTGCATTTACATTATAGACAACAAAATTCTAAAATTCCTGAAACTAATCTATACCGATGGTACTAACCTATGAATTAGTTCAAGTCAAACAATCCTTTTATGTGGAGATTCGCAGAACCACACACTCTTAGAACTCGAAGATTCTATGTTCAATTCTATTACTGTTGAACAAGAGGACATGGATTTCTGCATGCATGTCTGACGAAGTGCTTACTTGAGATGCTTCCGGCTTCCATGAATATATCTCACTGTCTATGAACAGTCCTACCTGAATGTTAATGTCTTACCACAGTCACTATTTATCAGGACAGTTTCTTCTGTAAGCAGCTATTATTTTCCTAAGAGAAGTGTAATCTATAACATATTTTTAAATGTTTGCTCGAAAATGCAGAAACGCGGACTCATGAATATATCGTAACTCATAAATTATATAACGGACTCGTAAATTCAATTTTTTTATTTTCAACATGCTTGTTTTAACCTTTATAGTAATAAAGCTTGGTGTTTTCCTCACTATACATATATATATATATATATATATATATATATATATATATATATATATATATATATATATATAATATATATATATATAAGATAAAACATGATGAAAATTGAAACCAGAAATATAAAATTGGAAAGATACTAAAATATATGATGCAAAAGACAAGAAGAAGGCATAGGGACCACGTCTTCATCAGGAGGGAGATGGCCAGCTATGCAAAATGAACACTCTTTTCTGAAATGCTCGAAGGACAAATGTCTAAAAATCTTCGAGCAATTCCCCCGAAGAGTGTTCGTATAAAAGAATAAATATATATGCAGAAAAATAAAAATACTCACAATAGATGAAACATAAGTACAGTAGAAAAATACATATAGAAAATACATACAGTAGAAAAATGCATAATACAAGTGCCAGTAAATAAGATTGAATTTATATATGAGAATAGTAGGAAGTTGCCAGAAGTAAATTTGAAATTAGAATAAAGAAATATTGCCAGAAGTAATTAAATTCAAAAAGTTAAAGTGGCTTAGAAACATGTAGTAAATTTGAAATTAAAATGTGTTAAAGGGGATTTAAGCTTTAGTTATGTATAAAATAAAATAAAGTGTGAAAATGTAGGTGTTTTCAGGATTCTTGTAAGAACCTCAATGCTTGGGTGGCCCTTCTGTAGTTATAAAAAAACTACGCATTACTTCAATCTTGCAAGCGATTCCCTACTTCCTACATATTTTAAAATAAAATTAATTGGAATATTGTTATTTCTTAGGTGAGCTATTAGACGTTTAGTTTGATTTTTAGTATATTCATAATTGTTACAGATTATATAAATGCGATTAAGTTCATTAATTATAACGTTTCTGTATAATTTTTAAAGAAATATTGGAGTTCCAGGAAATTATGTTATTAACATGAAAATTAAACTGATTTGTTTTGTCGAAAACGTCTGTATATGTAGTGGAATTATCAATAGTGATAAATAAATCCAGAAATTCTGTTTAAGTTTCACATAGTTTTAATTAGCGAAAGTTCTTCAGGGTAAATAGTTTTAGAAATATCTTCAAATTTTAAATTATTGAAAATAATGAAATCATCTATGTATCGAAAAGCAAAAGGATATTGATAAAAGAAGTTTTTTTTCAAAATAATGTAGAAATAAATTTGCTAGTGTGCTAGCAAATTTATTTCTACATTATTTTCTTTTGTGCGCTGGCTAGATTGCCTATAATGTATTGTAGTTCTTACATTATATTTTCAGTATTGTATTTATTACTTTATATTGATATATGTTTTTGCTTTATATATATATATATATATATATATATATATATATATATATATATACACACACACACACACATAAGATATTTATATTGAATATGGAGTTGTTGCTCCCGATTCAGTTTTTTAAATTTGATGCACTATTTTACTTTTCACATCGGAATACAATGCCCAACTTTCTTTTCCTGTCAATTGTTTCAAAACTTGCACCAATCTCTTTGATTCGTACATCGATTTTTTATTTCTTGTGGCATTTCTTCGCTTGTGACTGCTCAAACACGACTAACATAGGTTTCATTTCAAATTCAAAAGTCATTTAAAATTTTTTTATCAACTTCGTCTAATAAACCTCCGCTTATTGGCCGATTTTACAGACATCCATTGGAAACTGTTATTTTGAGTATAGTAAGAAGTTTTGTCACTAAGAAAATATGTTGCATACAAAAGGATTTCTTAATATCAAATATTTATTCAAGTAAAAGTAAAATGAAACTTACATAATATCCTTTTTTTACACATGTATCGTGAGATTATATGTTCTGTATTAAAATACCCCGTTTCAGACTCATGAATTTATAGAAAAAAGAAGTAAACAATTCAAAATTAAATTTCTTTTTTCAAATAATGATAATTAATAATAATTCAAATTTTCTGACAGTTTTATCCTGAAATTATCTGTAAAAGCGACTGTTTTTCGATTACACCTTGTTGTAAATTTGTTTTAAACTTAATAAATAGAAGTTGAGGTAGTTATTTCAAAAGAATAAAATCGAGTTTCAACAATATAGCTTAACTTTATTCCCCGTAGTTTGCAGACTTGGCAGCTGATTATGCTTATGCTACGGAATTCGATTCAATTGTTAATGGGTTCGAGTCTCATCTTGGGTTTGGATATTTGTAGTGGTTCGGATTTCTCTTTATGTTCATGGTCTCGTAAGTGTGCAAAAATAGTCTTTGAGCGACAAACAGTACAAATCTATGGCCGTGGGATTTTCTTCTCAGAAGTCAATTGCTATAAAAAATGGTGTGACTGTTTTTCCATTTTCTTTGCACAAATCTTTTTCAACTTAAACTTTTTGTCCGTATGGTTCGATGCCTTTTACGTAATAAATGAAGAATCTAACAATGAAATTCAGAAATTTCATATATAGAATTTAGATTTGGCTTCAATAACAAAAAATCGAATTAAATGGTTAATATGATTTTTATATATAACGGAGGGTCACACAGTGATCTATGAAAATTTTTTCTTGGAATGCGTGTTTTTGTGTATACTAAATATTTCTTCTATTTTTTCTTTACTGTACTCAATTTCCCCCCTATTAACATAATACAAAATCTTACTTTAAGGATTTATTTTTGAATTAAAATATCACTTACTTGATATAAAGTCTGAAATTTTTAACTTCCCCCATTGATAAGGAGCAAGTGTATCATATTTCGTGATATAATCATTTAATTATTTGAAACCGATATTCCATGGTATATTCGTTAAAATATTTTCGAAAATCAGGCATATAAAAGAAACAAATGAATAAAATATAGAATTTAAAAATTTAAGTCTCTCATAAAATAGGCGAAATTATATTAAGCATTAATTTTTAAGAAAATCAATATTATAAAATTGATAATTAAAAAGAAATATATAAATAATTAAATTGTGGAAAACTTAAAAAGTCTAAACATAAGAAAACAAATATTAGGATAAATTTGTCTTGAATATTAAGAAATAACTCTGAAAACAGTTCTACTTTTGAGATTGAAAGCGATATGTGATTTTTAATATAATTTAGCTTCCTACACAACAGCAAAATTTTCTTACAGTAAATTTCTCCCCAAAACGAAAATATTACCAAAACAAGGAGTATAGTAACAATTAAAATACTTTTGATAATCAAATAAGAGGCCGACACCCGATAGCGAATTTTTGTAGTCAAAAATTTTGATTTACCTGCGTTTGGCATGCCAATAATTCCATCTGATGAAACTTTTAGTTTTATTTTTTAAACTTTTAGTAATAAAAAAGTTTTTCCATTTGATTTTAGGCATTTTTGAGGAGTTTCTCATGTTCGCTCACACAGTTAGTTCGTTAACAGGTGTTCATATCTGGACCAGCGGCATTGGTCGTGAGAGATACATAATGAAAATAGCCTTATTTCTGAAACAAATGCAAAATTCTACAAAATTAAATATTATTTTGTAAAAAAACAGTGCTATCCAAATAATATCAGATTGCTATGAGTCTATATCACTTAGAACCAGTACTGGCTTATGAAAACTATTTATACTGTTACTATTTTCTAATAAAATACTTTCCTATTCTTTCAGTGTAAATATTAAACTTCGTGAAGTGCTAAGCATATTTTCTTTGAAAACAAATTAATTCAAGTAAGAAAAAAAATTATTATTATATACTAAAATATTTTGTATCTTCAAAATTTACAGATTGTTCTTAGTTTTGGGCATTCCCTTTGCATAATGAAACGTAATATAATTTTAACAAAATAGTAAAATTTAATACTTTCAATCGTATTAAATTAAAAACTCCGACAGTCCATGTGTGGCAAGGCCTACAGTGCCCATAACTGCTTTCATGACCAAGGGCCCTGGGGTGCAAAGCATATGTCCCAGTTAGGTGGTCAGCCTAACGTGAAACCCCGAGTGTTTAGTTTCCAAACATGTTTGGTACTCAGTTTGTCGACCGACTGAATGGATGAAAGGCTGAGTCAACCTTACCCAGCTCGAGGATCGAATCACGAACCTGTGTCTTGGAGCATGAAACGCTGCCACTAAGCCACTGGGTTTCGTATTAAATTAACAGAAAATAATTAATGCTTTCTTAATTTCATATATAGCTAAAAATAATAATTATATATATATAAATATATATACATGCACACATATGTATAAATATAATGTATGACTCACGAATCACCATAACAATAAAATTTTATTATATGATTGGGAGATTTTATTAAATCCTACTCCTTAGAAAAAATCCAAAAAAATCTATCAAAAGATATATTAAACAAAAATAAAATAAGAGTTCTTAGGAGTTTTTTCTTTAACGAGATAAGTCTTAAATTATTAGTGTACTCGAATTTTAGTGGAGCGAGTATTATAGGACAAATTAATTTTATCGAGTGCAATATCGTTGCAGTGAAATTTCTCATTATAAAAATTTGTAAGTAAATTATTGAAGGAAAAAATATTGAGCCATAAATCGAAAAGAGAATAATGTCTTGCATGGAATTTTATTTAATTTATTTAAATGTTTCTAAAAATGTCCCTCCTGTTTATATTTTGAAAACAATTTGTGCTACCAAATATGATTAAAAGAATAAAAGGCCATGCTACTTCAATATTCGTCAGCTGGGAAGAGAATTTTGAATTAGGATGAAATTTTGTAGTTCAATTTTTTTTTGTCTCGAATTCAATGACCAATATGTCTCATTTAAGATCAATTGCGAACGCAGACTGTAGTAATTTTTTAATGAAAGATACTGGTTAATCCCTCCAAGTAGTGATAGTTCCATGCTTAGATGTCAGTACTATTTTAAAGTCACCTCTTCGAGTGAACTTCAGAGGACAACGATATCGAATGACATCAAATGGGGATCAGAGGTAAACATCATCAGATTTGAAAAAATGGAATGTAATGTGCATTCTATTGCAAATAAAATTTGACGTTACACGCTAAGCTCAGTCGGTTCAATAGTATCTGCACAAACCGTCAGAAGCCACAATATTGGTCATTGAGCAATACGATTATGGTGCGATAAGAACTTCTTGACCCCAAACTGCAGAAATGACAATGAAAATGTTGTTGTTGGCTTATCCTCTTTAAAGATCTGACATTTGTCAGATCAACTTCATTAAATTGTTGACAGTTAGAAAGTCAATGACTAGCAAGGGATTTGAGGATAAATCCTCCCGGGAAAGTCCGACGCAATCCAGAATATGATTCGGTGAGGCTGGATGTTCACAGATTTTTTTACAAGCGGGATACATTTTTGCACCACGTTCAAACGATAAACATTTTAGATGTCCACTTGAGAATCTGGCCAAAGCCGTCTGAAATATTCGGTCACATTTTGGATCCAGAAGAGTTCCAGAGTACCATTGGTGTGTTGGTGGTTGACAATGAAAATAATCTTCTTGAGTGATTGAGTTTCGTTTTTGCCTCGGATGCAGTGTCCAACGCCATCAATAAGACGTCATGAGAGAAACCCTGCAGGAACATTGATGGAAAGCTCCATTAGTTCTAGTGTGAACCCATTTAGATTTTCTTTCTAGGACACAGACAATTGAATGCTATGTTGCTATAGTCGTACAGATTGTTGAGTCTATGCTAAGAAGACATACATTGTCTTGGTATTCAACTATTTGTTAGATGAATTATTTGAAAAATATTGAAATGTTAGATAAATTTGAGAGTTTCATTTTTTGTGGAAAAACGTGTGTGTGTCATCTGACGAAAAGGAACATATTTTAGTATATATATATATTTTTTCAGAGTTAAGCATTTTGTGAAAAATTCAGTTTTTCATTTTATCTTTCTCTTTTCCTTAGCAGAAATGTTTTATGCTTACTTGCATTCTAAAAAAAAGTATTTGCTGCACTCAATAAACAAATAAGGCTACGGTTTCGAAATTCATGATGACAACTTTATGAGAACCATTGAATATAGGATTTTTCTAATTAAAATAATTCACAAAACTGTTTTACTCATGATAGTAACACAAAAAATTCAATTTCAGTAAATTATAAACCTATTAATTCCTGGTTATTAGCTTAATTTTGTTAACATGTAAAAAATAAACTAAAATAGTTTCTCAGTAAACAAATGAAGGCAAGGATTGCAAACAGGTATTTAGAATCAAATGAGAACGTCAGCAATATCCTATGTGAAAAGTCCATTTAAAAACAAAAAGTTTTGCAAGTTTTGATAAATGATTGGTAAACAAATAAACTCATAAGCAATCCGCTTACTATGTTGTATTAATGAAGAAGCTAATTATTTTTTTTATATTTTCCTGAGAATTTCTTTTAGCTGAGATGAATTTCTTAATGAACAAAATATTTGTAACATTCAAAATTATATAAAATAAATAGGAAATCGATTACCAAAAATTATTAAAAATCTCTTAACAAATTTTAATTATGTCCAGAGCAAAATAAAAAAAAACATAATTATTTTAAAGATAAAGCAAAATATTGTTGCCTCCTTTAAAGATCCAAAATATGTTGAAACTTCTTTCACTACAGAACTTATTTAAAGTACAGTTTATATGTAATAAACTAAACCTGTCATTAAAAATTCTAATTGAAGATGTTCTCTAATGCATCTTATTTCCCCAGAAAACTAGATGCATTAGAGTAAAATAATTTCAGAATCAAAATTGAGAAAAAGTAACTGTAAAACAGAATTCTACTATAGCACTATCTCCATATAGCGTATGCTGACTGGTTTAAAAATGTGCGTTTTCATTATTTCACTGAATTTCTCAAAATGAAAAATATTTATAACTTTTTAGAAAGCTTTAACAAATATGATACACTGTAGTCTTCCTCTTCTATTTCGCAATAAATATGACTTTAATTTTAGACGATATATTTCTAATCACATTCATGTCGCAGTGCCTCAAAACGGAATGATCCTCAGTTACTGTAAATTAAATTCATACTAATTTCAGTTTTATCTTGTGTCAATAAGGCATCTCTCTATTAACTTTGTTTTTCTAACAAAAAATAATGTTTTTGATAAATTCAATCCATTATCAAATTTTTTTTCGTATGAAGAATCAAATGATTTCTTTACTTATACAACACGGTTAAGTAGTAATAACTTTGAAAGTTGGGTTTTTGTCACTCGATGGTCTTTTTCTGCACACAAGGGCTAATAAGATCGATGGTTTTGAGTGAAATTCGCAATACTAACAACATCCAAGCCTTATACGGCACTCGAACCCACGAACTGTTGAACAGAATACTAGAACGCTAACCTTTCGACCGCTAGCTCGGCTATAGAACGGTTAAGAGTAATGGTAAAGAATATTGGTGGAATTTTTTTTTTATTTGAAAGAACAATAAACATATCTATGCACCCAGAATCACATAAGGCTTAAGGTACGAATTCAATGGAAAGGTGTTTTTCTTGTTTGGAAAAATGTTCGAACGGAAATATGTTTCCATTCGAAGAGTTTTTATTTTCTTCATGAGAAAAAGTACAAGTATGCAGTTGTAAGTTGTAGGGAATGAAATATTCAAACAATTCTCGCAAAAAATTTTATTGACAGGAATTTGTTATCATTTGATTACTTGTAAAGTGAAAATACTTTGAAAATCATGTGGATTATAAAAATAAATAAGTTTGATCTATTTTGCACAAACACTGGTACTAAAGTACTTCTCAAAAACAGATGTAGTAAAATGTACAAAAACAATATGTTGATGCATAAAAAATGGAGAATATCTGTTGATTAAGAAGATACATAAGCAAACATGCTATGCGTGTTGACATTATACAAATGCAATATATAAAGAGAAAAAATTGACAATAAAGATATATCAAAGAAGAAGAAAAATGGTTTTTAATAATTAAAAATAATGATTATGTATTATACTATTTATAAGTTGATACGTAGGTAAACTTAAAAAATTTAGTAGAGAGAGACATTTCTATTTACCAAAACTATGTACATATATATGAGTTAAATTAAAAACTGTCAAAAGCTTAATTTTGATACTACAATATTCACCACCACATTTTTTAATTTTTAGCATAACATTCAGGTAATCACATGTTATATAAATAAAGGAAGCTAACAGAATACTATAGTTATTACAGATATAAAATATTAAAGGCATAAAAATTATTATATGTATATATATTAATATCAATATAAAACTATGCTTTTGATTGCTTAAAAGGATGTTCTTTATAGAAATATTTGTGTTTCAGATATTAATTAAGCTTTTCACATTCTGCACATAATTAACACGTTTTTATAAAACTATAATTATCTGGTGAATTTGGCTTATACATAAAAGATATTTTTATACTTATATGTGAAGCTTGAAATATATTATTAAAAATTTATTTCATACTTTTTTCAGACATTTTTTGTATTTTAAATTAGAATTTATAATGTAACTGAAGAAAGGATTTTGGACCCTAGAAAAATAACTATAAATTAAAATGATTATATTATACAAGCTAGATTATCTTGATTTCCATTATTAAAGTATTCGTTATCAAAATCTGGATCTTCGATTATATCAACTAGAGAAAAAAATACTCATATCAAGTCGATTAGAAATATTCAGGTAGAATAATTTTTTCAAAAGTGGCTTTTTTTTATGCAAGAGACAGTGGGATTAATAAATAAAAACTAGTTTTTTTTTCCGAATTAAAATGACGGCAACTATTTTTACTTCGAAATTAATAAAAAACATTGGCAATAAGTGCTGTAGTTCAGCACTTATGTTTACATATTAATGCCTTTTAAATTATATAATATATTTAAGAAATGAAAAATTTTTAACTTTCCCGTACATAATATATTATGAAACTATTTAGTTCTGATTATAACTTCAACATTTATCTGCAGAATTGCTTTTGAGAAAGGGAACATTATAAAAATGATTATCCTCATTTTTATTGTTAATTAAGTATATTTGTTTTAATAATAAAAATTCAAATGATCTTTCTTTCTTCAGAAGAAATAAAAGATGTTTAATTAAGTATCATGATTTGTTTAAAATATTTCATATAACAGAGAATTCTCTTTGTGATTACAAAAGCTTAAAATATAAAGATGGGATAGTTTTATTATTTTTCAGTAATGAAACGTAAAAAAAAAAAAAAAAATGAACGAATGACTGGAAAACATTTAGATTTCAAAATCACTTACTTTTCACGAATTTTTTATTTCAAATATAAATATTTTCTAAATATTATATGAATTACGGGGTCACAAGATTATGATGCGTACATACAGATAACGATAAATAAATATATAACTTGGCTTGGCAAGCACCTAAAACAATCAGAATAATTATATAATAACAGTAATTTCCACTAGAAATAGTTTTGTTTTCAAAAACTTGCATAGAAGCTTTTCATTTAAATATAATATGAAAACCAGTTTTTTTAAAAAAATGACTCAATTATAAGCAGAAGTCAGATGTGTCTTAAATATTTTAAAATCATATGTAGTAACTTATTAATAAATTTTTATTAATGTATTTTAAAAATAATTATTATAATCATGTAAGTTGACATACGATGTGAAACAAATTGCACTTATTTTAATGCTCCAAAATGGTTAAGCACTAGTTTCTTTTGTTGTTGAATTTCTTTGTTTTTGTTAATATTAATTTTTTTATTAGAAAAATATTTAACAAAAGCAATTGAAACAGCGTGAATTAAAATAGCTAAAGAAATTTACAAGCATATGGATAAATTGTGTACATAAAATAAAAAAAACCAAATAGCTATGGTAATTATGATAAGTAAATTTGTAATAAAATCTAATGTTTTCCTTTATTTGAAAGCTAAATATTTTTCAAAATTCACAAGAGAGTTATGAATCTATTAAGACGCGAAAATAACTTGAAAAATAGTAATTAGTTGAAAAAGTAAAGTAATTTTTTTAATAATAGTTTAGAGTCAAATTTATTAATAAGAGATTTCACAATTTTGCTTTGAATAAAATTTTACACATATAAAGCTATTTTTATTAAACAATCAATAACTTCTAAGCAGGTTTTCGACAAAACATTTGAAGAGGCAGTAAAAAACAAATAGTTTTGGAACGTACTTTTATATTAAGATAAAGAGTAGAACAAAATTATTTTTACATTAACTTCTATTGTGGTAAAAGTACAGATGAATCATTGGAAAGAAAAGTTATTTTAATTTAAATAAGTGAGAATAAAATACTGACATAAATTTCTTCGCAATGAACATATAAATAATTTCAGAATTTCCAGCAGAACGTAGACATATATACATATACAGATAAAAATTTGAAACAAACGAGAGAAAGCCTTATTTAACAAGCACTGCATAAAAAAACCTATTAAAAGTATATATCAAAATGCAATCACAGTAAAAATGTCTTAATACAACAAATAGACAAGAGGTTATCCTTCGCCCCCACGTGTGTTCAATATTTAAATATTGCGCCGAAATTGATCTAAGAGTTGACTAGTAGGGATGATAGCGGCTTTGTGAGGAAGAGTGAGAAGATTCTCTTAGACAGTGGGCTGGATAATGTCCGGGAAAAGCAGCAGATGGCGGCACATAACTATGTGCAGGATAAGCCAAGGGTATCGAAGAGGGTGTCGAAGTGGTAATCGGAGGATCCAGCTGAGGGGTCTGCATGTATCCTACATGAATGGCTTGTGCTGGCTGAATGCGTTGGCATGATGGGTATGAAGACAAACTAGACCTTCCTGAATTACGCGTAGGGCTTTGCATGTGAGCCAATGGCCAGTTTCTGTCACATCGATGATAACCTGAAGTGAGAAAATCATTTGGATTCAAGTAAGAGTGAGCATAAGGACGAGAAAAGGTTGGTGTAAATGATGGAGTAAAAGATGAAGTACTGGTCTGCACACATTCCCTGGAAGGTCTTTTCATACGTTTTCTCCTACGATAGTTATTTCCCTCAAACATATTGTTGAAGGCGGTGTCAAAAACCCAATAACTTCCTTTCTTTTCCCCTCCTCCTTCTCTAGGCACTCTAACAAAGCACTTATTCAAGCTTAAGTTGTGACGAATGCTATTTTTCCAACCTTCTTTGCCGTCATAATACGGAAATTTTTCCAAGACGTAACTATAAATTTCTTGTAGTGTCAGTTTCTGAAGAGGAGATTCTAAAATTGCTTTACGTATCATGGCTACATAAGAATACGGTGGACGCGTGAGTTCCTGCGTCGACGAGCCGCAGTTGTTTCTCGATAATGTTTGATTCCCAGATTGTTTACTGGAGCCTCCAATGTTTGAAATACTCAGGTTTGCGGGCTTACTATCATTTCCGAAGATATCACCACTATCAGAAACGCTGAGATTGGTTGATTTCATGTCATTTCGAAATGGATCAGTCACATGAGTAACACTGAGGTTTGCCGGCTTCATATCTGTAGTGAAAGGATCGGAAATATGAGTAACGCTGAGATTTGCCGGCTTTGGCTCAGAGCTGAATGGATTTGAAACATGAGTCGTACTTAGAGTCGCAGGCTTAAGCTCAGTGACAAATGGATCAGATAAGTGAGTGGCATTCGTCGATTCTGTTTCCAGAGGAGAGTGATGCAAACTGCCGAGAGAGACACTGTTTTTGATTCTAGTCGAAATATCATCCTCACTATCTTCCGAGAATTCCTTCCTTTTCCCAGTTATGTCAGTTTCGGAAGAATTACTGTTGGACATTTGCATCGGTCCACTCTCCATCACATCCACCGCCTCATTGTTGCCAGGGCTTTCAGAGCCATGATGGGAATGCTGTGTCCCATCATTATTTGAAAGATGAACGCCATGCGTTGTGTTACCGTTGGTGTTTTCTATACCTGGAGTACAGTTTGGTATGAAAGATGAAAGAGCATCATGCGAAAGGTCATTCAAACTGGCATTATTTCGGTTCTCAGGGAGCATGGGATTATAGGATACATAGCTACCACTGTTTAAGTTGCGTGAAGTGATACTTCGGGATTTCGTTAACGATGAGTAGGATCTCAAACAATCTCTTGCATACCCTGAAATAGAGAAACTTGTTTATTTCCACAAAGCACACACATATCTTAACAACTTTCTAATTTAGAATTTGCATTACGAATTCCTTATTTTACGACAAACATTATTTTTCGCTTGAATAAAAAAATCTGAATACACAGGTTATTTTAATGGAGAAGATTAAGATTAAAAATTAAAATTACGTACAAAGCTTATATAATTTATGAAGCGGAATACCATACAATTTTTTTGGAATTATTATTTACCTTTATGAAATCATTTTCTATTTATCATCTTTTCCATTTAAGAACTGGGAAAAAACTTTTATAAATATTTAACCCTATAACAGGGGAAGTTATTTATTAAACCAGTTATTATAAAGTTGGTAGTTGTGTACAGTGATTAAATTTGAGATCCAATTTTTCAGACAGCGCCAAAGAACTTATTTAACTAAATCAATTTTTCTGGTTGGTTCTTACATAATCCTCCATTCCTAGGCCCATGATCCCACGAGTCGTTTGGACATCACAGGGTTAAAAACAAAGGAATGAGGTTTACTTGTTAAGTAGTTTTATTTAATTATCACTGCTCTCCAAACGATTCGATTTGCCGTTTAATGGTAATTTTTTTAGTTAAATTAAATTGGGATTTGTGCAGTTTAAGGTAGATACCGAACACAACAAAGATTCAAAGCCTAGGAGGAAATCGAACTCATGAAATGTTAAACCGAAAACCAAAGCTTAAGCATTTATTAGCTAGATCGGTTTTCAAATGATGAGAAATGGATAAGGTGAAGAATTGCTTACTTATGGAAATCATCAATGCTTCGAATTCAATAAAACATTTAAAATGACAGGTAGAAATGAGACAGTAGCTTAAACTATAAAAAAGTAGATGGGCACTGTAACTTTTGCAATTAAATTCTCATATCTAAACATTTTTGTATTAGAAATACAAAAAGATGCTTTCCATTGAATACGTCTATTTGAAAACATATATTTTAAAATATATAAGAATTATCGACTTTAATTAAAATACAATTTTACATTTTACCAGTATAAAATAAAGTATAGTTAGTTCAAGTAAAAATGTTTTTGATTTTTTAATCAAGTGCAATCAGTGTAAGTATGTTTGTGGATACATTACGAAAACTTAGTAATAACTTATTTTCGGAGATGCTTCAAAGAATTCTATACACGAAATGTGAAAAAAGGCAATTATTAACAATGAAAACGAGTGAACCATAAATCGAAATTCTTCTCATTTATTAAAAATTGTCAAAGTGCAATTTCTTTTTTTCCAGAGAGATCTATATAAAAAATATGTGGAAAAAAAACGTTTAATGAACCTAACAAGCTTTTGGATCGGGATCAACGAGCTTATTTGTGAAAAATAAAAATGGAATAAAAATAATAATCTAATATCAAGTTGGATTAATTCATACATTTCACCGAACACTGACAATTATGTAAAAAGGAGTGAAATAGTCGTAAAATGAACAAAACAAAAATGAATTTAAAATCATACTGTTGGCAGATTAAACTGCTGGAAGTAATATGTGTCGTGAAGTTATGAATAGGCATTTCGGTTTTCTCAAAAGAAAATATTGTTTAAATTTTGATTATGCTAATGTGGTTTTCAACATTATCATCTTCATTCGAAATATGAGGAATTTTATTTTATTTGATAGCAAAGTGGGCGAAGCTTCTGGTATAACTACATGTTAGTTTTGATGCATGAATAAGATGTGTCTTTTTAAAAGCTTCCATCCAATCGACACAAAGGTAGAAGCTATTGAATTCGTCTAATTATTGAGAAAGCTGTTGGATTTATTTATTCACCATTTAGAATTGGCACAAACAACCGATATCTTTCTCCCCCCCCCCAAAAAAAAAGTTGAAATGTATCACTTTTTTTTAAGTGATATATGTGCTTTTGAAAAATTTATGATTCTATACTCTAAAAGCGGAATAGTTTCACATTTGTCTATATTGGATATTTTTGATTTTCGTTATTCAGAAAATTATTTATTCAGAAGATTATTTAGAAAAAAAGTAAGGAATACCAAATAAAGGAGAACACTTAAGTGTTAAAATTTACTCTTTTCATTACTTGTGCATTTAAAATGTAATTTTACAAGAGCTATAATCACTTTTTAAATTTTATCTTACCATTTTCAAATATCATCTTAAAGAATTATTAAGTTTTAAAATATTATTTGTCTATTTATTTGTTTATAATAATTTCGCAAAATGTTTTTATTAATAAATATAAATTTTTTATTTGTGTCATATTTTATACTTATAATAATTTATAAGTAAAATGTATGACAGAATATGTCAGCAATTTTTACATAAATCAAGTATGTAATATTTATTCAAAACAAAATGCATACATTTCTGCAATAAATTCTGATGTTTTTTTTAAGAATGAAATAAAGCAAAGGTCTGAGATAATCTCAAAACAGTTTGTTTTTAGTAGATTAATCCTATTGATAAGTTATTTTGCTTGCAATTAAAACATATAGTTCAATAAATTCATTGTATACAGATACATTGTAATTCCTTTGAGAGAAAAAAAATGTTTTTTTACAGATGTAATGTAAAAAAGGCCGACATTTTAAATTAATAATGATTGTGCAAATATTATAGCAGAAAAGCTAAAATCCTTTCGGAATATTAATGGTAAAAGTTTTGCTGAAAATATGAATAATATTATTTCATTTACTTGTAGTTCCTTTTAAACACTGTTGTTGCTTATAATAGTTGCAATCCGATGGATTCTCATAAACTGTTCCAATATCAGGTTGCTTTGACTGAAAACCTAGAAGATAGTAAAAGCATCATTAAGAAACAAAAAAATGGTTAAATTCTATTACTTTAAGCAAGCACTGAGCATTTTGTTGCCGTGAAGTGGGCAGCTTAAATGCTGAAGGCTGAAAACAGATCACTTCGATTTATCTACCCAAAAAAGTAAAAAGGTACTAATTTTCTGTACAAAAGTATTTCAGATCGAGCCAGGGACTTTTTTACCAAGTATATTTTACACTATGTAGCAAGTATTTTGACAACGCATAACATTTCAACAACTTTAGCTCACCAGAAAGACTATTCCTTTTCCCACGTCATCAGAAAGGAATTTTACTCTTTCTGCTGAATTCTTTATTGATATTAAAAAAAAATATATAAATACTTAAATTCATCAATTACTTATTTCGTGTAAAATGTTTATCTGAATCTTAAGCAGATGAACAAGTTATTAACGACTGATAAAGTAACTGCATTTATCGTTAACAAATTGTTCATTTGTTGTTACTCATAATTTGTTAATTATATGCTGCATTACGAAGTTGCCTTTTACAGTTTGAAATTTAAACCATGGAATTCTAATAAGAAGCATGCGATTGGATGGAACATTCGGGAAAAAGGATTGCATATATTTCAAGATACAATAGAATATCGTTGGCTGCGAAAAGCTTATGATATCAATAGACCAATAAATTAAATTTCATTCAAATATGTTTTGAATTTAACTCTAGGTCAATTCGTAGGATTAAAAAGCAAAGATTAAGTCTTAAAATTAAAATAGAAAAATAATCTCCAGGATAAGAGCATCAATTTTATAGACACTATAAAGTTGCTTGCATTTATAAAATTTGGATTTCTCATTGATCATTCCAAAACGGTATTAATCATTGCTGTTTTAATTATTGAAGAAGGAGATGGAACATATAGTCGAAAGTCGGTTGGACTTTATGTCACTCATTTGTCAAAAATAGCAACAAGATCTGGTAATAAAGTGAAAAAAAAGTAGTAAAAATAAAAAGGTTGTATTTGAAATTACATTTTTCTTTCATATATATATATCCAAACGATACACGAAATTAAATGAAGGCTACTGTGTTTTCGTTAAGCAGTTAAATATTTAGGTGAAAGTCACTTTTTCTTAATTTTTGGAAGAACATTGAAAAAAATTAAGCCTGCGGTAGTTTTCAAAATCTGATTTACTCGCTCACAATTTACTAGAGGAAAATTTTTATGTTAAAAACAATTTCGTGCTTCGTATGAAGAAAAATTACTTCAAGAAAATAATTCTTTTTTGATATGAAACAAAAATTATTTTTGCCGGTGAAAAGAAAATGAAATAGTGCGCAATTTTTCTTGATAAAACTTGTTTTGATTTAGGAAAAAAAAACTGATAACAGTATATTTTCCATTAAAATAGGTTGCAATTTTTTAAAAAAAACTTATAAAGTGAACAGTTTTTTAAATTTAAAACTAATATCAGAAAATTTTCATTTGCAAATTATTTTTCGGATAATGCTTTTACATGCACTGGAATTTAATGATGTCTCTTAAGCAGATGTTTAAAAAAGTCCAAGTTTATGTTGATTGCTCTAGAAGTTATAGCGTATGAAATACTGATGTATGTTTAAAATCAAACGGTATTTTTCTGCTCGAGCTCCTATTATACGCAAATTAAAATGTTGATGGCATTCTACAAGTTGTCTCCATGTTTAAATGCTATCCAATAGAATAAAAATTTTTGAGGAAAATTATTCCTTAAAAACCTTACTAACATGTGAAAAATGTATGCAAATTATAAAATACGATAATAGATAATAAATAATGTTCTTCATGGAAAAGGGAAAAAATTACATAGGAATATTATAAATTGAAGAATAAAAATTCGTAGGAATTTGTTTACGCAAGTAACCTTGTTAATAAGAACTGACGTTATTTTTTGCCTTAAGCCACATGCTTACGGTGAAATACATATCCTAGAAACTTTTTCGGAAATTTAATTATCAGTAAATATCATTGAATTAATCACATCGAAACAAAAGCTTGATTTCTTTTAAAATTCTTACATTAATTACAAATATGTAATATGCTTTCGATTCAAAATGATTTCATTAGCAATCTTGTTTATACTATCATTGTAATCACTTCGACAAAAAACAAAAGAATAAAAAATTTTCAAATTTTGGGAAATCAAAATTGTTTACGCTTGTCATATGCTCAAAATTTTATCAGGTAATAAAAAGTGCATTTTTAATAATTTACTTTTAATTACGTATACGTTACTCTGAATGCGTCTCGCCCAGCATGTTAAGTATATTAATACAATGAAATAAATTAACATTTCCTATCTGCACCATAGCCGTGCATTAACATAATTGCGTCATTCATAAATTGTAACAAGGAAAAAAACTAAATAGTAACATTATTTTTATGTTAATGATATGCCTCCATGTTTACCTTACCCTATTAATTTGAGGATGAATGTGAAGAAAACGATCACGTGGCTTCATTGTAAGTGCCATATACTAACGTCTGCAGCTGTTCCAGGATTGTTGTTGAAAATAATTTTATATAATGACGAACGGAAATTTTAGGTCATTTTCCATATTTTAATCTGCACAGTATAATGATTAATAGCTTTTAATTATAATTTCTTAAATATATTTGCCTGATATGAAAATAGAATTCTTCTTCTTCTTCTTCTTAGAATTGGGTTTGTATGTCATTGGGCACCTCTGCTTTTATTAGCATTTTGTACCATTAACTCCAAACCCAATGTTTCCTAGTTCCAGTTGCTCGGGTCACCCACTTTATTAATAAAGTGTGATAACCCTTTAATGGAGTCTAGGTGTAACTCTCTAGTATGGTTGATGATTAAAGAAGTTAATCTAGGGAAGGCAAGAGCCTCGCATTAATAAATGATATGCTCTGCCGTTTCCTCTTGCGTATAACATTTCCAGCAGATAGGGTCTTGCTGAAATAGTCCCATCTGGTCAGAGAGTCAGTCATACTAGGGATAGCTTCCTGACTTTCACCAGAAGATGGTTTGGAGGTCATTTCTACCTCAAGTGAAGGATTCATTACTGCCCCTTTACAAGACTGCCTCTGAGTTTCCTTGTCTTTTTGAGCAAGGTCTACTTCAGAGACATCACCTGCAGATGCAGAAAGGTTTGTTATTTCTTGTGTCTTTTCAGCCACAAGATAACAGTTTATAAGCTCAGGTAATATAAGTCCACCCAGCATTGCCTGAGATACTGGGCAAGGCAAATTACTCTAGAAGTTTGCCAGGCAACTAGAGGCTCCGTTAAGACACCAATACCGCGGTGCCAATTAGCCCTAGGCACGGATCGCATAACACCAGGGTTTACGGGAGCAGGTTCGCGGCCTCTGATTCTATATTCAAGGCTATCCTGTCATTCCTACAGGACGTTCGGTCATCCACCACTTACCGACGCGCCTGGTAGCTGCTCAGGCCCCAGGAAAATAGAATTAATAATAATTATTATGCCTCTTTTTAAAAAAATGCTTCGTAAGCTATAAAGATTCATCTTCATGAATAGGTCATTAATATGTCCTTTACCAAATGTCAAGTAATTAGAATTCATAAAAAATTAATTATTATTTTC
The DNA here is from genome assembly GCA_037975125.1 of Latrodectus hesperus. NCBI lineage: Eukaryota > Metazoa > Arthropoda > Arachnida > Araneae > Theridiidae > Latrodectus > Latrodectus hesperus. The sequence continues at coordinate 111,725,429 of CM075854.1, read as the reverse complement.
AACATAGATTTTAGCCATTTGTAGCTTTTCTTTGTTAACGATTGTACAGACTTTTGCAAAATGGTAGTTCACTGTCCACTTTTTTCAAAATCATTTTTTAAAATCGATTAAATTAATTAAAATAAAAAACATTTATCATAAAACTTAACAAAGAGCAGTTCTAAAAAGCTTAGAATATTTTTAACGATTAATTTCATCAGTAAGATAAGTATTTCAGGTTTTAAAATGAGTGTTTGAATAATTATGTAATTAAAATATGTGCTCCAACATTCTTCTTCAAGAGATAAAATGCTTTTTAGTACTATTGTAAAGAAAATAATGACGATACACTTGCTTCAATGCGATAGAAATCGCACGCACGCTGATGATAAATATTCAAAAGAAAAAGGCGTAACTGATTAAATATCCATGGCGGAAGAATAGGGAAATCCATATTCTTTTTTAAGAACATGTTTCTGCAGTGAATTATGTTTCAAATTATCCGATTCTAAAGTGTAAAACATTACAGCTCATTTTTATAAAATATTTCCCAGTCAATATAAAATTTAAAAAAAAATATCAAAGGACAACTGACTTCAGTATAAACGAAACAAAAATATAAATTAGTGGTGAGAATCTATTTTAGAAGTTATATGGCTTAAAATAGGAGTTAAAAATAGCAATTATTTTTCCAGCAGAAACCAAATAATCAAATGTTTTCACTTCCACAAAAACGCATTATATATGATAAATTTATGAATGTGACCTAAAAATATGAAATAGATTGTACGTTTCCAGAATGGATTTCCACGGTGAAAATCTAAAATAATAAATCGATGAATATTTTTCAGAAATTTTAAATTTACAAATATGTAATAATAAAGTTATCAATAATTAAAGCATATTTTTCATTCTATATATGTAGTTTAGTTAAAGAAAATTCACCCATGTTAAAAGCTAGACATTTAATTACGAACTGAAAGAATACAGAATTACTAAAATCAAGAGAAAAAGTAAGTTTTCTTGATATAATGCTGAAAAAAGTTTCGCATTAATTAAACTAGTATAAAAAAGACGAAAGGAAAACTTAAATGCTCCTTTCAAATTATAAAATTTCTATTTAATTAGTTTAAAAAAACTATGCACTCAATTTTTAATCAGGCCGAATAAAAAACTGCTTGTGTCATGCATGTATTTTTTATGGAAATTTATTAGGAAACTTTTTTTAGTTTTATACTTTGGCTCTACCTACATGCAACAAATTGTTGGTTTTTGTAGCTTATAGAGTGTAATTATTGTTTCATGCATCCTAAAACATACCATAAAAGAATGAAAAATAATTTATATCATGTAGTATATTGATGAAGTGATGTAATTGAAAACATTACGAATCATTAAATTCTGTTTAATTGTTTTAAAAGCAAACATCAATATTTTAGAATAAAAAAATCTAGATAGAAAATTATTATATATAAACAATAAAGAAGTTAGTAAATGATTGTTTGAATATATACACGGTTTCTTGATAATGATTATTATTTTATGAAATGATCTTGTAATAGTTTAAAAAAATTGTAATAAAAATTATTGTAATCAAATAGACTGTTAAAATATTTAAATAATCGCACAGTTTATATTTGAACACACGTATTGTTTGTATAAGTTTATTTATTTTAAGAAAGTCATTCCATAAGAATAACACATGTATAAGAAATTTGTAAGAAGTTTACTAAAAGGAAAACATCAACTAAATAGATTTTATGCATTTTAATCAAAGTACGAAGAACATCAACCATAATTAACGTTTATTAGCTTTGGTTTCAACAATACTAATTTTTGAAAACTTAGATTTAATTCATTATTAGATTAACCTCGTAAACTTTTCAGAGCAAAATAGTTCTATAAATTCTAGCCATAAAAACTAATATAGAAGAAAATGTTTATATATGCGTTTATTATGATTAAAATTTTATTTTCAATTAAACAACTCAAATGAAAAGTCTAATAGATGTATAAAAGGCAGAATGAGAGTTCAAATCATGAAAATTATTAAGTTGTTTTCGTAATTTTTTGGATTAAAATAATGGTGTAAATCTTTTTTTCTAAATGTGAAAATAAGATAATAGAATATTGTATTCGCAATATTCGGTTAATTTAAATACGCGAAAAAATTTATTATTAAATTCAAATCTCACAGTAGGTTTTACAGCGAATGAAATCTGTTTCATTTCATTCATATTTTAAGTGTTTTAATTTAAAAAATTCTGTTTCTTGTCAAAACTTGAATTAGTTTCAAAACCACCAGTGAAAAATTTAATAAATTTAGTTTTGTATCATAAAGTTATTAAATTGTACACATGTAGTGCAATACACTGTCCTAGAGAGTTTAAAATGGATTCAAAACCGTTGAAAAAAACTACACCCTAGGTAAAAATTGAACCTGCGAATTGAAAGCTGAAGCAGCAATCATTCAGCTACTACCAAATTGTAAAATTTCTCTATTTATTAATAGTTCATAAATTATTCATTTACTTTTAAGAAAAGGCTGAAAGACTACTGTTATAGCATGTGCATTTGTCATATAATTATTGAATATAATTGAGAGAGTGATGTTTGCATTAAATTATTAAGTTTAATTGGTTTGCATGATATTTAAGTATTATTAAAGAACTATATTATTTCGAAAAATCTCTCTCCTTTTTCCTTCTCTCAAGTTGCAAAGTTTACAATACAAAATAAACTTATAATACTTTTATTCTTTATTTTGACTGGTAATTAAAATAAGTAAAAATAATAGGAAAAGGATTGTATTTAAGTAGAAATTAAAAACAATAATGCCTTAAATTAATTGCATTAAATAAACTGCATGTTCGGAGATTTAAATTTACGTTTATTAACGTTCAGAATCCATATCAAAATTCTAGTTTATTTTTTAAAGGCATGAGTAGTATTAAAAACTAAAAAATGGAAACTACCAAAATATTAAAAATAAATTTCATTATGTGATTTTCTTTAAAATTTATAAGTTTAATGATCTTATTTAATCAGAAATTCATTTAAAATTTTTACATTTAAATGCATAAACACAGTATTATAGTTTACAAGGAAAAAATCACAACACTCACTGTATATGAATTTCTTGAAAAATTGCATATTAAATCATATTGAGAAATTAAATTTAAAGTTTTAAATTTTAAATTACTTTGTATTTTTCATCCGAAGAGTATGTTATGATAAATAGTTCGTTTGTTCAATTTTTTAAAAATAATGTTTAGCTGCACTGATTTTCTATTTGAAAATAAATTTTATAAATTGAAGTTAAAATTAATGGTCCAAATTCTAAACTACAATTTGTGTGTATGTGAATATAAAGCATATATGTTAATTTTTACAACAAATTAAATACTTTATATTTTTAAATAGAATCATTTCACGTTAATTAATTAAGATATCTACCCCTTAACGAGATTAGCAAAAAATTTAATATTGCACTTATTAAAACAATTAAGTACATATGCTATTTAAAATTTTACAGAAATACTATTTAAAGCTTCAAATATTTATATCTTTAAAATGGGCACTAAAAAGAAAAATGCTTTATATTAAAAAAATTTACTGTTGATAAATGAAAAACCCTTAACGTATAATTTAAACCTCAAATTAAATCTGACGTATTAATTTGAGGTTTACATACGATTAAAAATTTTGCTATTAGAAAGAAGTATTTAAAAAATATTACAACATTTTCTTTTAGATTTCTGGTACTCTGTAACATTTGTAGTTACAGATTATTTTATGGGTAGAACTGATGTTAATGTGCGAAAGGAATATTTAAAGACTTGGTGTTTAACACATTCTTCGGAAGGAAATGAATCAGTTATCAGAAACAGTTATTATAAAAAAGAAACAGTTATCAGAAAAAAGGTCGAAGAATGGTTAGAAATATTATGCACACATTGAACTTTATATTAAATTTTAAAAAAGTGAGATTTCACTTTTCAAAATAATTTTTGAAGTGAACAATTTATTTACATATAAAAAGCTTGAAATCACATGCAAAGTTAATAAAAGAATGAGGTTAAATCTGACATGCAGATGAAGTTCACGATCGAATCTGTTGCTCAAACCAAGAAATGATATATCGCAAGTATGATAGACATCTCCTTAACTGGAGACAGCAGGAAGTTCCTGCTAAAAGTCGTCTACGGTATTTAAACTTCAGAAACATCTCAGCAGAAAAATAAATGAGCCAGAAGTGTTGCTTTAGAGCAGATAAGTGTAACTTATGTTGACTTGACGCAGGTCATTCAGTCGCTCAGTATATCTGTAAATAATAATATTTTATACTAAACGAATTTAAATGCTAGAAAGAGTGAAATTGACTTCGAGTACTATTCTGAGGCTGGGGATGATAGAAATTTGAAAATAATTACACTTTAACCGCAAATGAACTGGTAGTTAGGTACGTTAAAAGAAAGAACGAGCTCCAGTGGCTCAGTAGCTTCACGCCGCTTCCCGTAAGCTCAGCAAAGTGAAGCATCATTTGCCGCGGGCAGTGGTTGGGAGGGTGACCACGGTGTACTCTCCTTCACTGGGTTGCTGCAACTCCGTGGGTTGGGGACGTGTTCACGTTAATCCGCGACATCTTCCGCTGGTGTGGCGTGGATGTGGAGAGGAGGGTGCCAGCTCAGGTGTGGCCTCGTCATTTGACCGTGGTTCAAAATGACGAGGCACCTTAAAAAGAGCAAAGTCGTACTTTCACCTTCGTGGTGCTCTGATCCAAACGAAAGACGCTCTCTATTGACTTTATTCGCACTGCCAAAGGCAAAAAGCGAGCTTGGCTTGTCCAAGTGTCATAGGAAAACAACAAAAGAAAGAACACAGATAGTATCCGATGCATGAATTAAAGAAACACGAATAAAGCGAGCATGACCATTAGCGTTAAGGTACATCACTCTAATATGATATGTTCAATGTTTGATATCATTTTTCCAGCCAGTAAATTAGAATGGCTTTTCACAATTTTTGTTTAAATAGTAATCTTCCACTTCATATAGAATGTTTCTTTATTTAGATATCAGTTATCATAAACTCTTTCTACAAAATGATCACACAGAAAAAAATCGTATGATATTTTAGGTGAACATAGATATATCATGCTAAATAAGAAATAACATATTAGGAACACAAGATTCATGCTACCTTTAAAATAGGAGATGAAGTGAACAATTAATAAAACAAGTAGCAAAATGTGCTTAAAAAGTGCACTTCAGGAACGCAGTACTAACATGGGTCTTGTATTTACGTAACTCTGTAAGCTGTTAAATTTTTTCATATAATTTCTTGCTGACTTTTGAGACGTCTACTTTCATATACATAATTCCAACTTTTATATTTACCTAGGTAAATATTCTAACGGAATACTGTTTCTCTAATTAAATAATTTAATTAAGAGCAATTAAATTTTTTGCTAGAAATATATGTAGTTAGGTTATTTTTATTTAAAATTTATATATTTTCTAAGTATATAGAAAATTTAATTTGAAGTTGCATTTCTGAGAACAACCCATCTATAAATAAAAATTATGGCGAAGAAAGATCACGGTAACAAAATTAAAAATGAAGTGTTAATACACATTTTGAGAATAACACATTTGTGTGAGAATATATTTTGAGAATAAAATATAAAATTATATGACATGGCTAATTATTTTAAATGTAAAAACATTTTATTTTGGTAAATCATATAATAAATTAATTTCCAATATAATATGCTTTTCTATTATTAGGAGGAAAATGTTACTCTATTCTTACTTAAAACTGTTTCTTCCAGTTCAACCAACGCTTTAATAAAATGTCCCTAACAAATTCAAGAACATAAGAATTCATCAGAGTAACAAGTGGCCACTTTCTATAGGTATATGAACAAATAACAGTAATACAACATTTGACTCTGGTCTTACATTTCATTTTTTTCTAGAAGAATACTGACAGAATTTAAAAAATAGCTATCATTCATTCTTTTTGAGTTCTGGAGTTTAATGGTCAATAAGATAACATCTAGGAGCATCTTCACCAAAATCGGAGTCAATACGGTTCTTCAATAATGCATATAACATATATTAACGTTTTTTCAACTTCTTTCATATTTATTTTTTTCATTCTAAGATATACCGGAAATAATCTTGAATTCATTCACCCTAGAGTTTTTTGCCTTTTTTAAACCAAACTTTTACATCTTCCTGACTTTTTTTTCGGTAATAAATCACCCTTTAATTGCTCTTATTTTATAAATGAATCCATGCATGGCTAATTTTGCCATAATACTTCCAATTATCTCCTGATAAATTATTTTCATTCATCAATCTGTATTTTGTCTTTTTATTGGCAACATATCAAAGTATTAGACAATGAATTCATTAGACCAAAATCATATTTTAAAATTTATTTCTAATTAAATCAAATTATTTTATCTACAGTTAATACGAAAATAATAAAAAAATTGCCATTATTCTGAGATTTTGATTTTTTTTATATAAAAAAATAAAATTTTTGAAATATTTGTTAAAGTACATACTCTTTTCTGCCCTTTTCTTATTAAAAATTTTATTGAATTGTATATTGTCAATTTTAATCCAATACTTTTTGCCATCTTTTTGGTGGTAGCATGATTTCACACTCATAAAATGGCTGGTTTTTACTAGCAAAAAAACTTATCCAGGTGAGTAAAACGAAATTACTTTCCGAACAACTCAATACTTCTGCTTGTTGTCCTTTCTCATGTGCACCAGATAGAAACATGCGATAAAAAAAATTCTCTTTTTACATTAATTGCGTCATTTAGTGTAAGCGTCGACATTTTAAAATAGTGTTTTTTTTTTTTTTAACTGCAGAATACTTCTTTTTCAAAAAGAGCTATTATTTAGATTTTAAGCCTCACTGTGTTTATAAATATTGTTTTACAACAGAAAATATTTCAATTTATTGAGAAAAATTTTTTGATTCAAATATAACAAAGCGTTGTAGAAACTAGTTTTTATTTCCTTCTCAATCTATTTTCAGAAATTTGAAATCTAAAACCGTTCCTAAAATAGGGCTTCTTCTTCAAGCCCCAGCTTGTTTCTGAATATTGTTTTACAGTAAAAAGCATTTTAATTTACAGCAGGGATTTTTTAATTCCAATATACGACTGTGTTGTAAAAACGTTTCTTGTTTCCTTACAGTGAAACCGTAGATGCTCTTTGTTAGGCCTATTCATTACACGCCTCCATTATTGACCAAGAACAATATGCTCGAGCCCAAGAAAAAAGCACAGTAACTTCAGAATTGGTCAAAATCTCGATCGATCACCAGGTGAGGTGAGATTACGCTCGAGGGAACGATAGAGATCATGTGGACTACGTCTAAAATTTTTCTATTTAATGGAATATTTTGTTTAAAATTCACACAGAAATTACTGCATTAATTAAAAATAAGTTAGTTAATAAGTTTAGTGAACAATTTTTTTAACATTTTTACACAACTAAAATGATGAAATGAAGAAAAAATTTCGAACTCAGACTTATAACCATTTTTCCCAATACGATTGAAATTAATAAAAGCTGCATAGCTTTATGTTTTGATTCTCTTTGAAAAGGATATTTGAAAAAAAATAATTGTACTTACTATTTATGAATTACTGAAATAAAGTTAGGAAAAAACTTAAGTAAATTATTTGTACATTAATTATAAAAAAGAATAAATTTTACTCTGTTTTGAGGAAAAAAACTGCAATTTAATATATTTGATGCAGGTGCTTATTTGATTTAAGGCTAAGATGGGCATTTCTGAGCATATTTTTAAAAAATGCAGAGTATTTAGAGATGCTTAGCAATAGTATCTTTCAGATAACAAACCGTTTACTATTTATCTTCATAAAAATATAATGAAAATAGTTTAAATTAATGCAATTTAAGATTTGATGGATTAAAAAAGTTGTATGCAATTTGTTTATTGTTAAACATTGAAATGAATAAGACATTTTATAGACACATTAAGAAAGGAAAATTTATTAATAATTAAATATTAATAAAGAAGTAAAATATTTAAATAAAAGTATTCTTTAAAAGAGAAAGTATGTGGATGCTTAACATGTGACACGTTTTTGAGAATGTATAGGATTTTCGAAAATTGGAAAGAGACTTTTGTATTGTTCAAATGTATAAGTTTTCCATTTTATGACAAATCAAATGAAATTATGTGTATTTTATCAGAAATAGTTTTTATTCAAAATACTAATGCTGTATTGAGTGAACTTCAAGAAACATCAGCAATAAAAAACGAAGCCGCTCTGTCTCTCTATAAAGATAAAAATGATGTAACTATTTTTCATTCCACAATTCTAGTTCGTGAAAAAAAGCAGACGATTAAAGTTATTTAATGAATAAAAATTCTTAGTAAGAAATAAATTTTAGAATAAAGATATTTTTCAAACGATAATATATGTACACATGTATGGTTGCGCCTAGATGACAAGTCCTTTCTAAAGAAATTAAAATGTTTTCATATTATTTATCAACATTATAACCAGACCATAAGAAAAATATAAAAGCAATTTAAAAGTTCAGAAAAATATTCTAGCACTTTTGCGGAAAAATTCTTTATTATTTCAAGTATTAGTTAAGAAACACACGTCCCCCCTATTTTATTCAAAAAGGTGGACTTCGCATCTCCCTGCAAGCGTATAAGATCATTTTAATGATGACAGACATTCATATTTACCGACATCTGTACCCTATAATACGTAGTATATTTACCAAGCGAATCGTTAAAAGAAAAGAAACCGATCGTTTGCGGTAGCAAAGATAAAACACGTGGCTCCACCCTCGCATTCAGAACTCACTCTTTGAAGAGAAAAAAGAATCCGAGCGCGATTTAGTCTCCGGAGACAGGGTATTTTCTATTTTGTTTATGCAGCCAAAAAGCGCGCCAAAGCCGCTATTATAATGCTATTGTAGTCGTCACCCTCCGTTTGTAACTGTCTTGACGGCGTAAAATTGATTTAGCTTTGTTTTAGGTTGTTATTACAACGATACGCTACTTGGTAGTGTGAGCGATGGGCACGCTCCTGCTACGCCTTTCTCGAAAAACCTCTCGCACTTTTAAACTGTTAAAGCGAGGGGGAAAATATTCCAAACACAAAAGTAATGACTGCAATAACGCACATGCGCAGTAGACCGGTTATGTACCGCCTATTCGGACGGTTGGGCAGCAGAAAAACATAACTAGTGACGGGTATTGTTTCAGTGCCTTTGATTTCTTGGAATGATAAGGGCGCAAGTAGCGATAATGATTGGGGGGTTCGGAGGAATTTGCCGCGACATACACATAATCTAATGGAAAGGAATAAAGAATAATATAAAAACTAGCAACCGTAAAATAAGGGATTTTCTTTGCTTTTTGAAACCTTGAGATTACGCGAACTCGCACCAGTTACTTACTTTGCAAGCATACAAATAAAAGAAATGAATTCCGCGCGCCGCGGATTAATTTATTGCTTAGACAGGATTGTCGCTCTCAGATGATTCTATTTTGGAAGTAATTAAAAAGAATGGTTTAATCCTGCACTTTAAATGCTCAGGAAGCACAGTTTAAAATTTTTCTAAATTTATTTATTTGAAATAAATTGATGCATCTGTTTATGTATTTTGAACAATATATTGGATGGCTGAATAACAGTTGTAAGCCTTTTTTCGAGCAATTTTTGTCGTCATTTTCAAGAAGCTCTTATATATATATATATATATATATATATATATATATATATATATATATATATATATATATATATATATATATATATATATATATATATATATATATATATAAAGCAATAGGTACATACACACACGAGCATGAAAAATTCTCCTTTCTAAGAAAAGTTTCTATACTTGTCAGTATGTTAAGAAGAGGGGGAGAAGAAAAAGAAAAAGAAGAAATTAAATTATGCTTACTTCTACTCCAAATCACGTTGAAAACTAAACTTCATGGCACGGTAGCCCATGTGGGCCAAGGCTTACAGTGCCCATAACTGTTTTCATGACTGAGGGCCCTGGGTTGCGAAGCATATGTCCCAGTTAGGTGGTCAGCTTAACGTAAGACCCCCAGTGTTTAGTTCCCAAGCATGCTTGGTACTCAGTTAATCGACCCACTGAAGGGATGAAAGGCTGAGTCAACCTTGCCCAGGCCGAGGATCGAACCTCGGACCTGTGTCATGGGAGCGTGAAACGCTGCCACTAAGCCGCCGGGCTTCTTAGTTTGTTTGGAGTTGGGGAAACATGCTAACTATAGATTAAAAGTAACTTTATTTAAATCTATATATATATTTTGGTTTTATTTTTCATTTATAATATTTCAAGATATCAAGTTATCAATTGATATCACTTTTATTAATTATTAATTTTAGAACATTTTGTAAGGAAGTCATGATCCATTTTTCTTAAATTTAACTTAATACAAATGGAGAAAATTTTTAGTTCAAGAAAAATATAAAATATATTATGGGTGGGCACATGTTATTAAACGCTTTTATCAGGATAAATTTCTTAAATAAATACATAAGAACATGTTTTAGATCTGACTATCCTTAAAGACTATTTATAAATGTAAGAGCATCTACATTCTAGAACTTATTGCAAGTGTGTAAATTACTCCAATATGAAAAAATCTGTAGCAGTAAAACACAATTTTTGATTAAATTAAAATGCAGTTAATATCATAATATGTATAAAAAATACTATACAGCGAATAGAATGTAATGCAAGTAATAGAAATATACTTATAATAGGAAACACATATTTAATAAAAAAAACATGAAGATAAATAAAAGAAAAGAGATCTATTATTATTATTTAAAAAAAACATCATTAATGGAGTTAAAACTTTTTGTATGCATCTTAAACTGCTTTTGATGGGAAAATTACAATCGTAACTTTGAGATTTGAGATTGTAACCACTTACATTAGATAGACTTTGCTGAAGAGAGATTAGTTGAATAAATTACTATTATTAATTTCTCGAAGATTGAGAAGCAGGAATATATTTTAGTTATAATAAAATTTCAAAATATAATTCATAGTATATAAAAACAAAAAAATACAATACTTCTCTTTCTAAATTTTTTAGAACGAAACTTTTAAATATATTTTTAATATGAAATGGCAAAAAGTAGATCGTTGCAATTATGATGAAATTCTTCTCAGTGTTACGCACTGTGAGGTATTAAGCAAAAATATCCTTTTCTGTAAAAACCAATCAAAAGTGTTTTTTTTTCTACGTCAGGAAATGGCTGCATCGGCCATTTTCCTTCTAGCAGACCAATACAAAGTAGCCTTATAGAGGTCTCTTCTCCCATCACTTGGAGAAGGTGTGTCAAAAGTGTCGATCAAAAGTGTGATAAATAGAACAAATATATCTATGTAAAATGCCTAAAATCTAAAATATCGTTTCTGGTACATTGTCGTAAAATATTATTTAATTTTAAAATTTATAGATATTGAAAAATATCTATAAATATTTTTTAATATATATATATATATATATATATAATCCTCTTTATGTACAGGGGGATCTTTTTTAAAGTGACAGTGTTTGGAGTGTCCTGTAGCGCGATCTAATTGCCGAAATGACACCTAACTTGGTATTTAGACTAAAAACATGGGAAAAAGGATTCCGTAAAAAAAAAAAATTAGTTCCAAAAGTCGCCGATAGGGCATTTTGTGGCGCTGTAGTATTTTTCAATAACGAGAATTAGCATAAAAATGGGTATCAATGAAAAATGAAAATGTGCAATGACAGTGCCAGTAATAGAGGCTATAAAAGCAAGTAGTAGACAGCTCCCACAAGTAATCTCAGATGAAGTAAACGAGCTGCAGTGGCAATGCCTGTCACGTTACCGGAACGTACGTTTATGTTGGTAGAGTATCAAATTTGTCTATTCTAAAGGCCAACATAACTATGACAGTGAGGGATATTCCTCGTGATATGTTACGTATGGCTGTGGAGAACGTTGTGCACAGAATGCACGGTGTTATTTCTGAGAACGGTGCTCACACTGAATGTGTTCTAATTCCTCACCTCACCCACTAATGTCGTAAATAAACATTAATAATTTTACGATTGTATGTGTTAGTAATTTTCTTTTCTCACATTTTACACATTGTAAAGCGCCACAAAATGCCCTAGCGGCGAGTTTTCGAACTAAAATTCTTTTTACGGAGTCTTTTTTTGAATGTTTTGATTAGTCTAAATACCAAGTTTGGTGCCATTTTGGCAATTAGATCGTGCTACAGGGCGTTCCAAACACTGTCACTTTAAAAAAGATCACTCTGTACATATATAATAATTTTGTATCTGAAATGAATTAAGTTTCTTTTTGGATAGTTTAATATAAATAAGTTAAGATATATGGATAAACTATTAAAAAAAATTTACATAAAGAGGTAAAATGTTTAAAACAGAGTGGTTAATCACCGAACGTCATGTTTATGTCTGAGATGCATTCTCTGCTCGCCCATCTAAAATGACTTGAGGTTATGAAAAGGATAGAATGCACAATCTTTTAAAATCTTATAAAAATATTTTACGGCATTCTGGTGTTTTCAGGTAAATTTTGAATTAGTATACAAATTTGCTTCCCAAGAATTTAATATTCACTATCTGATAGTATCAAAATACTTCTGTTTCATACTAATGATTGAATTATCTAAAGATACTTTGAAAATACCAACTATATTAACGGTATAATTTTCACGTAAATATTTTTCACGCAGACATAATATTTATAATATGCAAAACATTACAACTGTAAATCCGTAAATCATTTAATTAAGTTTTTAAGCAATCTTTTTTTCTTGTTTCTCTTTGTTTTTCTCTATTAATAAACGAACAATTATTGTATTAAAAAATTGGAAGGAAGTTTAAGTATCATTTATACTAAGCATTTTAAACTTTATTTATGATATTTTTATATTATATTTAATGATTATATTATAAACTAATGATTTACATATTTATTTTTTTGTTGAGAATGCTTTACATAAATAGTAATTTTTTTCAATATTAATAACTTATTTAGCAAATAAAGGTTTGTTTTTACCATGAATTATGCATGCAGCGAATGTTTCCTTTTTTGGTTGTGTTTTGATGAATTGCTTTTTTGATATTTTAATAATCAAGACTTTCCAAGAACGCAAATATTAAATAAGGGTTTCTTAACTACACTAGTCTCCAAAAGTTAAGGAATAGCATGTTCTTGGAAGCTCACCATAAAATAATGACACTAACAACAACATTTATAGTTTATATAAATGATTAAAATGAACTTACGTAAATTTATGCAAAAATGCTAGCTACCACTTTTATGATAGAAAAAACAGGTATGTATGAGTGAGAGAAAAATATGAAAATATCATTCGTTGACAATGGTCAGCGAGGTAAAGCAGTGTCTGAGAGAAGCCGTTTGCCCCATTCGTCAAGGTCGCTGGCAGTCGGATGGATGAAAATGGGGATGTCACAGGCTTAATGTGTCTCACAGTGTAGTCATTCTTTAATCAACATCAAATTGAAACTTCTGTGTCCAGAAGACATGTTCCAGGCCGAGCAAGAGCTAAAAGTATTTCTGTTCCTCGATGCAGATTAGTCTGTAGCAACAGGAAGAAGAATATTAGCTAGTACGGTGAGAGGGCGTCTTCACTATGCAGGTCTCTACGCAAGGCGACCAGTTGTGTGTGTCCCTGTCCACCGAACGGCAGAGAAGAGCCAGCTTACCTTGGGCAAGAGAACACGTTTCTTGGACCAGGCAAGATGGGCTTATGTACTTTTTACAGAAGAGCTCAGATTCACACGGGAGAGCTATTCAAGACATGTGCTGATCTGAAGGGAACAAAGCACCAGATACCATGAATCCAACGCTGTGGAAAGACACAGTGGTACAGCAGTGGTGGAATAATGGTTTGGGCAGGGATCCCGCTCGGTGATCACACTGACCTATGTGTCTTCCTGGGAGGAACTGTGACGAGTGTGAAATATCGCAATGAGATTCTTAATTCAATCTGTCAGTGTAATTGACAATTACTTCATTCTGATGGATGGTATCGCACGACTTCATCGAGCTGCAGTTTTTGAGAAATATCTTGAGGGTCTTGATTTGGAGTGAATGGGGAATGACCAGCTTGATCTCCAGACCTTAAACCTATAGAGCATCTATAGGACTGTTTTGGTAAACACATTGCTGCTTTAAGTTGTCCTCCCAGTTCTGTAGGAAAGCTGAAAAACAGCTTACTCCGTTTCTGATCTTCGCTTCTCATTTCGGTTACCGACAACTTACTTGACAGCATGAAAAGTTGATGCTGCCAATGCATTTAAGTTAAAAATAATCATATATCTTATTAAAATTCCCTTTTGCTATATTTTTATGACTTTTTACCACATAAAACAAATTGTGATTATTCTTTTTACTAAGAATTTACTTTTCCAACGAGATTGCTTTTTTATTGTAAATATGTTATGCATTTTTCTAATGAAATTTTCTATATTAAAATGAATGCATACATGTTCTGTGCACATATGATCAAAATTTGGTGTTTCTACATTTATTCACTTACAAATTAGGCGCAGAAAACCGGTTGTTCCTTAACTTTTGGATGCTAGTGTACTATTACCAATTATAGTAATGTCGATGCATAAAATTATCTTCTATAAAATTTTCATTAATATTTCCTTGACAGTTTATTAATAAAATGATGCATTTCACCAGTACAATAATGTTAAGTGCATATGAAAACTAGGCACTTATTTAAAAAAAAATCAGTATTTATACGAACTGGATGTGTAATGGTTACTTTGTTATCTTTGATTTGGCAAAATGCAATCAGTTATTATATTGTAAAGTGTCTACTACTTGAATCTCAACAATTTTATAATTATTAAAAATAAAATTAGATGATAAAAATAAAAAATAATCAAATTAATGGAAAATATATAGTGTCATGCCGACCGATGGTTGAGTGGTTAGCGCTCTTGACTCCTGATTTGTGGGTCCTGGGTTCGAATCCTGGTTCGGGATTGGATGTTACTTTCTTTCTCTGTTCTCTCTGTGTTTCTCTATCCTTTCTTCTGTGATGATGTATGAATGTGGCCCACCCTATAAACGGGTTTGTGGTGGTATGACGCGGGTAACGCTACTCGCTTCCGTGACTTGGTTCACAAGTGCCCGCTGGTTAACGACAAATGAGTAGCAGTTTCTGGCCTTGTTGTGGCATGGGGTTCAACCCTCAAGTGCCCACCGTTGGAAAAAGTATAGTGTCATTTAATTACACAGCTAGCATTTTTATTTAGTTACTCTGAGCAATTTTATTTTAATTACTAATAAAAGATTTTCCCATATTACTTTTTAAATAATATAAGAGTTATCGAAAAAGTGACGAGTGTTTTGCTGTAAAAAATCAAAAAATGCAACATTTATTTGAGGGGGAAAAAAGCAACTGTTAAACACATGAAGAGAGAGAACTTTACTTCTCAACATAATTATTTCTGACATTTATATTTTTATTACATCTGGTTACGAATTTCAGGATTATGTTATGCTCATCTACCACCATATCATTGAGGCACATAATCAATACATTTCATGCAAAAAAGCACAAATCTTTAGAGAGATTTTAAGATAGAGTTTCCAATGAGGTTATATGAAAATGATGGCGGGACATCCACAACAGGAAACGAGGAGTGATTTTTGGAGAAATTTGGGGTTTTAACGATTACTATTCGACCTTACATTGTTGCTGTAACTCAAAAAAAATTTTTAGATTCAATTTGAACTATCAAAATATTATTTTGTCATTGGATCTATATTATTTTTCATAAAATAAAATGAGAGTCATCCTGAAAGTAAAGGCTATTTATCCGTAAAAAACAGGAGAAAAGCTTTATTTATTGGGGGAAAAACAATTCGGTCATATATACAAAGAACTTCATTTTCCTACATAGTTTTATCTAAGATTTAAATGTTCGTAATGTCTAGTCAGGAGCTTCAGGATTCCACTGTGTCATAGAAAAACATTACTATGAAGGCAAATCTTTAAAAAAGATTTTAAGACAGTTGTAAGAAAATTACAGGGGTCTATGGAAAACAGGAGGCGAGAAATGAAGCTAGGGATCTATACGGATTCTGTCCGACGATAAAGTGTTGCTGCAACTCATATTTTGCTGAATCAATTAAAAAAAATATTTGATAGATAGGAGTTTCTTTCCGGCAAATTCCCGATTTTATCGAAGCTAAAATTGTTTCTTGGCGCTAAGCGTTTTCGAAATAAGGAAGAAATGGAGAAGGCAACAAACACTTGACTTGTGATTCTATATGACCATTACTACAGTTTGTTTGAACACAGAGTAAAACAAAAAAGTACATGCAATATTTTATGAATGTAAAATTTACCTGAATCTAATACTTCTGATCGTGGTGAGTAGTTGGTAAATTGAGATGTGAAATGGAAAGAAGGAGCTGATTTGAAGGCACCTGTTAGTAGATAAATACAATTTAAGAAAGTGACTTTCTGATGACTGATATAAAAATGTATGGCCTAAGTTTAAGCAGAATGAAGTTATTAATTGAAATATGATAAAACAAAAATATTCATGCTGAGCAATCGATATTGAAATTATAGGAATTAAGGGACTATTTTTATATATGGCAAATAACATCTCCGTTCCATTTTTTACAAAAAGTAAATATATAGATATATAAGTATATATATATATAAGTATATATATATATATATATATATATATATATATATATATATATATATATATATATATATATATATATATATATATATATATATATATATATATATATATATATATATATATATATATATATATATATATATATATATATACACATATATATATATATATATTTATAATAAGAGATTTTATTTAGTCTTTCTTATTAACATAGGGTTTTACCAAAATGTTTTTCAAAATGTTGAGTTTGAATTGTTTAATTTTAATTTTTTTAAATGTTATTTCATAATATTTGATTCATTCGGAATTAAATTTGCATTTTTAAAAGCTTATTTATCACTTTGGACATCGAGGATATGTGTTCGCTTTTCTTTTCACAATTTCAGTTGCCTTACTATCATTATTCACTTTATCCATACTATTTATTAATCTATATGTGTAATCACAAACACCTATCGTATATATATTTACATATGGTAAATTTTTTAGATTTTGTGATTTTAAATAATTATATTTAATATAGATTTTATTGGGTTATTTTAAAAGAATTTTAATTATTTATGCGGTCGAAAATGTATCATTTAACTGTCCCGATGGAATGTTTTTTTCCCATTTTTTTACAGATTTTTTGATTTAATAATATACCCTAGTTTCTATATTTTCAGTATTTAATTGACAGTATATAAATATATTTACTAACACACTATTCAGAATAGTATTCAAAAGAGAAGAATTCAGGATGAAAAAAAATAATAATGCATTAATAAAACAAAAACAAAAAAAGTGAACACATACCCGTTGTTTCTGTTTCAGAAAATGGAGTATATGGTTGCGTAGAGCTCAGAACAGGGGATGGCGTTGATTTAGGTTGACATGCTATATAAGCGAGAAAAAGTAGGCAATTATATACATATTATTAATAAAAATGTATCAGAATTATTTTTATAATAAACTCTAAACTTTTGTGTATAGATTTTATTGAGATATTTTAATATTTCATTTTCTTACACGTTTAAAAATACAGTAAACACTGAATTTGAACAAAAAATTTTGATTTTTAAAATTTTTCTATTAATTTATATAAGTTTCTTTTATTTCTAAGTAACTATTTAAATTAGTAAATTTTTTCCATTAGTTAAATGTAAAGCAAAATAAATATTTGTGCAAAATGTGTATGATTTCTAATGTAAAAGTGCGCTTTTCTTAAAATACAAAATGTGTCAGTTGTTTGTATTCATAATGGCGAATGAGTAAACGTCGCTAGCTGAAAAAATTCATACGCGTCATTATAGAAAAATGTTATTCATAAATGATTATGGGAATTTTTAAGCCGATGGGACTTTTATCTTCATACAAATTTGTAAAATAATATGATAAATAATTGAGGAAAAAGGCCCAAATTTATAGTTTTTGTTGTTAACAAACATTCTTAAAAAAAGTTATTAAGGTTATGTATGACATAAAAAACTGGAAATACATATATGTTTAATTCTAAATTATAAAGCTTTATTATTTAAATATCAATACATAATTAATATTTGGTTTTTGAATTTGCAGTTTTTTTAAACAAATTATTCATGTTGAGACTAGTTTTTGTAGATACTAACAAACTTACGCGTTTCTAGTGTATATTAGTTAGTTGTCAACAATGTTTGAATTTTATTATGTTCATAATAGATAACAAATTTTCACAAACGGATGTTGATCTAAACTTACAATAATCAAATTTTGTAAATTTAGAAAAATTACTGACATAAATTTCCAAAATTCAATAAATATAATTTGGATCACTTGAAATATATATATATTTACAAATTTTTCCAAAATTCCTGAAAGTATTATTTTTTTAAACTTCTTATTCATATTATTGCTAAATCAAGAAAATACATATTGTTATTAAATCATATGCATACTATTGTTAAATCATTGTTACTATTGTTTAATTACAAATACTATTGTTTAATGGAGATGAAATATTAACCTCAACGATCGACAGTAAAAGTGTCCTTATAAAAGCAAAATATTTTTCTTCTACTATTCATTGAGCTCAAAAGCTAGTGTCTGCAAGGTGAAGTTGAAAACGCGCTTGACAGATTCACACACTATTATTTTTAATTAAATATTTAAATAAGAAATATATATATAGTGACTTTACAATTCCATTAAACATACTTCAGAAATCGGTTCTCTCAAAATTAATTCAATGATTTGTGATTTTATATGTATACAATTACATATTTATTTACTTTTTTCCATCACCAGTTTCCAGAAAGCTGAATAAGCACCTTCTAACTTTCTTATGAATTTATATTTAATACTTGATAAGTTTTTAATTTACATTTTTACTATATATCAAGTAACTAAATAAATGTAACACATATTTCAATACAAAAATAAAATGCTTCGGAAAAATGATTCCTGCATATAATTATGTTTTAATTTATGATATATATTGATGTATTACGTTTATAATTTATGATGAATGACGAAAATAATTTTTCTACCGGAAAATATGAAAGAGTTGGCGATTAAATATTTAATTGCAATGCTGGGAAAAAACGAATAAGCATTTGAAATATTTCAATACAATTTTAATAAGTAATATAAAAACAGATAAGTTTCCTTTAAAAATTAACATTGAGGAAAGATATTTATTACATTAAATTTTTTTCAAGACAAATCAATTTCATTAAATAAATCATTTTCAAATATTTTAAAATTCTCTCAAGGTACAATTTTTATTGAAATCAAATTATAATAAGAAAATGTTTCCTTGATCCTTTTGAAGATAAAATGAAGTGTTCATTTGAATCAATAAAAAAATGAAATACCGAAAAAAATTTGTGTATTTATTAATATTATGAATTAACTGTATTTTATCAATAAAATTGAAAAATACTTAAATATTAATGTAATTATATTTTAATCAAAATTTTCATAAGAAATTAAACATAATTCAAGCCAAATTTCTAATTTGTGAATAATTATTTATCCTTCTTAAATAAATGAAATTAAATAAATTCTAGAATAAAAAGATTTTTCACAATAATCGTAATCGTTAACTTACCCTCGTCTCCATAGCGTTCTCTCCCGGTACATGGATACAAGGCAATCGGATATGGCGCACTTCTCATAATGCCTACATTATAAATAAAAGAATTAAAAAACTATTAAATTAAAAAATTAAAAAAAGCTTGAAAACCAATGATATCAAATCACAGTTTTATTTTACGAAAAAAAAATTCAAATTTAAAATAAATTAAATAAACTTAATATGTAGTTACTGTTAGTTATTATCCACCTAAAAATTTTCTTTGCCATAGTTACTAGTGACTTTCAATTAATTTTTAAATATAAAGTAAAAATTCAATCGTATTGTACCATAAATTTATATGGTAAAATACGAAATGACTTACTAAAATAATCTATATGAGTGGAAATATATTTATAATATTAAGTATGAATACCTGTACAGTATATGAAAATATTTGTATGTTTGATGGTTTTTTATTTATTTATTTATTTTTTTTTTTGAGTTATAAGCAACATAAAGAAAGAAATTCAAAAAATAACGCATTAATAAATATTCCATGAAAAATTTTATTACGTGTAATATAAAATTTTAATATGGTTTTCAATAACCACAAAAATCGGTCACAGTAAAGAAAAAATTACAATGTAAAAGTAGTTTAAGAAGTTATAACAACTTAAACACACATAAGAAAAAGTTAAAACTAACAAAATCTAGACCGTTGCTCAATATGAATTCACTCATTAAAAAAAAACTTCTATTAGATTCCATAAGCTTTGCTGATGAGTAAAATACAGATTTACTGCGTGAATAAACTGTATTCTAATATTATTAAAAGTTGCTCTGTAATTCCAAACTAGATATGTATAATAATTTGAATTTACTGTTCATCGACTTATAAAAAAGCGAAATATATAAATTCAAGATAGACACGAACAATGAACAAGTGATTATAACTAGAAACATATTTTTCCATCATATTTTTCTTTAATGGGCTATAAATTTTGGAAGATCACAAGAAGAAAACGGTGTGGCATTGTGTGTATCCGTTAGCTTAATTACGAAATTGTCAGAGACATGCAAAGTAAATATGAAACGGTTCATTAGTGACACGCGATTTAGTATTGTCGCAGAAAAATTCAGTAAATGAAAACAACAATATACCTTTTCTTTATTACAAATAAATATAAACATTTTTGTCTTCTTCAAAAACAAGAGCTTGCTTTTCATTTTAAATACAAAGAATTTATAACACATTATTTATGGGGAAACTCCAAATTACAAGACAAATATAACCCTATTCTTTAGCAGAATTCTTGAATAATATTTATTCAGGTACGCATATTCATTAAAACTGATATACTATTTTAATCAACTCTCATATTTTATTCTAACATAATATTCGATATTTAAAATCAATCATTCGAGGTAATACATTGATTTCTTGAAATTAAGCGAACTATTGTTATTTTAAACCAGGTGAGATAGTAATACTTATATAACTTTTTTTACGACACATTCATATTTTTATTCGACAATACAATTTTTCTACCTACTACAAGAACTATTTTACTTATATTTATACTTTGTAAAATATTATGCTAGTATTAAATTTGTCAGCATTGAATATCCTTAAGTACCAAATAACTAGAAAGCTCGTGAAATGTTTTCATAAAATTGTGCAAAAATGTAACCTTGCATTGCATTGTACATTCCTTTACATTGTGTATATAAATCTACGCTTATTTTTTGCACTTCTTTCAGAACAGGAGCTACGGGTTGAAAGAGATTATACACCGCAGCCATTCCCAAGATCGCAGGTTCAATTACTAACTCTTAAATTGCATTGTGTGTATAGGTGTAAAATTCATTTTTAACTGATAAATACGCATTTCAAAAAGAATTTATAGCAGTAATGATTAAGTAGAAAAAGACATAATGTTAATACCATAAAACGTAATAAACATAAGAGAATAATAAATTACATTTAGCGCATTTTACAAATTAAATATCCAGGATTGAAGTGAGTATTCATATACAAAATACTGTTCCATCAAATATGTACGAATGTTGTTTTAAAAAATTCCCCTCTGCGAAGTTTAAAAATACAGTACCATTACATTATTTGTTAATAAATTATTTTACTGAATGTGAACAAGCATTTTTTAAATATACTTTACTTCCCAGTATTTTCTAACAAAATCATACTTTTCTGTCAAATATTAAGAAATTTGAAAATATTGTTAAATTTCAGCAATTTTTATAATGCATTAGTGGTGATATAGCCTACATGTACAGGATGTTATATAAAATAGGTTAACACACATAGCTCCACTGATTTGCCTATGGGAATTGTACTAGAAACTGTTTAATATAAATGCATTTATATTTTTTTATTTATTACATTTAGATATTTCAATAATAAGTTAATATTTTCTTTGAATCTTATCAATTGAATATTAGAGATAATGAAATAGAGAGCTATCTAGTAAGTATAACAGTTAATGCAAATAAAAGCATCTCTTCGAATCTCTGATTACTTTGTCTAATATGAAGTTTAGTTTCAGAAAATTTAACTTGGCAAAATACAGCAATAAAAGAATAAGGAAGTGAATATCAATTTTTGCATGTTATTGAAATACATAATCAAATTGCAGCAGTATTGGGTTATAATGTTAAATGTTGAAAAATATTAAGGTATCAAAATATACAACAGAATCAATTTAAAATAATTAACAAGAATTACTTAAAATTTTTCATTAAATTTAAATATTATATTATCAATTAATGTATTTAAATAAATATTTTAATTGGTATATGGTATATGATGGTATATTAGAAGAAATGGTATATTAGAAGTAAATTAAAAATTAAAATAGTTTTTTAAACGTGTGCAATAAAATCGGAAATATTTTTCACTAGATAAAATTTTTTAAAAAAAAACTTTCTAATTTACCTGCATAATAATTTAAATATGAAAACACATAGGTTTTTGTGCTATTTTACCCGTTTATTCTATATCAACCATTATTCTAAATTTAAGGCGAGAGATTGCTCAAAGAAACAGTGAAAGTTGCGATTTAAGTGTGCATACTTCACACAACGGTTTCTTCGTAAGTTGTTACTTATCTTTCTCTTTTCAAGACCACTGAAATATTTCAAAACTGATTTATTTGAAAGCACATTCTATGTGATTTAAATATTAATTTATTTACTGTTACTACTAAAGTATTTTAATTAGTATCAAATTTTTTTATCATCAAGAAACTGTTTATTTTTATATAATTTCGCACGCACACACACTATTATATATATATATATATATTTCTTCAGTAGGGTACGCAAGCAACATAAGCAGAATGTTCGAGCAAATTGTATTTCAAAGTTTGTTGTTTAATTACAAATTAAAATCTCTAATACTTCACATACTGCATATTGTTTTCTAATTATTCTAATATGAATAATTCAAAAAATTTAAAGGATTTAAAAATTTAATATTTTAAAATATTATTATAAAATATTTATATACACACATACATATAAACACATTCTTTTTTAAATATACCCATAAAATTAACAAAAATAGATACAGCAAATATTTTTGTACAAAAATTCGTTTGCAAAAATCAACGACCAAAAATTTTAAAATTTTAGTAGCTGATTGGGTGATTCTAGTGACTAAGAAATTACGTTAATATTTTTGAACTAAACAGAGCCCCTTCGTATTTTCATCAAAAGAAACGTTATTCCATTCTTTGATAATCATTCTTTTTCAGCAAATTTTCTAAAATTATGTCTGGTAGCTTTATGTGCGATCATTATAAATAATGCTATACAAAATTTTTATATTGCATTGCAGTCACAGAACTTACATCGTGACATCAGCAGGCCGTGATTTTTGGATCATAATCTAATTATCTCCAAAATTTAAATTCTGAGAACTGTTTCAAATATTTAGGAAAATGCTGAGACATAATGCGTTCTACTATTAAATTAATGAAAGCTAAAGAATATATATACAAGCACAAGGAGATTCTGTTACAATTAGACGTGTTTGGTTTTGTTCACACAAACTTATGTCCTTCTGTGTCAAAGGTAAAAATCTACATAATAATTCTAAGCCCAAACAGAAAACCTCTCCAAAAACTACGCAAGCTAATTAGCATATCAATTTGTAAAATGTAAAAGCTTTTACTTTCCGCAAAATGATATGCGCTATATTATACGAACTAATGATTATGATAATCAGTCTTTTTCCAAATTTTTTTTTTACATAGAGGAACTCTGAATTAATTTGGAATGAATGTTTTGAATATATATCATATATATATATATATATATATATATATATATATATATATATATATATATATATATATATATGTATGTATATATGTGTGTGTGTGTGTATGTGTATATGTATGTATATAAATTATTTAATGCAATACTAAATTTACTAATACTTGGTCATTTTATTCATGTACAGAAGTCAATTGCTGCATAAAAATTCAGTGTTAGCAAATTTCTCTCTTTCTGCATTTTGAAAAGCTCTATAGTATACCCTATATGAGACCCATTTAAAAAATCAATGAATTCACTATATATTCAACGTTAGACTATATATGTTAGTACTTTGTTCATGGTCAAATCGGTCATTGGACGCATGAAAATTTAGCAAGCAATTAAATTTAGCCTAAAAGCGAAAATAGTTGAATCGTCTATACATAAATTTCGAAGCACATTCAGATTTAACTTAAAATCTTTAATATATTACACATATTACGCATTGTATTTATTTTATTCTAACATATATAATTTGAAAGATTTATAAGTTTTGAAAAATAATGGATTTCTTTTCATATATATAGTTTTAGTGAAAAAAAAGTAAGTCATGAGATATAACTTGACTCCCTCATATAATCTGAAATTTTTTTATGAACTAAAATTGACACATTTTTCATGCGATTGATATTTTGACTCATATATTTTTTTAAATAAGTTAAGCAAATATCTTAGATTAAACATTACTTCTGACGCTAAAATAATAAAAAATAAAAACATGTAATTTCAACACAAATATAAGATTTCCATTTAATTGAGAAAAATTGACTAATATGGTCCTATCAACGAATTATTTACTGCTTGATGAACAGGATAAGGTTATGGTTTACATTTGGAAAAAATGGTAAATGTAATCTTTTTTAATCGAACTTTTAAAAAAATAACAAAATAAGTTTCTATACCTGAAAACCAATACTGCTCAAAACATTAGGGGAACACATGATTTAAAAGAAATCACGTGCGCTAGCGCGCACACATACACACTGATAACTAATACCAAATAAAACATCCATAGTAAAATGTTATAGGAAAAAACTTCAAACGCAAAGAAACGTTCATGACATCAAAAACCAAAAAGGAGGTATTCGTGCAAAAGTCATATTTTCACAGAAAAGTTTCTTTTTTAGAGGGTCAACTGTGAAATTTAATAGCTCAGTTTTCGATATGAGACATGATTTTAAAATGTCACAAGAGCTTGATTTACTAGAAATCATGTCTTGGGCTGAGAGATTTGTATTCGGACAAACACAAAGCAATTGATGCTGAAATGGTAAGAAGCCTTTTAGGACTGTGTGTGTGTTATTTCAAGAAACAGAATCTGAGAAGTTGACCAGAACAAAGTCATCCATAGCAAATGCTTATCTGTATGATCTACAGGAATATTCGCCATGACAGAAAAAGCTATGCTATTCATTTGTAAGATATTTGCTTCGGCAACAAAAAAAGAAAGCAATCTTAATTTGGTTTCATCAGCGTAATCTCTACTCATATAAATGGATGGTATGTGTTCCGTTGATTTGTATACTGAACTAATGATTCATATTGAAGAAGGTAGCCTCCTGAAGATCGAGACTGGAGCAGACTGACTAAAGTCAAATGCTCTTTACTGATGAGTTTCGACAGTTTGAAGTATGACATCCAAACATATTTCCATATAGAGATAATGTGTTCTCGAAACAAAGACACATTCGTTTGGGAAAGATCACACATAGGATAAGATTGGATGATGATATGTGCTGAAATTTGCATAAGTAGCGCATGGAATTGTATAGTTTTTGGAATGGCAAGTTGATGCTTCAATCATATGCAGACGATTAATTTCGTTGCACTTCACACAATTGCCATTGGCAAAGACCTTAGTTTAACGTATGATAATGTCAGACTTCATATAGCTCATTTCTTGAAAAACATGCATGGAACAATGAAGTTAATATGGAGTGGTCAATATATGCTCTGCTGATATGAATCCAAACAATACAACTGGAACGCAACTCAGATGAAGTGTAGTTACGAGGCGAAGGCCTCCTTTTATTATACGGAATTGAAAATTGTACTAATTCAGAAATGATACAAATTTATCTAAATTCTTATTGATTCAAAACAGATGTGCTACAGCCTTACCTGTTTATTTAGAACATACGCAAAATTGAACACTTTACATCATTTCCAAATAATTTTAATCAATGCTCTAAATCATGTTTAGTATGCTTTCTATTATTTCAAAATAAAATTCCCACATAATTTTTTAAAATTTTTTATCGGATCCAGCTACATGTGTACGTAAGATTTTTTCTTGTTTGTTCTCTTAATTATTATGAACATAAAATCACACAAGTTCACTTTCACTCTACAGTTATCACATAAGGCATCACTTCAGATTTAGTTATTCTAAAGTCAGCTGTTGTAATTTCCTACGTCATTCATGTATGATATCAAAATATATACATCAATTTCAGTTTTTCTATGCTTGTTTCATCGTATTAAATTGTAAACATTGCTAATTTAAACACAAATATTTAAGTTATCTTGAAAAATTCATTACTGATTTGATTATAAAATTCAAGAAATAATTTCATTTGATTTATCTTAAAATTATTATATGTAAATTTAATTCCCCTTTGCTGACAAATATTATCGAATTAAATAAAAATGATTATTGAAATAAAATTCATAGAATACTGCATAGACAAATGCGTTTTAGAAACATGAATCCTAATCTATATCAGAATAATCTTAAAAAGTTGTTGTCCTTTTATGCATATTGACACAGAGTAAAGAAAAAATGTAGAATATTGAATCCTAGTGTTAACATGAGATTACATTATATTAAGTCCCATGGGCTTAAAATTTATATAATTCGATGCCATGGAATTTAATTACATTATTTCAAGGGAATTCAATTATGGTATAATATATGGGATTTAATAATAATGTAATTAAATCCCATGGGATTCAATTATTTTACATCCTCACAGGTACTGTTTGAGAACTTGGCAAGAATAACTAAAAGTGACTCACTTGACGAAGAAAAGCCAGAATTAGCCACACAAGGAGAGTAAGCAACAGACGTCATGTCTAAGGGTGATGGACTGGTTCTCAGACTGTCTGCAAATAAAAATAATTAATCAGCATTAAGGAAGTAAAACATTGCCAATAAAAGCCCACTGCTTCTAAGGCATTAATCATCATGTTAACTGTAACGTATGTCTAAGAATCATTGAATTTATGGTAAATTTGTATTGCATCTGTTAATGTTATAGCGGAACAATTTATGTCAGGTAGGAAAAGGTTCATTTGAATTTAGTGATGTAAAACAGGAATAGCATTAAAATACATAAAGAAAGGGTAATAAATATTTATACAATGAAAAAAAATAAAAATATAAGCAAATATTATAAATTTAATTGTAAAAAAGATGCATTGTTTTAGATTTATAGGTCACAATTCTATGTAATGACGCACAAAAATAATTTTAAAAAAGTTACTATTGAAATATTTGGCTAAAGTGATATTAAAAAAATTAAATTTTTTTTTGATATTTTCTACATATATCCTGGTTTTTTAGTTTAGTTTCTTCTTCAGTTTTATATATATATAAAACTCAATAATAAAATTTGATAAAAAAATTCAACAATAGAGAAATTTAAATAAAAATATGCAACAGTCATACTTGTATGATTAAGAAAAAACTACCAATTTTGAAACCTTAAAAAAAAAAAAAAAAAAAAGTACGTCATTTTAACAACAAACGAAAAATTTGTATTTCCAGAAAATGCCATTCGAATATTCCCTTATTGATAATCTTATTTATGTGAATACATGTTTCAAGAATAAATTAATAAATTCATTCACATTGTCTGTTAAGTAATATCTAATTTTAATGTAGTTTTATGAAGTCAAGTTCTTTGTCCTTGAACTAGAAAAACGGTGTAGTACTATGTCTTCAATTATTAGATTGAAGGATAGTTATAAATCAATATTTTCAGAAACAAATAACGCAGATCAAAAAAAGTTTTTTTAATTAAAAATTTGATATAATAGTAAAAAATAAAAATGTTTTTCCGTTTTACAATATTTTCTATGCACTAAAATTGAAAATAAGAAAAAAAAGTTGCTTTATGGTTATTTTTAATTTTAAAAAGTAATTACTTTTAATTCATTATTTTTATTAATTACAAGAAAAAACATTGCTTTCATTTTGTAAAAACTTAAAGAAAACAAAAGTCAAAAATGCTTTTGTAGACCTAATGCCACACGTGCCATGTTTAAATAACTTCGCTTATATTAATTATTTATTTAATTAGATGGATTGTAGTCCAGCAGTCAAAAGGTAAGTCAATTTCTAAAATCTTGCGCACAGCTTGAAATTCTGTAGTATATAAAATGGTTGGAAAATAAAAATTATTTTCAATGAAATGTTGATGTTTTACAATATTTTAATTTCTCTCCTGTAAAAATTAATATTAAGATTTTATAAACATCACTTTCTTCAAAATGCAATAAAAATAGGGATAAATTGATGGTGCCTTTTAGAATAAAAAAAGACTTCATTCAAGATTATTCTTTAATTAATCAAACTATTACAAATAATAAGCATGTCAATAAATGATTACACTATATAAAGTTTATACTTTAATTCTCAAAATAATCATTCCTAATTAATCATTTTTGAAGTAGTGATGCGAGGGCTTACAATTACTTACGATTATTCAAAATTCAATTTTAAATTATTCCCAGAGTAATATAAGCAATATTCCAAAGGTGAATAAAGATGCTTGATTACAAAAATAAGACGAAAAAAGTTTTTTCTCAAGTAACTTACAAAAACAAAAGAGGTTTCAAATACGAAAGAGTAATGCTTTGTTGGATATCATAATCAAAAAATTACACAACAGAAATTGCAAATTGGTCAAGCAAATTTTATTAATCTAATTTAAAGATGTAATTAAACAAGAGTTTTCAGCAAAATATGCAAAAATATATGCTATCAAGTCCATATATGAAACACTGTCATTGCGTTATCCTGTCTGTATTCAAACACATTTACAGCATTAAGTCTTCATTTGAAACAAAGTCATCGCAGCAACACTTGCGGAACTTGTCAAGGTCGATCAAACATATAAACAGTTCCATGCCACTGACGACAATCTTTCCTTGAACAAAAGGCGATAGAATTACTCTTTTAGAAACCAAATCAGCACACTTTTCTCTAACAATTTAATAAAGACTCGAAGAGAGAAATCTGTCTCATCTGCCGGAATTTTTACCATTTTCATCTACAACTACGACTTTAGTCTAATTGTACTACCAGACTCTTTAGACCCAAAGTAAGTAGTCTCACAAGGTAATTTAATTAAATTTCTTTCAAGGTAATTTAATAGAAAATACTTTTTTGAATTTAAAATTCCTTCCGAAATGAATCAAACCTAGTTTTTAGAGACGGATTCCATAACAATGTTCAGTAGTTGTACAATATTTAAACCTGGTTTATCCAGATAATTCATTCTATTACCAATTCCATCATTTATACGATTTATGCCCAGTTGAAATTTTAAAGCATAATTCTTGCTTAATTTGTGATAAAACATTTTTAACCATTATCTTTTAAATACAATAAGATTTAAATAACAGCTACAGCTTAAGAAGATACAGAATCAC
The DNA here is from genome assembly GCA_037975125.1 of Latrodectus hesperus. Lineage (NCBI taxonomy): Eukaryota > Metazoa > Arthropoda > Arachnida > Araneae > Theridiidae > Latrodectus > Latrodectus hesperus. The sequence continues at coordinate 111,695,632 of CM075854.1, read as the reverse complement.
TACAAACACCCACACTTCAGGAAAGAATAAAACCCAGGAACTGTTGAATTGAAGACCCAAGTTCTGATCATTAAGAGACCAGCTTGGTATGTAAATGCATTCTAAGCAGAATATTAATCTAAATTAAAACGCACACAAATTATTGATTATCAATATTATTATTTGTAAGAGATTTATAGTATGAAATATAAAAAATCATATAAAATTATTTTATGATGTTTCCACTTTGGTAATAATGTTTATCTCTTCAATTGCTATACTCATTAATTTTATTTTCATTTTATAAATGATTAATTTAGAACATATAAAGAAGATAAACGTCTCTCTCTGTCTGACAAAGAATTTCTAAAATTTATCATTTTTTTAACTTAATATTTTCATTTCATTAGCCAAATAAATTCCATTTTTGAATTTTAGCTCGAATTAAAAGTTGCTGGGTGTACATTCACTTATGACCAAATTTATTTGATTTATTTTTTTTAAGCTCTATTTTGCTAAAACAAAATTAAATTTTATGTTAGATTAGTTTTATTATTTATTTTTTACATTATAAATAATATAACTCTTCATGTAATGTTAAAATTTACGCACTTAAAGCCAATAAATATTATTTACACGACATTTACCCTTTTTATTAATCATAATATAATTCAGTTTATTTAAAAAAAGTGATTCAAAACTAACTACAATATTTAAAATTAAAATATAATGAATAGATTAAAAGGATTTCTTATTAAATAAAGTGAATTTTAAACATATTCTTCGATTTCATTTACAAGTTGCATTCATTCGAAACACAATTGCAAAAAAAACAAAGAAAAGAAATAATAAATATTAACGACCCATAAGTTTTAATATTGTTTTATTTATTAAAATTCAAAATATGTTAATTTTCACAAAATAATTGTTTTCAAGTGAAAAAACATGTTTTAAGTCACTTTCAAAATGGATTTTATATCACTTTCTTGGAATCCTTAGTAAAATTAATTGGATATCCAAGACTGTTCTCAGGGCATTAGTGTGACATAAAACAGATGGTAACAAGATAAATTAAACGGAAGCTTCCGTTTAATAAGAAACAGAATAAAAAGCAACGTTATCTGAAACAGAAAATCCTTGGTGAGAAGCATTAATCACCTTCGGTTTAAATTAAGTATAACACATACTCTCAATCCTTTTTATGAGCAGCACGCTCACAACTGTTTTCAATAACAGTCACACAGAGTCTTATTCAGACACCTTTCGACTTTAGTAATTGATGAGAGAAATTGATATTTAAAATTGTTACAGTACTGCTATTTCTCACTTATATGCCAGATAAGAGACCAGGAAAACTGATGTATTAATGTGAAAAATGCATACATGAAATTAAATGTTTTATGTTTTTCAGATTTTAGTATAAAATTCCGTTTAATGGTAATTTGCATAAAACAAATACCTCAAATGAAATTTTAAGATTATAGCAAGCATAGGAGGGGAAAAGCGTTGTTTCTATGGCTAGAATATATAGAATGTAGACGGTTTGATCCATTAAACTACCAAAATGTACCTTAACGAACTTATATGCACTTTCAATATTCGTAAAATAGGAATTTTAACAGTCGCAACATTTCTTTATTGATATGATGTAGAAATCTGGTAAAGAAGATCTTATAACTACTTCATCATTCGGCTTAAGTCCAAATTATGGGAAGGTTGGCATTATTCAGCAACTTTAATTGATGAGATATTGACAGCTAGAAACGCGCACGTAACGCAATCAATATATATGGGTCGAATATTCAAATCTTAAATTTAAATACGCCAAAATTTACTCACTATCAACCATGTTTTTACATTATGGTTATAATGGTTGTTATCTGATTGTAAGAGGATATTCTTTCAGAATTCTTTAATTCGATCATTTTTTTTATCTAATTTAAAGCAATATTGAGGTCATTGTTTTGCTCTATTCTGTATTCAAGTTCGAGTTATTTCCAGAGGCAACCATGGACATTGATTCGAAATGTATCAGTGTCAATAAATAAAATAAATAATAAATTTAATGATATTTATCATCAATATACTGTATCGATAAATATAACTACTACAAACTGTTAAGAGTTGTTCACCGGGCTCATCTAGTCCAATGGAAATTAAATTTAGAAAGAAATTTTGACGAAACATGAAAGAAATATTGTCTTTACTGTGACCGTTAAACAATGAGATCTGTCTATTTCTAAAAAAATATCATGTTGCGACAGAATGCTTATAAAGTCTCAAAGGTATCACTGTTGAAATATTATGAAAGCTTAGGCAAAGGTAAGTATTAAGGCTCAAGACAGTGAAATAATTGTTATTCTTATTATTATTTACTCATTTTAATTCCGATTTATAAATATTTAAAATGCTTGGGCCGTACGATACCTGCCATACCTGGCACAAATGGTTCAGGAATGTCATCGTAGGTAATCAAAATTAAAAGAACTAAAATGTAAAATGAAATAAACATGCAAGTATTTAATCAACATTTTAATAGTTTGAAATATTGCAACACACATCGGCTTGGCGCAGCATGTCCAATTTTGGACCTTGCGCCATAAAACCCAACCAACCAACCAGCAACACACATCGGATGTTTTTTTCTCTCTCTCTCTCTCTCTCACACACACACATGTCACTTTCCTTGTAATAAAAGTATTTTAAATTTTTTCGAAGATTTACATACAAGGATTTTATATAAATTCTTTCAAAGATTACATAACTACATATATAAGATTTTTCAAAGATTTACATACGTATGAAGTATTAATAATAACTAAAAAATCTTCATAGAATCCAAAATATAGATGGAACATTTTTTGTATTTTATCAATACATAATATAAGAGTTTAAAGGTAAGAAGTAGTTTATTATCCTCAAAAATAATGGGAATGATAACACACGTCGAAAATTATGTTTGAAACACGGATTTATTTAAAAAAAATAACAAAGCAAAAATTTTATCACTTTAATAATTGAAAATATTTTATTATTTTAATAGAAATATTTCTTATCTTAGGAATTTTATGCTTGGGTAATACTTATGGGGACTGACACGTATATTTTAAAATAATCTCATTATCAAAAAATCATAATTCCTGAAAATCATAGAATGTTTAGAAAAATCTTATAACATCGTGATGCATAAGAAAAAGATTTTATACACAGCATATCAAAAGTTTAGATTACGTCATTTTTTGCTAATGAAACTTCAGATAAACCTTTCTCAGCTATAAAAAAGTAGCAACTAGCTTTGAAGAAGTGAAATAAATTTGCTTCGGGAAAAAAATCTAATCAGTTTAATATTTTACATATAAAGAGAAGGTATGAAATGATTTCACAAAAAATGCTGACTCCTGTTTTGAGTTATAATAATGATAATAGACAAATTTTACAAATGATGTTGAAAACAGGAAGTGTAAAAATAAAGCACCCATTTCAACAGCGGTTAAATTCGACGTGCCGCGCTATAAAGCAAGCGTATTACTCCAGACGAAGTTACTAAATCGTGGATAATAAAATTCGGAAGTTAGTCCATTTCCGTTATTGCATCAATACTAAATAGGAAAGAATATGTTATCGAAGAAGATGATCAAGAAGAGCAAAATTACGAAGTAAAATATCGGTTGGAAGAAACTTCAAGTGACAAATAGACAGAAGTATTCGAAGCTGGACAAAGAATGTCAGTTTTGTCTAGCTTTTTGATATTTTCTTAACAAAGTATGTCCCTACGATAAGTATATTTATCTGCCTTGAATAGTACAATTCTCGAATGAATAAAAATTCTATGCAAAAATTTTATCAGAGTGAGAAAGAAATACTTAAAAATACGTCACATATCTCAAAGATTGGACAAATTTCTAATTGTATCCATATGTCATATGACGATAAATGGTTGTTGTTGTTTGTTATTTACTAATGACACTTGGGCAAGCCAAGCTCGCTATGCTATGCGAATTAAGTCGATTGGGAGCATCTTTCGTTTTAATCAGAGCACCCTGAAGGTGAAAGTTTGACTTTGCTCTACACACATGTCATAGGTACCCATTTATAGGGTAGGCTACCATTCACATATCATTCATACAAGGAAAGGACAAAGACAGGATAGAGAGAAAAAGTACATCCATGCCCGAACCGGGATTCGAACCCAGGACCTCCTTATCCGTAGTCAGGCACGCTGACCACTAGATAAGTTGGTCGGCTCGATAAATGGTATTCAGTCATCTTCATTGATGAAGGCAAACTGTAACTCAAAGGTAGGAACACGCTCTTCGGAATGAAAAGAATTGTGCTTGATCACTATTGAAGAATGAAAGATCAACTTTGCGTTTCCGCATGCACTACTTATGGGGCAGTTGCTTAATAGTTTTCTGGATTTATTTCTTGGAGCACATAAATAAAATCCAGAGCCTGGAATATCCAACGTACAGGGTGATCAAATGCCTCATAACGGTTTTCAACTTCGTTACACGTTATCAATCTTGAGTGATGAGAAGAAATAAGGCTTAGGCGCGGTCCTTATAGCTAGGCTGACTTCCGATACGATTTATGTAAGATATCATTTTTCTAGATTATGTAAGAGCAATTTTTCTACCGACAACAATCAGTGGAAGAATTATTCTTGCCTTATAATTTTTCAGTGCTCAACAAACATCACATTATATATTCACAACAAAGAATTACTGTTGCTACCAGCTTTTGAAACTTTATACGATCCACAATGGTAATTCAGTAAGAAAATGTCTTCATGTATATGAGCAAAGGCCCAAACAAATGACTGGACTTCTACAGTACTGTACTGGATTGACCAAGTTGTAGACCAGATCTACAATCTATGGAAAACATATGGGGAATATTTTTCTGTCACGTGGATGAGATTTTAGATAGCTCTCTAATGACACGAAAGGAAGCCTATGAAAGATATACAGTATAATCTTATCTATGAGAGAATGCAAGGACTAATTATTTTAATAGGGGGAGCATATTTTTGAGATAAAAAGCGCAACTTCTTTATTTATTCATACTTTCCTTTAAATTTAGAATTTATTTAAATATTGGTGATAATGTTATTTCTATTTTTTTCGATTTACAAAATACTAACTAGGATTAACTAGAATCTTCATGTACACAAATATTAACAATTATTTACTTTTATAATCATATTCTTAATTTCTGAATCAAGTTGCAATTTTTTTCCATTTTTCAATTGAATTGGATACTAGTGGTTTAATTTACAGCATATTAAAATAATATCAATGGGATAAAAAGTAAAACCTTTCCTCCAAGACCAGAGAATTATAATTTATTTTTTATTCATTATTTGGAGTTATATCCGCTTTTTGATCAGAAACGTATTTTACGAATTTTCCTGCTTTTGATTTTCTAGCATAATTTCAAGTTCATTGAAATGAAGCTCTTTAGGATTTAAAAATTATTCTTAATCTTTCAGTAAAAAAATGTGAAAACATGTGAAAATAAAACAAGTATGCATAAGCAATTTTTAAGGGAACCATATCACCAAGTCCAATTTTTTAAACAGGTAGCCTCTTTGCTTAAGAAATGAGAGTGATGATAAATTATATTAAAGTACAAACTTTAAACAAAGAACACCAGATAATAGTTTAAATTCATTTATCTCTCTTTCTTGACAAACAAATATGAGCACACATGCCTTATTAAAAGTCACATTCATAATGAAAACATGTAAGCTCTATTTTATTAGTGTTAATAATATCAGAAGCACTAAATGTGTTTCTTAATCTTCATATAGAGTCAATTATCTTTTTCTGGAGAAATTGATTAAATTAGCATATTGATATTAATTTTTATTTAAATAAATAACAAAAAAAATTGTGCACACAGACTGGTAAAAATATTATGAAAATGATTAGAATTTTTAAATATGAGACAATCACTGCAAATGAAGATAATAACTTAGAGTAGAATTCATCACTGTAAACACTTCAACACTCTTTCATAGTAGAAAAATGAAAGTGCAATTACATCAATAGCGACAAAAGATCGGTTTGTTACTATTCTTTTTGCACGTAAGGGCAAATAAGACCGGGGCCTAAGGATTAAAGAGAATTCGGAACCGATACAAAAACAAGAAGGTGGATTTCAAACACACACACTGTTGAACAGAAAACAAGACTGCTAACCAATCGGTTATCAGAACGGTTAACTTATTGGTGAATAGTAAGCAATACGAAATATTTATACAAGTCCTATTTATGTCGATACTCATTCTTTTTCGTTTTACGCACTCCTATTCTCGATAATGTATGTAAAATATTGAACGACTTCAATGAATGTATGCATATTATTGCATTGTTAAGTGATAACATTCCTCCAATTTAGTACAAAAAAGGCTTCGGTATGGAAGAGACAGGTGATAAGAATGACATTCTGACGCTGAAGAATTTACCTTCAAAAATCATTATTTTATTGGAAACGGAATTTTATTTCAATTTGACACTTTTACAATATCTGAGACACATATGGGAATTTCGCCTTATACATCTGCATGAAAATAATTAATTATAACAATATTTGATAATATTATAATAAATAATTGCTACATTTTTACATAAGAACAATCTTTCAATTTCAAACATTACTAGAACTACTAACCATTACTTGACCCTTTTTTTAATGCCAAATGTATAATCATTAATACTATTTTTATTATAAATGAAGACACTGAGAAATATTTTTATAATCAAAATACCTGAGAAGAATTTCTAGATTTTTGAAAGAATTCAAACATTAGAAATCTCAGTCGACGCATTTGCTAAAACAATTAAATTCTTTAGTATTGTTGTTTAAAAGATTTATTAGTGACGATAAGGTTATTGTAAAAATACTGATGATTGCTTCTTCATTTTAAGTCCCAAATGCTAAACTCAAAGCTACTTATTCTATAACTTAAAAATGAATAATCTCTATAATTTGAAAATAAATAATCATTAAAGAAATAAGCTTTGACTATATAATATTAAGTTACATTTAAATGTCTTCAGTTATTAACTCACAAATTTTGCATTGTAATTTCAAAATAATAAGACATATTTACTTTCGAATAAAAATCTTACCTTTCTTTTTTTTAACTACTTGGATCTTAAACCAACTGCTGACATTTCTTAGTCTACAGAAATAAAATAAAACTTTACCGAAAGAAAGAAAATATTATATTAGGAACAGAAGCCACTCTTTTTGTTTTTCACGAGCACGCCAACTTTTATAACTAGCTAAAATTTACAAAAAAACACGTATCTGATATCTTCCTCAATAATAGTTATAGGAAAGTAATACCAGTTTTCTTCTTTTTTTTTTCTTAAAAGAAGAAAAACTTGGCAAAAAGCCTCCAAAAACATTGGAATCTTAATTACCTAGACTTAACAAATGCGCCATTGATACGGGCGAATGCTTTTTCTAAGAAACGGTCTGGATCCGAACAAGAATTTGGAAGCGAAGGAAAGGGTAGATTCGACTCCTAATGCACAGTTATTCAAAGACACAAGGCGTGAATTTTGCGCCCGGCATTCCTAAATATAGGTACCTGTGAAGCGATGTGAATAGAAAATGACCACCACAATACGATTTTAAAACCGCTTATAAATAGAATTGCTATTAATCACTATTTTTTTATTTGAAACCTTAACTTAAGGTATGTTTCATATTTCATGCTTGCTTAGGATATATTATTTTTTTTTGGGGGGGGGGGCAAATGTATTACGATTTTCTGCTTGAAATATGCAATTTTGTAGTTATTTCTGTTTACAAGTGCAAGAAAATTTTCCCTACACATATGCAAAATTTTCTTATAGGTAAGATTTCCTTCTAAGAAAAAATAGTATTGTTTGGACAAGAGATTTAATAGTGGGCAAGTTTTTGTTTCGCAAAAACAGTATCACATTATCTTTCGTAAAAGTGAAAATTTAGTAAGGCAATTTGTTGAGTTAAGTTAGGGTATATATCAGGGGTGGCCAAACTCCTTGATAGTCGGAGCTAATTTTCAAAATTTGAAATTTTTCGAGAGTCGCAATTAAATACGTATTTAAAAGGTATGCAATTTGGTATTAAAAATTTTTTTTACCGAAATTATATTTATTGAAATCATAAATAAAAGTAAAAAATATGTGTATTGAATTTAAATATTAAAAACTAAACACATTTAATTTACTTCTCTTGATAATTCTTTAACATTTGGCAACTAATTTGTGACAGTACTTATTAGTAATTCTTTGAGATGTTGGTTAGTTACTACTGTTTGATGTTTGGATTTCAAGAAATTTCAAAGAGGAATAAAATGATTCAGATAAGTAAGTTGTTTAGAATATTGAAATATTTCGAAAAGCAGCCTTTTTTAATTCAGGATACTTTGATTCTGGTTCAGATTTCCAAAATTCAGTAATCATAGTGTCGTTTTATAGTTTAATTGTAGAGCTTGATCTTCTCTCGAATATATTTATCAAGAGCCAAAAGAGGGAACTCGGGTACATTTATCGAGAGCCACAAATAATCCTTCAAAGAGCCGCAGGTTGGCCACCCCTTGTACATAGGTTTTACTAATACTGATTGATATCACAGCCGACTACTTTTTAACTATGAAGTCGACACTCGAGCAGGCATCCTTTCCAAACTTGTACGAACACCAATGGAGGGACATTAAATCTTACGAAACACTAATTCTTAAGCCTTTCTACCAGATGATCCACTGAGTTAGATGATATATGAACTTCCATTTCTGAGTTCAAAAAGACAGAAAAGGAAAAAAAAACTTTAATCACTGTCATCTACTGCAATTTTAAATAAACGATAATAAGATATCATTTTGGGATGCTTTTCTAAAATTAGAATAAATGTATAGGTATCCTTCTTCGTTTTATTTTTCACATTTTCTTTGACATAAGATTTTAAATAAATGCATTATACTCAATCTTACTGAATACCTCCCTTTTAAATCTGATTTTTAATATAAACACTAAATTTGTAGAAAAATAACTTTTTAACTTTTATATTTCTTTACCTTTCATATTACAGGTATAAAAGTTAAAAAAGAAGTAGATTATTTTAGATGCAAATATAATCAACTCTCGATTATCCATGAAATGATAATCAGCGGATTCTTTCTTCACTTTTTAACAACGATCAATCAAAGTATCAAACGAAAAGAATGCAAGGCTAGAATTATAGTTATGATATTAGATCTATAAAACTCCATCCTCACATATAGATTAAGCATTTTAGCATGAAAATGCAAATAACGTTGACCTATTTTTTTACTTCAGAAAGTTAGCTAATCTGCGCCATAAAGACAGCTCTGTTTACCATGCAGAATTTCAGGAGAATTATAATGAGTTTAAAAAAAGGCTAAAACACTGTTCTTGCGAATATATCGTATAATGTCGTGATTTTATTGTTGCAAGAGATTTTTTTTAATTATATAACATAGAGAAAGGTTAAAAGCAAGTTATTTTAACCTTTTTTTCTATGTCGATCCTTTTTAAATGAATAATTTTTTTTTCATCAACCACCCGAAATTTTTCCCGATAAAATACAGCATATAATACAGTCATATAATTGAATATAAAACATTTAAAAGTAACAGTCGGTCTAAATATGAACACATTATCAGAAAATGTGGTTCATAAAGTTCACGATTTATAACTTTTGTATTTTTAATTTTACAAATATAACTATGATTTTAGAAACACAGAAGTTTGATTTCAATTAATGAGGTAATTGTCATTATGCATTGATGGATTTTTAATATGGTAGATATGAAATTGTTTATCATCTCTCTTACAGTCACAATAACTAACATAAATATACATATATTTAAAATACATTTACTGTAGTACATGTAATTTAAATGTAGTTTTTTTAAAATTTTAATAAGCTGCTGAAATAGTAGTTGGAGTTTTTCGATAATATTTTTCGGAATATGTTAATACTCCTCGATCAAAAAAAAATCTGTATTTATACATTTTAAAACGGATATTATTACCCAATAATTATATTCTTAAAAATTAAATCAAATTTCAAAACAAAAAAACTATCCGCGGCCCTCTATAGTATATATTATTCCCCAATAGATCATCAAAATTGTCTCTTTTTTAAACTTTCAACTGATAAAATGAGTATAATAATTATATCTCATTAAAAATTTATTCATTATGCTTGTAGAAAAATATGTGTTTTCTTCAAGAAAAATATAACATTTTATATAATAAATATAACATTTATCTTATTTATTAACTTAACATTTAAATTAAAATTCCATTATTTTTATTAATTACATTTTAAATTATTTATGTTAAATTATTTTTGTTAAATTAATTATGTTAATTTTTTATTAAATTATTTTTGTTAAAATTTCCTTATTTTCATTTATTACACTTTGAGTTTAATTGTTGTTAAATATTCAAAAACTAAGCAATTTAATATGTTAAAAAATGAAAAAAATGAAATCAATATTTGAGACTATATAAAACCACATAATATTTTAGAATGACATTAATTAGAAAAATTACCTAACTCAATTCTTTTGAAACTCTTAAATGGACCATACATGTAATTAGTTCAGTTTTAATCACTACATACTTTTGTAGTTTAAAATAATCACGAAATTTTTATTCTATTTTAAAAAGTAAGCTTAAAAACCAACTTCATTATATAAATAAAAAAAAAACGTTAAAAATAAATATTTATCAAATTCTAGAAAACAATTCGAATCGTAAATAAAAAATAATTTCTTAAAAATCTCTAAGTATCGGTAATTTCCGGTATCTTAGTAGATCGGTGATTACTAAAAAGTAATCACCGATCTACTAAGATACCGGAAAGAGTTACTAAATATTACACGTATTACTGCGCGACCTCACAAAAATCATGTCTTTATAATTTAAGATGTCTCTAAAAATGATTTATCTTTTATATCCATCTTTATATTTATTCTAATATATTACAATACGCGACAAGTTGTTATAATGGATATAAGAATATCAGTGAGTTAGTCCCACAAATTTGTTGTTTGTTACACATGGCTTTATTTAAAGGATTGTGTGTATTTTATTTAGATGTTGTGTCAAGTATTCATGGCCTATTTGCAGTCTGAGATTTTCCACAGCCTCCTTATTGGGTTTTTGATAAAGCGTTTTGATGCCTTGAATGTTAGCCCGGGGTTTGCCTGTTGATTTTGCAATCTGTCAGATTTAAAAGCATCCGTTAATTTCTTAAAAATATGCTTTTTAAGTGACATTGGAGAAAGTGATTTGATGTCTTGTGGCTCAAGGGGTCTTGAGTACAACATTTGATTTTCATTTAATTTTCTAAACACAAATTACTTGTTACGTCATTTTAAATCATTAAGTAACTCATGAGCAAATTTAAAAGCTAAAATTTGTGAATTAAAAAAATATTTTCAAGAAAACACGTTATCATACAAATGCCTCTTAAGGGTTTTTTCCCCTCCAGAATTTTTAGTTATAGATTTATAAGCAAACTATTTAAATGTCAATTATTTTATGTCGTAGCATTAATCAAACTAACAAAATATAACACTGCTCAAACTATAATCATTAAATTTTAGTGTGGAAATTTCTGCCAGCAAAAAAATGCGCAAAAATCATATTGAGTAACATTTATTTATAAAAAAAGCGTCTGAACGAACTAGCGGAAGCATATAACAATTCATTACTTAAAGCTGAAGTACGTATTAAAAGTAAAAGAAACAAATTCAGATTGTTTTCAAATATCATATGATTTCATTCATTAATTTTATTTATTACATTAACATTATTTTTATTATCTCTCACTCATTAAGACACTAATAAGTATTTTCCTAGTTAAAAATTCATATTTAATTCATTTTCTTTTTCATGCAAATTATAAATATGGAAATGATGCAATGATGTACATCTAAGAACTAATGATGTACATCTTGTTATAAAAATTTATTAAGAATTAATATTATATTCTTCAGAAATGAAACTACTTTGATTTATTTTGACAAATTTTGTGAACAATAATTCTCATTTTACAATAATAAAAAATTCGAATTTTCTTAATTCAAAATATGAAAGATTTAAATTTGATGTGGATGAGACGAGAAGTATTACACAGATATAAAACTATTTGTTAATTTTGTAACAAATTACTAATTTCACATAATATTTTATACAAAATAAAATGAATTGAAAATAACAAATAAAAGTGCATTTTTCTTGTATGCATTAATTTTGATAATTTTTCTTAGAAATTTCCATTTGTTATTCCAATGCTATCAATATTTTTCTTATTTAATGACTCATACGATAAAATCAAATATATAGTTGTTATACAGTGTTTTTTTCATATTTCGATACAATAAATTATTACTTTGAATATTTAATTGCAGACGCTTTTTATTTGCAATTCTTATCATCAATTTATAAATTAAATACCATGCATTGTAACTTTAAATTAGTTTTAAACAGTTATATCAACTCTGATTTTACAGATGATTAGGCGCTATCAATTTCAATGCTTATTTTTTTAAATATAAAGTTGACATCGTATAGGAAGTAATCATTTATTTGAATAATATAATGTCAAGACAATCGACTTCTATGAACAAAATGAATCTCTACTAAATTATTTTTATTTTGATTTTTTTCAACTTTTTAAATATATTCTCCTTTGCATTTAATAATGAAATGTTATTTAACTAGCAGTAAATTAATAAAATATCAAAGTAAAATATCTATTATTTCATTATTTCAAAATGAAAATTACATTTTCGGTTATAAATATGAAACATTAAGTTGTGGGTTAAAATTGAGCCTTTCTTCTTGAACTTTAAATTAAGAAATTAATTTACCAGTTTGTTAAAGTAAAATCCCCTCTCGTGATTCATACAAATACTTTGCCGTATGTAGAATCGTCAAAGTCTCTCAACATTGAATATTTTCTCTAACTTTCATTGATTTCAGCTCATAGCCACAATCAGGGGTTTTTTTTTCTTTGATCTGGAGCAATATCAGAATTTCTTCATCAAATTATCGGAAAGTAAGCATGGTTTGTCTTGAATTCTCTTCAGGTTTCAAAATATTTAAAATTAACTACTTGCATTCGTAGGAAATTATATGATTAATATTATAGATTAAAAAAAGCAATAAACAAAAAATAGTGATAAAATAAAAACAATTAATTGAAACGCAATGAAATTTTCACAAGCTGTTAAACAGAAGAAGAGGCAATACTGGCAAAGTAACAAAAGAAAACAATAATTATTTTCAAATGAGCAATATAAACAATAAAAGTCTTTATCTTCTACAAAATGTTTAGTTGCGAACATTCATCAGTAGGGGGTGTGAGTCAATGGACAGCGACGATTCATATTTGCAAGCAGGTCGTCAATGACACTTTAAGTATGTGCCCATTATATATGTTCTCAAGTCATTAAGATTTCGGATAGGAATGCAGAACAGAAAGACATCTCCCAAGCATGTCTCAGGCATATTCTATTAAGTGCATGCCGGGCGGACCATTCTATTCGAAGCAGAGAGTCATGTTTCACGCAATAGTTGACAACATGAGCTGTGTGTACTCGTGCGTTATCGTCCATGAACATAGCATAAAGATTCATGGTTGCCAAGTATATACGAACATATTGGTGGAGAAATGCATCCCGTTAAATAATTTCTGTCACTGAACCGGGAGGAAAGGTGTGAAGATCTTTTCGACCGCCGACTGATGTCCTTGCCTAAACCATAAGACCAGTACGACTGTGACAGTATCTTTCAGTGATATTGTAAACTTGAGATCGTTTCCCTCGAATTTTTGAGATTCGTATTTGTCGAGAATTGTTGTTTATATAAAATAAGGTCTCATCGTTGAACAACCCATTTCTCTGGTGTTCTTAATCATATCCATTGGACACCAGAGAAATTAACAAAGTACCATTTATCCGGTATCCAATGGATATGATTAAGAGTCCACTGTAATTGAGCTCTTCTGTAAGATAATGCCACTGACACAAGAATTGATGGCTCCTGGAATACAGATGGGTTTCATGCAGCCGTCTGAAAGCAGATTGTTGGGATATTATAATTCCTGATGACATCGCAGCACTCAAAGTAAGTGGCGTGCATTGAACAATCCAATAAGGTTGAGCTTGCAGATGCACCACATAACGATCCTCGCGGACGCTTGTAATTCTAGGGTATCCATTACCAGGTTTTCAAGACACTGTATTTTCTTTTTGATATCGATTTCACAAGCGGCTGATGATCGAAAGGTTCACATTTAAAGGTCAGAGCAACTTCTGTTGGTTGTTCCCTAAAAGAGACACGTCTCACCGCAAACTAACTGATGTTTTCACTCAAATACTGTCGATGATTCATTTCCAGAAATTTGGAACAAAAAAAATTAATACCAAACAAACGTAATCTAATAACTGAACGAAAAAAAAAACATAATCTGTTAAACTGAACTGGTTGTTATATAATCTCGCATTCCATAGCCCTAGGAGTGGTAACGCAAACATTTTAGTGCGGAACTACTTTTGCATCCCTATGCGCATTACATATGTAAATTGCGTAGCTGAAACCTTACTACTTCTGGAGTTACGCTTATTTTACTGTTTGTTGCTTATTTTTTGAGACAGAATACATTACTAATATTTTCAAATTTAACAACGCAGTTTGCAATTACATGTAAATTAACTTATGAACTTATCAAAAGAATATTTACTATTTTAGTATACTGATTCGATATGCACATAACTGTATTTGCTAATATTTATCTAATTATTTTTTTAATTCATCAAAAATTTGTTTTTATTCCGGTATATTAATTTGAATAACACTTAACTTAATCTACAAATTTATATATGCATCAAATAAAATGTACTATTTATCACGAGAATTTATCATTTCTCAGTATATTGATTTGTTCAAACTAAGCTGCATTTACTCAAATTTATATTCACAAGAGGAACTTTAGGACATATCAAAAGAATTTTTTCTTTTTTCAATGTATTGACTAAGTTGGCGTTATATTGAAATAAAAACTGCATCTACTCAATTGTATATCTATCAAAAGAACTTTACAATTCATGTAAAAATGTTTTCTTATATCAAAATAAATCGATATTCATTTTAACATTCATAAAAAATTTTTTAAGTTCATCTAACGAATATTTTCTTTACTTCAGTATAGTGACTTGATCAACGATATACCGAAAATACATGTTGTAGCGGTTATATAATAACAGCTACCTTCCCTGTTTAAGTGGATAGATGGCGCTAGGCGCAACTAGTGCATTTCCCAGAAAGACACTTGAGACCAGTGAAGTGGTTTTGTTCGTTGCTTTTTTCTTGGTGTGGCTATTTTGTGAAATTATATGCAATGTGCCGTTATTGTTATATATTGTGATGTGAAACTTTAATATTATTAATAAACATATGTTCCTGAAAGCTTTGTTATTCCTAATTATAGTTATATTTGAAATCATGTGTTTATAATGTTTATTTAATTGTATATTCACACATCAAAAGAATTTCAGAATTTTTTCATTTAACTGTATTATAACATAATCGAAGATCAACAATATTTTCTTAAGTGTATATATACATTAAAAATTTTCGAGGTTATTAAAAGAAGTTATCTTATACAGATATATTTGTTTGATTGATGTTCAATTGTATATCCATCAAAGAAAGTTTAGAATTATTCAAAAAATATTTCCTTCTACTTCAGTATCACTTAAATGCATTGATTTGATCGACCCTCCAATGAATTGGATCATTTGTATATCCACCCCATGAGCGCTCTAATATGCTTTCTTATTTCAATATATAGATTTTATTGACGTTGTAACAGATCTGTTTGTTATCATCAATCAATTTAAATTTCAAATTTATTAAAATATTTTTTTATATTTAATAGACTTGATAATAAATATTCAAAATAATTTAGACCAAGTAACAAATAAATTTCTTGTCACCATATTGATCATATATTTTTTGTCATAATATTATATATACATTTCTAATTACCATATTAATATTTAATCTGAGTTTTGTATCAACAAAATAAAAAGAGATATGTTTTCTACAGTGATTCTCGATTTACTCTTCACTGCAATATTTTGAAAAAATTCTTTCAAAACAGCAATATAATGAAATTTAAGGTATACCTAATTTCTTCTATAACTCACATTGCATTCTGTATATACAGTTATTTTTTGAGCATAAAATTAAATCAACAGATTTTCTAAAAATCGATTTTTATAATTCCTTATTTATTATTACAGTCGCCAAAGCTCAAGAACTTACCTGATTGACGAGGAAAAATGGCTAATACATCTACAGATTAAAAAAAAAAAATAGTTATTTTCAGACTCAGATTCTTCAATGCCACCGAATTCGTAAACAGTTCTGTTTACATTTACAGAAAACAATAAACAAAACCTTTAAAATCTTTCTTTTTTCTATTTATATCGCTTTATTTTTAAGTTCAATCTCTTCTTAAGTAAACTTTTAGGCTGTTTTAAAGCAGGGCCAATCCAGTTTTCATCAAGGATTATTGAATCAACTTAGCAGTTTAAGTATTTGCATGTGCTCTTGCCTATTTCTATTTTAAAAAATAAATATTTCAAGTTAACCCAAAAAAAAGCATTGTTATTTTATTATCAAGAACATATTCGAATAAAAAACGTGAAAAAGCACATAAAAATATTTTCGCATATATTTCTATTTTTGAGATAAAATACGTAGCCAATATTTCTTATTTTTAATTTACTTCCTTACTTAAGCAATTAGACAAAACATGAAAGATTGGGTTTACATGCTTAATAATATCTATTAGAAAGTTTTTAATTCTAAGAGTTAAATAGTTTAAGTGAAATGTTTTCATATATAGATTTTATTACAATAATTTAATAAGCAATACAAAGTGCTTTAACAAGTAAAATGAATCCATACATGAACGAGTGAAATGTTTTCAGATGTAGTTTTTATTACAGTAATTTAATCAGTAATACAAAATGCCTAAAGAAGTAAAATGAATCCATACATAGGAAAAATAGCACAAAATATAAATAGGTAAGAAGTTATAAACTACAGCTATGTATAATATAAGGTATTCAAATATTTAATAATAAATTATGCGTGCGGAGATTTGCTCATTTATTCACCAATCTTTATACTTTATTTACTTAACTAAAATTCTGAATAAATTGATATATATATATATATATATATATATATATATATATATATATATATATATATATATATATATATATATATATATATATATATATATAATTCACTAATAATTTTTATATTAATAATAAATATTTCTCTAAATGCTGTAAATATGATTACCATTTATGTATTTTCCACAGAAATTTTTGGCAGATATGTCTTCAAATAATTTAATATTGTTGAATAGCTTTAGTTCCAATTTTTAAATAAAATTTGATCATGCAAGATGGAGCACATAATTTGCTGATTTGGGAATGAAAAAAAAATTACGAACATTTAGAAACTCACATTTTTATTCTTCTCATATTGGATAATAATTAATGGAAGATTCTAATTTCGTGGTTTTATACAGTTTATCTGGCAAATGTCTACCTTTATAATCAACACACACTACTACATTACTTTTCTGAAATTCTCATGCACTCTTTTAAGCATATCTTCTAGTATTTTTGCAATTTCAGATTCAATATTGTTCTGTAGGTCTTCCAAGGTGTTAGGACAGTTGCAATACACATTTGACTCCAGGAAAACCCACAGAAAAAAGTCGCGTGGGACTAAGCCCCGTGAGTGTGCAGGGCATTTGAGATCACCCATCTGAGAGATAAGCCTTCGAGGAAACTTTTGCATAAAACAATGCATGATAATGATCTTTGTGTGTGTAGGATCACCTTGTTGAAACCAGGGATTCCTGTAATTGCATTGCTCGAAAACATCCTGGAAAAAACTCTTGCAGCAGAGTTAAGTTACGATCCGAATTCACAGTTACAGCAGGACGATTTTCCTGGAAAAAGTAACAGCCAATGATGCCCACTTGTTGTATGGCGCACCACACAGGGACGCGATCCGAGTGATCTCTGCTTAAGGGAAGTAAGACCCGATTTATCCTGGTATCGTTAGAGGTGTTTCCTGGTATGGTATAAAATAGCGGGTATCGTTACGCACCAGTACCACATATTCTGTTTGCTTACGCACCCACTGAACTGAAAATGTGCCTCATCAGAAAAGAACACATTTGCGACGTTGCAAGCCTTGAGGTTGGACTCTACATTCTTTGGAGAAGTAGTTTCTTAATTTGATCCCAGCCGCTGTAGGATAAAGGGAGATGTATGTTGTGTTTCAGCATATAAGACTAACAGGATGGATGCTTGATAGTTTTCTGAGTTTTCTCCCTTGCAATCGCTAAGTACTTCCCACTACCTATGAAAAGTCCTGCCAGGAAGCTATTCACGTGTGTGCTCATAAAATTTATAACAACCTTAAGCAGTTAGGCTATCAACTAAGCAAAAGCCTAACTGCCTCCATCTAGATATTTTATTCTACTTTTATTCCATGTAATTTAAGATATATGTACAATAAAAGCATGCTTTTTTTATTAAGGCAATGCTTTTAAAATGAAATAGAAATTATCAGTCAATTTAAAGATGCAATTATATTCATAATTTTTTAAATATTGATTAACAGTTAAATAGTTTGTGAGCTTGGCTGAAATATAGAAAATTCCACTAATTTTTATTTTTAAATAAGCAATTGTTTGAATAAAGTTTTTTTTCTGGAACTATTGAATGCAATTAACACTTAGTGACACAATAATAAAATGGTATTTTAATAAAATGGAAAACTAACGATGCGGAAAATTAAACTCTTGCTAATACGCTTGTTAAAACCAATTTTAAATTTCGATACCGTTATGAAAAATATAGTTAAAAATATTGAGAAGTAAAGTATTATCATTTCAGGCATCAGGAATATTGTAAAAAACTTTAGTATTTAATAAAGTTGATGTGTGTGTATATATATATTATATGCGTATATCACAAATATACTTATAATCATTTTTGAAGTTCTGAAAACTATAATTAATTAAAATTTATAAATTCTAGTATACCATTTAGTAACTTATAAATTCCTAAAAGAGTATAATGTTTTAAATATAAAAATGATTTTATTTTTAAACACCTTAATTTAAATCATGTTGCTTGCAATTGTCAAAAATTTATATTCGTAAATATTTAAATTTTAGACATTTGCAGAATATATAAATGAAATTATAATACAATAACAATAAAAAAAATTATACTTCAATCAATAAAAAAGCTGATAGAAACAAGTCAGTACTTTTAAATTGACAGTTTCAGTGCAAAAGTATTCAATAAATACAGTACATAATTATTATTATTATTATTTTAGAACTGCAAATATATATCTTTTTTTTATTACCAAGAAAAAAAATTTTTAATGAGCTTTTCCCTAATAACAAAACTATCAATAAAAAATCCTCATTTAGGTTAAAAAACTTATTGACATTACATACTAAAAATGAAATTTTTTAATTACATAATAAGATTCGATTACATTGCTGAAACTATCAATTAAATATAAGTGAATCTAATAAATTATGCTCTTATGACTATTCAAGTTTTTTTTTTTTTTTTTTTTTTTGTAAAAGATCTTATCCATAAATATAAATCAAATTATGATACATTTTAATAGAATTATAATTTCATATGTATATATAAAAGAGAGTAAAGGGCATTTTTATGATTAAGTACAGAATAATGTTGTTGTTGTCGTGTGTCAGCTAGGCTGGCATTATGGGGTGCGCTGCTCCACTTTTCCAACTGAATCATATTTAGGTGTGGAGTCCAACTTCCTCAATATACACATGCCATAGGGACCCGTGTATAGGGTAGGCAACCATTCACAACCCATTCATACAAGGAAAGGATAAAGACAGGATAGATAGAAAAAGTATATCCCAGCCCGAAGCGAGATTCGAACCCAGGACCTCTCTATCCGCAGTTAGGCACACTGATCACTAGACAAGTTGGGTGGCAGTGAATAACCTAAATATATATAGTGTGTGTGCTTAAAAAAGTCACAAAATGTGTAAAAGTTCGTTTTTCACACATTCTCCATAATCTTTTTAGAAATGCAAACAATTATAAATTAATTTATAATTTTTTTCACTTAATTTCTTTAAAATTGTTTTAATAAAAAATCTGTTAAAGTAGTCCAAAATCCCCATTCAATTTAGGTTTGCGAATCATCAAAATATTGAATTCAAAATATCGGATCTCATTTGTTCTGAGAAATGAAAAATATACACAATTCTCATTAAATGTAACTAGTGTATGATGAGAATATTTTTAACTTGAAGCAAATAAAAAAGAACTATTCAAGTTATATGTGGATGAAAGATAAAAAAAACTCATTATTGAAATTTATGATACACTGAGATTAACTGATTGACATCGAGACACATATTTTATAATAGTCTGAAAGTTTATTTTACAATGAATCTTACTTACACATGACCTTATATTGCTGTACTAAATTGAATGATTATTGCGACTGAAAATCAATATTTGTAATATAGATAGTGATTCAAAAGAGGAAATCTTGGTATTATAAGAGTTAATTATAATAATAACTAAATTATTATTATAATTAACAAATTTCAATAATAATTTTCAAACTGCTACGAGCGTATTCTACAAACAAATATGTGATAATAATGTTTACAGCGAAGAAAAAAGACACTATGTGAGCAAAAAATAAGCATATAAAAATCATTATTATAAGTAAAGAATTGGTAAGTGCATTTGCTGAATTGACGATTAACACGATAGATGGAGTATCAAACAAACAAGCAAAATTTGTTAAAACCTCAATAACTGATGTAATGGTGTTACCATTCATGGATAGAAAATGCAGGCATCTTCTGTTATATAAGAAATACAATAAAATCTACCAACACAATGTATCTTTGTTTTCATGACGTTCATCCATAAATTTTAATTTTAACTAAAATATTTATGGATGAATTTTTAAATAAGATTGTATTAAGAAGAAGTAATGTACCTTGTAATTTAATGAATAAAGACTAACCTAATAAATTCCGTAGTTGAAAGAGTGCTCTAAAATTTCATAACACCTACAGGCATTTCAAGAGTTCATTTTAAGGAAAACATGTGACTCGCCCGGTCTCTTAATGCGCTGACAACTCCTGACCGTGACGCATGCAAGAAGATTGCTATTTCTTCAGTCTCTACTTAGGGATAGACATTCCGAACGGAAAATTTATTCAAAACCATAGAATTTAAAGTTCTTTGAAATCAATCGATTCAGTTCTAAAAAAACTGAAAAATATAAGTTTTTACATAGTACCTCGATTTGATTAAGAAAAATTTAGACAATTTCATGCAGAAAATATATACACAATTGTACGACAAAAAAAGATCAAATAATAAAATATTAAATACAAAAACTACTTAATTAACTTACAAAATAGTTATTTTTAATTATTGTTCGAATGCACAGTTACATTTATAAATTTTTAAAGTGGAAAATAAAAAATAGAAAACAAAAAAAAGTAATTTTTCTCTTAATTTTTAAATAAATAAAATTGTAATGATTTCAAATAATTATACTAATCAGTTAGTAAATTTGTCAGTTTGTTTATCTATGTTTTTTTTTTACTATTAGCTATTAATATCAGTTTGTTTAAATATTAGCTCACACATTTGAAACACCACCAAAATTTTCAAAAATCAATTAAATGATTCTAAAATTATAAAATTACTTCTAAAATCATAGAAGCAACAAAAATATTATTTTAACTCGTTGCTTCAAAGCATATAAATGAAAAAAAATTCTATTAAAGATTGGAATCATTCTGTTTTTCACAATTTGAAAAAAATAAACTAATTTAATTAACCAGTATGTAGAGTAAAGCCGAAACTTTTGTTTAGAATGCTGGGAGAATATATATATATATATATATATATATATATATATATATATATATATATAAGTATTCTCTTCCAATAGTTGTGACCAAATATTGAAATGAATGTGCCTCTTACTTTAAAAAAAATCTTAATTTTTTTTATTGTTAACACACACAATAGAATTTTAATAATTATATACTTAGCAAAGAATTTTTTTTCCACTCATTCAAATTTTTTTTGTAACTTTTCTCCTTTCAATAAAATATAAATGTTTTGTGAAACAAATGAAGTGTTAAATTTAATAAAAGCATTTTAAAAGAAGATATTTTTAAAACATATCAATCAAATTCCTTTCTTTATTTGATCTTAATAAAATAAGAACATGTAATTAATTTTCATAATTATATTAGATATTCATAAAATATATATTTGTAATCATAAACTGACTTACAAGAAGATCAAATGACTTACAAGAATGATATAAGTTTTATCTAGTTTCTACATCAATAATTTTGTATTAATATTTTAGGTTGGTAAAAAAAAATTGCCTATTTAAGTGTTAGATTGTTATTTTACCTTACTAAAATAATATAAATCTTGTATTAAAACATCTTATGAAAGTTTTAAATACTTAGCTTAACGTTAGAGTTTATTTGTTAAAATTTTATCTCGAAAACTCATCAGATGGGAAAAAATGATTGTTTATAATGTATATTTCGTATAAATATAAAACCATAAACAATATCAATCCTATTAGATATTGAAGAATATGAGAAAATTAATATTGGAATGTTAAAGTAGATGTTTAATTCAATTCCAGAAGAAACAAGAAATTTGGTGCACAGATTGTTAACTTGAAATTACTAACAATCAATGTATCAAAATATAGCAATAGGAGAGATAAATTAGTCTTATTAATTACACTAAATTGACAAAACATATTGATTATAACAAATTCTAATTTAATCGAATGTTTGTGTCAGTAGAAAGTTTACAGGAAAATTTTTGAATGGTCAATTGATAATGCTTATAACAGTAATACAATCGATACAATTCAGTTCGAATTAACTGAAAAAGCCTGACTAATGAAATATTCTAAGTTTTCAAATGATCAAAAGACAAAATTTTGCATATAAATATAATAAAGTGCCAGAAAAATTTTAAACATTATTTGGAGGAAAAATAAATGATTTTATCTGTTCCCTCACACTTCGTAAAATCAAAGTATTTAGGTTATCACATCTAGGTAACTTTATATTTTGTTTCATAATTTGGAGTCGGCAGCCTGTTGTAAGATATTTTACTGTCCTCCACCTGAATTGTCTCGCCGAACTGTCAGCCGAATGGTTAGCGCTCTTGCCTTCGGTTCAACAGTTCGTGGGTTCGAATCCCACCTTGGGCATAGATGTTTGTAGTGGTTCGGAATCCACTTTAAAACCGTAGGTCCCGGTCTAATTAGCACTTGTGTGCAAAAAATGACCGTTGAGCGACAAACAAAACAAAACCAAACCTGAATTGTCTTCCGAGAGGTATTCTCATAGAAAATGTTCCCGTATGAGCCCGTTAAACTCCCACGCACTCTCCTTTTGTACAACAGTAGCTGTGATGGAGCCCTGAACCTTGAGTTTCAAAAAGCATTGGTTACGGGGATCCTTTGTTTCATAATTTGTTGATAATCTTCTTATCATAGAAAAAAAATTTCTTTATGAGAAGTGAAAATAATGTTCATGTTGGAAATGAATATTTGTTGACTGCCTTATTTCAAACTTAACTGATTCCAAATTAAAATTAGTGAGAAAATTGTATTTTAAGTACGATTATGAATTATCTTTAAACTCATTTTTACATTTCATGATTTATTTTCATAGTTTAATCAAATCTTATGAATAAATATTAAAAACAACACTTGCAAGAGAAATAGTTTTGATACTTTTACAATATTTTCATAAAATATTTGCTAGCGTCTTCAGTAAATTTAAGTATCCATTCTACTGTTGTTGTCGTGTGCCAGCTAGGCTGACAATATGGGGTGCGCTGCTCCACTTTTTCAACTGAACCCTATTTTGGTGTGGAGTCCGACTTCTTCAGTACACACATGCCATAGGGACTCGTTTATAGGGTAGGCAACCATTCACACCTCATTCATACAAGGAAAGGACAAAGGCAGGATAGATAGAGAGAGAAAGTACATCCATGCCCGAACCGAGATTCGAACCCAGGACCTCCCTATCCGTAGTCAGGGACTCTGACCACTAGACAGGGCGGGCTGCATCCATTCTATTTAAAATCTTTTTTATCACTTCCTCATAAGCCCATGTGTGTTCCCAAAAAATTTTACAGTAAATAGATTTGTCATAACGATTTCATTATAAAATAAATTTTAAACATACTAACAGCAATTAAAGTTAAAATTTAATTAAAAGTTTTACAGTTCAAATCAAAAATAAAGTGCAAAAAATTTGGTTAATTTTACAGTATTATTTGTTTATGTTCAACAAAAAACGCTAAAAGCTTGTTTTACTTAATTTAATTGATGAAACTAATTTTTTGAAAACATGATTTTCTATCTGTCACCGATGATTTATAATTGCTGTCAAACATTTAAAATGATTACTCCAGTACCAAATCTTAATTTTTATAAAAAAATTAAGAATTTTATGAAATTAATTAAAATCTGATAGATTACAAAGATTAATTGTTCTACGAATACTTATATAATTTTAATCGTGTTTTTAATGTAATATAACTACAAAAAATTACGTAAGAGACTCATTGCAAAATTGAATGTGATTAAGTTAGTATAAAACTATTTATAAATCTAAAAAATATCTGTTAATTTATTACTTACCAATTTATTTTCATCATACCTATTTATTTTCATAGACAAATTTGCCATTTTCTAACAGAAAGTGTTTTGAACATTTCAAAATTAACGGAGTCCTTAATTCTCATAATTTAGCTTTATCACGAAGTCACGGTTTTCATTCTATTAAGTACACAAATAAGGTACAAATACAAATTAGTTTTGTTTGTATGAATTAAAAGAACATTAGTAAAAAAAGTATAATATAATATCCATGTGTAATTCAAAGGAGATTTATACACATTATCTTATTCAGAATAAAATAGAATATGACCTTGAATAATAATTAGTGTCATACACTTTTCTGCCTGAACCTTTTAAATATGAGAGTAACTTAAAATTTTAAGTTTCTAGGCAAAATTTCTAAAAATATTTGAAAAATAATCTCATATTGAATGTGAAAAAAATAGTAACAACGACTCGAACAAATTTCTAAGCCGAACATTCACAAAGTAAACTGTAACACATGTTGTTTTTCTTCGAGTGTCGGGCCGATGGACACACCCACACTTTAAATCCACCATGATGATGACACTACTCTGAGAAGGTCAGATGAAAATCGGCTATGCGTCCCGCTGTGAATTAGAAACATTATACTCTTGGGTAAGTACTTAGGAGGTAATAACTCGTTTCGCAGTGAAAGCGCAAACTATGTTGCCACCGCAAAACAAAAATAAACAAGACTCTTCACTGATCATCAGACGGTTAAGGGGTTAATAATGGACTTTAAATTTAATTCCTAAAGTAGAACGCGAACTTTCCAGCATCTGAGTTAATTCAACCTGCCTATAGGATTCTGAGCTCCTTCAAGCATCTAACACCCGAAACCGAGACGAGGAATCGAACCCAGGAATTTAAAAACAGAGTACTAAACGTTCAGCTAGGCCATAGTAAACGTGAGGCCTTTATTAAAAAGATGCCATCGAGGACTAATTCAATTGGCATCTCTAAAGTAGATTCCAAACCACAACAACTAACAATGGGTTGAGATGGAATTCACGAACTAAAGGCCAGAGAACAATCATTTATTTGCTAAATTGAAACTCAAAAACTGAAGACTGTATATATGGTTTAGATAGAGATTTAAAACATGAACACAAATTATGCATCGAAAAGCTACATTGAAAACATTTCTCATCATCTAAGAATATGCTACAAGTTTTAATCTAAGATAAATCTATTCATTAAGGACATCTAATTGAAAGCACGGTTTTATTTCTAAATAATGTCATTATATAACAGTGGCGCACAAGGAGCTATTAGCCTCGTTAAAATAAATTTTCTGATACAGCAATATATGTTATTACAGTAAAATAAACTGAGTTTATATATTTAGTTACTTTCGTCATTTCAGTTCTGAATACGACATATCTATTGACAAAAATAGAATAAATAAGGACTTTTATTTAACTTTCTAAAAAATACAATAGTTGGGAATATACTCTATTTCATTCGCAGAGAAATAAAAAAAAGTTTTTGATATAGCGCGACATCTCATGGTAAATAACCTAAGAATTGATAGGTGGTATACACTGTATTTTTTCATATCAGCGTACTCATACACATCTTTAATCTCCACATCATACGATGTATATATATATATATATATATATATATATATATATATATATATATATATATATATATATATATATATATATATATAACAGCCACATCTCTCCCTCGTTTAGCTTTATGAAAGTACTTTTGATAATTCCCTAGTCTAAGTGAAGAAAATCCCATGCACCTCTCATGATAGACACATGCAAAGAACTGAAAAACTTCTTTTCAGAGGCTTTTGTCTCAAAATTATTACATAACACAGTTAAAGGAAAATTTATATATTCATCAAATTGTTTTATTTATTTTACATTTTATTACGTTATGCCGTTTTATTACGTAATTTTTTTATTGAAGGACTTGGTTTTCATATTAACAGCAGTTCCTTTTGTGACCATCAAGTAGTAGAATCAATAAAATCAAAAAACGTCATGTTGACGCGTTACATGTATCTTAAGTAATAGGGATCAAGTGTTCTTATAATAGAGCTCTAGAGCTTACTAAATTTCAATAAGTGGAAAATTAAAAGCTCGGGTTCTAGGTTTCACAAGAAGGATTCTAATTCATGCAGCACTGTCCGTTAGTTTATATTCCAGGCTGTCGCTAATATCTTTTGCAGAAGTAAATACATTACGAGTAAATCAGTATTGTGTTTTATTTGAATTTATATTTACATGAAGAATCAACTACAACAGTCCGCTCATTAAGCCGTGAAATTACAAAACACCATTTATAACATGATTTCCAAGTGTAGGATATATAAAAACATATACATGACTGGTAAAAGACAAAAGTAGCAAAATATATCAAGCTCTCTACTTTTCAAGAAATACCTTTTCAAAAAAAAATTAAAGAGAAATAACAGATTGCTGAAAGGACACTCTCTGAAATGAAAATTTTAAAAATTGCTCAACATGCTGCACAAAATTCGATTAGAGGATTTTGGCTTTTTGCTTAAGACTTAGTATTTGATCAAATCTTTATTTTTGCATTTATTTTGGATCTAAAAAAGAGCCTCAATTCTATGAGTATTTCACCAACTATTAGAATCGTCTTTTTCCTGGCTGTACAAAATTATTTATAATAGATTTCGTTTATTTTTTAAAAAAACTCTTCGCGTGAAAAGCTTCTCAGTATGCAGCAAAAAATTTGTTTTTAAAAGATTTTTTCGACATTAGCAGAACTTTTTTCTCAAATTATATCAAAATTACTTCTTTATACACATATCTATCTATCTATCTATCTATCTATATGTATATATATATATATATATATATATATATATATATATATATATATATATATATATATATATATATATATATATATATATATATATATACACAGAGAGAGAGACAGATAGATTGACTTTCACACTGATCCACAGTATATGCATAATTTCTTAAAGTAAGCCATGAAATTGCTATCCGTAAAGGAGAGTCATAAGTACCAATATATAGTTAGGGTGCTCTAGATCTAAATAAATCAAAAATTAACTAACTAATTCAATACACCTTAAAACCAAAACTCATTTCGTACACTGAATTTCTCAGCCAAGTTCATAATTTATACTGAGTTAATTTGGATGTTTTTTTCGAGAAGCGTAAAAATTGTTTCCAATTTGTAAGCAAAGTTCAAGAAAAATAGCAGCAGATTAAAATATACATAGACGTATGTGATAGTTTAAAGCCTGACTTCAGTTATAAGTTCTTGCTCTAAGCCCCGTATTAATTCTTATAGATAATGAGTTGTATTCATGTGACACAAAAGAGGAAATCACACAAATCTACAGCATAATAACTTGATGGGTTCTATTATTTTTGATTCGATATGTTTGTTACTCCGAAGCAACGTAGATACATGAACTGAAATATTAGTGAAATTTTTTATTGTTTCAAATAAAAAATTTAAAAATATTTTTAACAATATTAAGATTATCTCACAATATTTAAAATTAAAAATAATAAGTTTTAAACAAAATTATCTAATTTTATAACTTTCATTCCCCTTTTCTAAAAATGTGTTTATTGACTTATCTCTTAGTATAAATACTAATAACATTCATATTCACAAACACTAAGATTAAAAATATTAAGGGAAAAATTGCTGTTTTGATAACACAAAGAGTTTTATTTCATAATAAACAATTACAATGGATTTTATAGGTATTAACAGTTCGAGAATAACGAATGTATTTTTGTTGAATTTATAACGCCTTTTTTAAGTTATATTATAAATCGAAACAAAATATAGAGTAATAAATATGAAATATATTAAATAAGTATAATGTTTATTCTTTATACTACACAGTTAATTATTAAAATGTGAAACAAAATATAAAAATAATAAAAAAATGAAAAAACTTTCACTTTAATCATATTACTAGACACTTTTCTTAATTCTTTGCATTTCATTCTATATTATTTATACCATGTCCTGATATTTAAAAATAAATCTATATTTGGTTTTTATTTTATTGGAAATTAAAGTATCGGCTTCAAGTTATTCTTAGTTTTAAAAGATTTATTACATTTATTTAACTTCACTATAGAAAAATGAAGAAATTTAATAAATACACATTATTTTGCAAAAGGGGAAAATTAAATGCAGAATTAATTCTTCCATTTAAGTATTTTATTAATAAAAAGCTCTTACAGAATACATAGATACAAGAATACTTTAACCATATATTATAACTACGCATTATAACTTGAAAAATGAAAATTTTTTTTCTCATGAACTGTAGCCAAGTGGACTATTTCCACCTGTTAGATTCTACCCAAATAATGCATCGCATGTAAAGGTATTAAAATTCCTTTAATACTTAAAAACTGTCCATTTTAAAATTTTTGTGTTTTGGAAAATTATTTGATTTACCACTGTTGTTTATTTAAATATGTTACAACTATATTATTATAGCTGGATTACTTTTAAATATCGTTATTTTCACTACATCTCACATTTTATTTTTATTACCTGGTGCGGTTCGTTAAAAATAGAAAATATTAAAATTTAAGGCTTACAAACTATTCAAGGATAAAATGAAATCCTGCAATAATTAAACATTTAACAAAATTTGATCAACCCTTGTATAAGGAAGCATAACGTATGAGCGGATTAAGTAGAGCAAAACCATTTGTGCCAAATACGCGCGATTAATTACTAAAGGTTGCCAAAATTCCATTATCAGTATCCTAAATTATTCTGTTTAAGAAGAAATCACCAGGAAATGCTTATTATCTTTCTTTGGCGAATCAGAAAATAATTTATTTTTCAAACCATATATATGATATTGTGAAATGTAGGTGTCTCATAAAATCTACTTTTACACAAAATATTGAAATCGAAAAGTAAATAGAATCTTTTTATCTCTAACCATAGTAATAAAATAGCTTTTCAAAAATCAAGTTATATATTTACGAAGTATATCAATAGTCAGAATATACATGTATATAAACATACTATCAGTAGTAGTATTTCATTAAAATAAATGAAACAATATAAATCTATCCTTTTCTTCATAAAGAATTTTGTCGGCAGATTATTAATTCTTATAATTATTTATAGCAAATAGATAAATTACACTTAACTTGCAGCATTCACTTGCTGCAGTGTTGAGGTAGTAGAGTGATATTAAAGACCTTAAGGATAATCACACAGAGGACACTGATAAAAACGCTGTAGAAAAGTTTTGGTAAATAGCACTGACTTTACAAAAAGGAAATTCTAGATAGTCCCGTAAATATGCCTGTATAGAATAAGTACGTAATATTCATGACAAATTGTTCAATGGTGGTCAAATTCGAATTTGGAATATGTACGCTATAGAGTGTTTATATTTTCATTCCAAATGCGACCTTATTACTAGCTTTCAAGTTCTTGTCCAATTGTGCTTTCCAATATATGATTTAATGATATCAATGATTAGTTTTTTTTTTTTATCAAAGTGCTTTAAAGTTTCAGTATTAAGCAATTATATTGAAAATAATTATGATTAATTATAAGTAACGGTTAAATCATTTTGCCAAAAAATAATTATTTACATAAATTCATTCTCGTAAGCAAATAACATTTTCTCGCTTTAACTGAAATGTATCTGAAAACATAAAACAAATATTTTTCTGTTAAATCTATCACGAACCAACAAAATTTCTTGCAAAAAAAAAAAAAAGATATTTTGAACACGGGATTTATAGATTCCTACTTTAATTTGAATAATTTAATTTGTATTTGTATTATATTAAGTATCAATTAAAGGAAAAAAACTTTTCAAATTTGCAATAAACTGGAAAGACTAACCAGCAGTGTAAACAGTATCACTATTTTCCGTAATAAAATTTTTTAAAGATCGAATTTCAACAAATAATGTTTTAAATTTGCTGTGGGTCCTGGGTTCGAATCCCGGTTCGGGCATGGTTGTTACTTTACTTCTCTGTTCTCTCCGTGTTTCTTTGTTCTTTCTTTTGTGATGATGTATGAGTGTGGCCCACCCTATAAACGGGTTTGTGGTGGTAGGGCGCGGACAACGCTACTCGCTCGCCTCCGTGACTTGGTTCACAGGTGCCCGCTGGGTCGACAAATGAGTAACAATTTCTGCCCTTGTTGTGGCATAGGG
This sequence comes from Latrodectus hesperus, assembly GCA_037975125.1. Lineage (NCBI taxonomy): Eukaryota > Metazoa > Arthropoda > Arachnida > Araneae > Theridiidae > Latrodectus > Latrodectus hesperus. Next base: position 111,664,585 of record CM075854.1, on the reverse strand, counting down.
TTCGTCACCCAAGAACCCGTCTTTGGGAAGAAAAAAAAAGTTTAAAATTTTTTCGTTATGCCAGTGTATTCTTAGTACATTGTTAGTATTTTAAATTTCCTTTTAAAAAGGAAGGTGTTAACAAAATATGAATTTTTCCATGAATATAAGCAGCAATACCTTACAATTTAAAATTTTTTCCATGACTTCAATTATGCAAAATTTTACCCAAATGTTTCATCATTTATTTCAATAAAATTTCATATAATTTAAATTTTGAAGTCTAATTGCTGTTATCATTCATTTACCTCTTAGGCTACACGCTACACAATGCCTATATCTAATCTAATTAACGATAATTTAGAAATTATTCAAATAAGCGAAATAATTTTTAATTCACTCAGGAATTATCACCACCGCTCTTCAAATTTCAACTCATTTATGGAAGTTTTGTAATAGAGTAGCTACCACCCACCCACCCAACACACACACACACACACACACACACAAATACTTAGTATCATACAAAAACATCCAGCTTTCAAATCTAACTAATGACAATGCTACCGAACAACATTAAATGAAAATAAAAAATTAAAGTCTCTTTTCATGGGAACTCATGAGTTAAACACTATTACAGTTTAGAAAAAAAAATTCCTTAGATAATAATAAGATGCACTAACAAAATTAATTTTTCAATTAAAATGTGAAAAATAATTTCATTGGGGATCAGATTCTGGAAAAAAGGAACTAAAATTTGAAATACAGATATTGAAGAGTCACATAGCGAACAATTAACATTATGATCTATACAGAACAAATATTTTGCTCTGTTTGGAGTTCTGTCTACTTCAATAATATTTAAAATTAAATGAATTTTTTAAAATTCGATTAACTTTTCAAAAATACCACGTGGATACAAGTATTTTTACATAAATTTATTTAACAAAAGAAAATACCAAACATTAGTTAAATATGCATGAATACACACAGAAATTTCTAGAAAAGGAAATCTGTCATCACTCAGAAGCTTCCAAGAGAAAATAAAACAAAAAAGGGTTAATAATTAAGAAAGGATTACAAGAGGGGAAAAATAGTGATTCGGGGATATATGACTTTTCCTGTCAATTAGCCAGCTTTACAACTTGTATTCATGTGGGAAAAAGAAAAATTCTCAATTTGTTGTAGCAGGCAGTTCATTTCTCCTGTACTATTATTTGGGCTTTAATGCTCCTGTAAAAGACGAGTTCCAATTCCTTCGTCTGAAATGTCCAATGATCAATATCCCGTGTCTAGAAATGATCACGATGATTAAGATCCAGAAATATGGTTGCCCATTCTATTAAGATTTTTTTATTTTCAAAGAAATTTGTAAAAAACCATATATATTCAATGTTTACAAAGCTTGTTGCTCCTAAAATTGAATTCAGAGTAACTGTACCTTCGAATAAACGTTCCAAAATTGTCTAAATATATTTGATTGCCATCTCAAAGATTCTGTTTGAAAATCATAGAGGTATGTACACCTATTCAACAAAACAACTGTTTAGAAATTCAAACCTCCATTACTATGCCTATCTCTTCCTCATATATTGGATAACAGATAATGGAGTCCCAGTTACCAACAGATGAAGTAAGCAAAAGAATCAGAAGTTAGATTGAATTGAAACTCATGTGAATATTTTGCATTATTTTTTCTGCACTATGATAAATGGTTACTCAAAGTTTAGAACATGAAGAACAAGGCTTGGAAATATAATTTTCTTTCATTTACAGTAATCTTTAACATGATTTTCTATGACTACATGAACTTCATGACAGCAGCTGTATTCTTTTTAAGGTGAATTTAATTAATAAATTCATAACTCGTCATCATCATCTTCAATATTGAATAATCATCATGGTTCTCAGAAGAACTAGCCCAGACTTTATTCCCACATGGATTTGATCTCATTCAAATATACATGATGTCAAACATTAATTATACATGATGTTTACCTCATAAATTATACATGATGTCAAACATTAATTCAAGTCTAGCAACTTGACATGAGATTGTGCTGCCTAAATTCTGCTATCGAATTGACTTCTTGGGCTATTAGTATCCAAATGGTGGTAATAGATTTTAATTACTTCTATTTTGAACAATAATTGTATGAAAAATATCAAAAAGTTCACTTAAGTGAATCTAGCGCGAAAATTATGGAGTGGAAAATTTACATAACCACACTCATTGCACTGATATAATCGAATTCATAGCATTCGTGTAATAGATTAATGTAAAAGGAGATGATCTATGGAAAGATAGATATATAGTATTTATAAAGATAGAAATAGTATAGATAAGATAATGCTGATTTCTTTTTATATAATTGTGGTTTCTAGAAACAATTTTAAGAGAGTTAAAATAAAATAAGAACATGATCAAAATTAAATAAGAATGCATATGCTTCGAGATTAATTGAAGAATTTAAATTACTAAAAAAAATCAGAAACTTAATGTTATCTTAGTATTTTATTTTATTAAAAATATTTCCCTAAATAAATACTCACTTAAATGAGCGATAATGAAGTTTTTAAAAGGTTTTTCTGAAAATAAATATGCAATAAATTAAATATTTATTTACTAATAAAATATAAATTGATTTCAAATCAGTAGTCATAAATAAGCGTCATCGTAGACAATAATTAGTAAATTAAATAATCAAATACAAAATATTTTGATGTTTTATATTTCAAAACGAATTTCCCAGGGAATATTTATTATTTCTAACACGTCTATCTCTGGTTGTTTTGCTATTTTTATCAATCAAATGCTTGAAGAAAACCTCCTTTGCTCACTTGATGTGAAAATTAAAGACTTAACAAGGTGATAAGTCAACTACTTATTTCGAAAAAGCGCGACATAAATCTGTGAGACTCTTAACCGTTCATTGGTAACTCTCACTTGAAGTTCTTAATAATTGTGAAGAGCCCTGAATATTGCGAATGCGAGAGGAAGTGATTTCTGTTCGTTCCATCGAGTGTTTCAGGTTATTTTCAAAAGAGGAAGGGAAAGAATTTATGACCGCGTCCACTTTAACCTACGAATCTAATTTGTTTTTGGTATGTTTTATCGTAGGATTCACAGGAGAAATCGCTCGTTTTCACCAAGTGAGTAAATAAACAAGAATTCTTCTGAAAACTCAACAAGCTGTGTTCTAAATTCTGACCTTCACTGACAATGTTTGATACTTAAACTAGAGTTATGCGATTCATTTTTATGACTCGGAATTTGAATTTCATAAAATATTAATTGCCAAAAAATAGAGACAAGTTTATTTCTACAGAGAAATACAAATTTTATTTAAGACGTCGAAAGATATTTGCGTTTTCATGAAATCCATTTCTTGGAAAATCTACTATAAAGAAGTACATTTTTAAATTTACATTTCTAATTAAAACTATTTTTAATTCAATACGACATATAAATATGGCATTTTCCATAATTTGTAAGGCATTTAAGTCAATTTTTCAACATCTATTTTTTTCTTGAGTTGTCAGTTCACTGCTTTCTCTATTTCCATTTTAGGATTTTTAAAAAGCAAAAACTTAACAGTTTGGAAGATATTTTCTATCTTAAATATTTTCAATTAATTCTTAATATATGTCTCTCATATTTAAATGTTCTATTTTACCTTTTACGTATATTTAATGTAAAAGATATTTTTATTCTATTTCAGTGAAGGATACTTTACATATATAGAAAAGTAGATTTACAAATTTAGAGTTCAATAATTTCCCTCAACAAAGTACATTCAAGTGAACTTTAAAATTCATTTCTAATCTATGGTTTTTGCTTTTTATTTATATTAATTGAGTTGATTATTCCAATAAAAAATTTCGTATTAATTTCGAACAAATTCTTATATGAACAGGAGTGTTCTATAATCATATGAAAAGCCATATTAAAAGATAACTAAAAATAATGAAAAATCTTTTTCATTACATTGAACTCATCACTATGTTGATATTTTACTATAAACTTACGAGACAAAAAAATGTACCAGTTGTTTTTGTACAAAATTAGCATTTTTGTGTTTACAGCCCACAGGAGCTACACAGTGACACAGACGATGAAAAGAAGCCTTCCTTCAGAAATAATGCCACAGTAAATCGTTGTTGTTGTTACTAATGACACTTGGACAAGCGAAGCTCGCTATGCCTTGGCTATGCGAATTTAAGTCAATTGGGAGCGTCTATCGTTTTAATCAGAGCACCATGAAGGTGAAAGTACGACTTCGCTCTACACACATGCTATAGATACCCGTTTACAGGATAGGCAACTATTCACACCTCATTCATACAAGGAAAGGACAAAGACAGGATAGATAGAGAAAATACATCCATGACCGAACCGGGATTCGAACCCAGAACCTCCTTATCCGCAGTCAGGCTCGCTGACCACTAGACAAGTTAGACGGCATAAATAAGTAACATCTATACATAAAACTATTTTTGTTTCTTTATTTCTTTGCATAGCTTGAACTTTTTCTGCCTTTTTTCGATTCGTTTTTGATAAAGATTGATATTTATCTGAAATATTGCAGGGGCTATTTAATATGATGTTATAAATATTTCCAAATAAAATCGAACAGTTTAATAAACACTTTAATTTTTTTATATAAAATATGTGGATGTATCACAGCATAAAAATTTACTCATCAATAGCCAATAAATAGTTATACATCTTCGAATCTTAACAGCTCTTTAACTCTAATGATTCAAATTTTGCGAAAAATGCGTTGAAATTTTTATAAATAAGAATGAAATGTGAAAGCCCCCAAACATAAAACACCCAAAAGGTCTCAACAAAGGACTTTCTGTCATTTGTTTTTTTAATGTTATTTCCTTTCTGATTTGAGACAAAAACCTTTAATCTGATAAAATCTTTAACTGTATGAATTAAAAATTAGTTCTGGAGTTGCACAAATAATAACTTTAAATAATTCGCTGGATTAAAAAAACTACATTATAACAGGTAGGTTTTTAGAAAAATTTCTTTTCTAAAAACAATTTTTTGCTTATTGAATTTAGACCATAGTTCGTAGGAGTTGTGTCAATAATCAATTAAGTTCCTTTCATTAAGCAAGCCGAGCTGGCAGCCGAATGGTTAGCGCTCTTGCCTTCGGTTCAACAGTTCGTGGGTTCAAATCCCACCTTGGGCATGGATGTTTGTAGTGGTTCGGAATCCACTTTAAACCATAGGTCCCGGTCTAATTAGCCCTCGTGTGCAAAAAATGACCGTTGAGCGACAAACAAACCAAACCATTTCATTAACAAATCATAACAATTAATTATTGCATTATTAATACATTGAAGAAAGAAAGTAAGTTAACAAAAAATATATATTTGTGCAACTTCATAAAAGAACAATCTAACATTATTAGATGGTGTTTTTTAGTGTTCAGTGATGACATTATCTTTAGAAAATTATTTCGTAAAACTGACGAACTCTGAAAATATCTCTTTAAATCACAACAATACAGATTAGAAAGCAAAATATAAATTTCTCACCCATTTGAAATATTTAATTCAGAAACTTAGATTATATTTAACTATTGTGACTATTCACATCATTGATGTTAGAAATGAAATGAAACCAACCTATCTTCGATTTTTAGATTCCGAAATCAAATCCAAAATGTTTCTAAAAAATTACGTCACTTATAAACGTAAATTGAAAAGAATAAAAAGCAAGAGAATCATAGCAATTTTATAATATAAATTCTTAATAGCAATTGAATTTAAAAATTTTATCTGATAAGGAAATGAAAATGAGTTTCTCAAAAAGACTGAATAAATTTATTATCAAAATCAAATTAGAAATCTAATTAGAATTTAACTTAGACATATAATTTTGTTATTTGTTTAATTTATTCTTTTAAAAAGAATATTATTATATGCCAAAATTAATAACAACAGAATAAATGTTAGCAATTTTTTTATAAATTCGAATACACTGTGGCATCTAAATTCTCCATGCAATGAAAATATAATGCTTTTTTTATATTTCATTAATAATCCATAAATACTGTTACTTATTGTGCCATTAATTATCTTGGATAAAATCACCATTCATGTTTCGAAGGTCTAATTCAAATGCCAGAGGAAAGAAATGGATTTTCAACGGTATCGAATATATGTATTGCCATCATGCCTAAAACTATGTGTTTTCTGAAAGTTTCAATCTGAATAATTGCCAAGAGTCAATCGAGGAACTTTTGCAATATTTTACAAAGAATCTTTATACCATCTTTCACGTTCAACAGGTTTGGTTCAAATCTCAGTGTATCATAAACGTATGTTCAAAGATTTTTGACACATTGCGATCATGTCTAAGATTTCGTGTTTTCGGTGCATACTTTCCCCAAACATGGCCAACAACCCATTATGGAACCTTCTACTGAGATGTTAGCAAATAAAGAAGATTTAGGACCCCTTTTCCCTGTTGATAAATTTGATTCAAAACCTAGCGAAAATATATGGATGCTCTATTGTTTAGTACATTGTGTGGTCGTGCCTAAAACTATGTTTTTCCTGAGAGTTTCATCCCAAAACCCTCACCAGCAGCCCATTTTAGAACTTTCGACTGTGATGTTAACATATAAATAAACTACAAGCTAACTTTCTCATTTATTAAATTGGATTAAAATCTCAATGGAAAGAGAAATGGATATTCATCGGTAATTCACATATTGCAGTCGCGTCTAAAATTATACTTTTTGGGGATTTCATCTCAAATCGTATTCAAAAATCACTTGTAAAACTTCTTATTGCAAACTGTAGAGTTTTCACTTACTAGCTTTAAATTTAATTGCAAACATCAAGTTACGTTTTAAATATATCATTTTCATACAGTTATTTATATTAAAATTTTGAGTTAAAATAATAAAAAAAATTTTACTGGCTGGAAGAATTCGATATAAGAAAAAAAATGCAGAGTTGAATTTTCGAATATTTTCTCCTATTCATCGAATTGGTGAATATAACTATTTAAAATAATATTAAAATACTTTGAATGTTGTGTCAATACAAAATAATTCGCGCATGTTAAACTAGTATAACTATGTTTTTATTGCCTTTTTAATTAAGAGACTTCATGCTCACGAATACATTTATAAATCATATTAATACCCACAGGCAAGGCAGATACATTGTTATTAGAAAGCCGCGATGAGTTAATATTTAGCAAATCAAATCATTGTTCTACTTAATTCATAATGCCACCCAACTTGTCTAGTGGTCAGCGTGTCTGACTGCGGATATCCGGGTCAGGTCCTGAGTTCGAATCCCGGTTCGGGCATGGATGTACTTTCTCTCTCTATCTATCCTGTCTTTGTCCTTTCCTTGTATGAATGTGGAGTGAATGGTTGTCTACCCTATAAACGGGTCCCTATGGCATGTGTGTACTGAGTAAGTCGGACTCCACACCAAAATAGGGTTCAGTTGGAAAAGTGGAGCAGCGCACCCCATATTGCCAGCCTGGCTGGCACACAACAACAACCACTTAATTCATAATAATTATTAACAAAAAGGTAACAATTATCATTATTTGAGATTTCTATAATATTGTTAATTCTATCATGTTCCTATTGCTTCGCAGATCATGATATAAAAAATATCGATATTGTAATAAATAGACGCAGACAATGTTGATGAAATATTTAGGAAAAAATAATTCATTAAATATACAATCTATTTTTAATCATTTTACCAATTTAGATACACGGATATCTCAATCCTACTATTCTTTTTCCGTTCATTAATTGAAAAATAACATTCTTTAGGTCATATCATGATTCGTCAAGACACTGCAACAATCAATGCTAAGAACTGATAGTTTTGCAAATTTTAACTGGTAACTTACGCACTCTCAAGAGATGCTGCTTTGATACGTGCATTTATTATTCGTCCGTATGAATTTCATTTTATCACTTTGTGAACAATTCCAACATATTTTATGCCGTGACGCATCTAATTTTTCGTCATACTCACCAAGATATATTGTGCCAGTTTGGTATCTTAATAAATATAATGGAAAAAAAATACTCAATTTTACTTTTTGAATTTGAAGTCTAAGCGGTAATTATTACCGTTACACATGCGTCAAGCATTAAGTATAAATCTTTCTTTGCAATATTGTTTGCAAGTATTTGAAAAATTTATTTTAATATATATGTTTATATCAAGATGTATTATTTATATCACATGATAACATTTTTAATATTTAATAATGCATCTCATTTTATTTAGTACTTTATCATTTTATATAAATTATATCTATTTTATACCAATAATCATTTTGATATAAACATCGAAATATGTAGACTTTTGTTATACACACTGAATATATTTCTTTTCAATACACACTATGTACTCTAGAAAAAGAAATAATTAATACATATAACATGTCAAAATATGTTAATAACAATTTATAAAGCACATCATATTTTATTGAAATTATGATAGATATTGAGGATAAGGGCATAAATTTAATAAAAATGTAAAAGGCAGTTATACATCAGTTTAACTAACTTTAGAAAATATTTAAGCCCAAAAATACAATAATATATGTATATATATATATAATTTCATTTCATACATATTAAAACAATTTCCTACAATTTTTTGTGGTCATTACTCAAACTATGAATTAGTAATTAATTATTTAGAACTGTGATTAATAATTAGATAATTATTTTAATAATTAATTGCTATCATTCACAATTAATAATTATCTAAATTATATGCAATAAATTGTATATTGTAACACGTAATTATTAAATATATAATTTATTATAAAATGATATATAATAAATTAAACACATAATTATCTTATTCAATTTATTATCCAATTTTCATAAACAAGTTATATTCAACTTAGATAATTTTCTTGGTCACTCTTATCTTTTTAAGACAAAATAGTTTAAATTGAAAATTATTTTCAATAACATCAAGTCATTCTTTCTAACTTGTAGAGACTATTTTTATTATATAAATACAATATAATGAACAGGATAAAAAGAATCTCATACTATAAAACTTTTTCCTAAAATTATTTATATTAAAGCGTTATCTTCAGCTCGCTCTAGTGTGTGTAGCTTAATCACAATAAACATACATGTTTAAGCATCATTTCATCTTGAGAACATTTAAAGTGAAGAGCTTTCACCGCATTCAGTAACTCAACATTAATAGAGGATCTTTCTCGTGATAATGCAAGAGGTTCAAATGCAAAGAAAAAAAACTAGCAATTGTTTAAAATCCAAAATAATCACAAAACCAGGAAACGTTTATGTGTGGCGTAGTAATTGGGAAAACATTTCCCATTTTGAGGGCAACTTTTCTATTCAATAAAATAGTGTAATTTATGATTTAAAAAGATACCAGTGCAAAACAAAACAATACAAAAAAAAGATTGTAAAATACTGACGCTGGAGTAGTTAAATAGAAAAATTATTACTAACTACTGTAAGGAAAACTTCAATTATAGCATAATTTATGATTAAAATAATATATGTGGTACAAGAATAAAATTTAAGTTTTACAAATAATGTTATCATTTGTTTATTTGTTCAATAACATCTATTTTCCTTTCAAAACACCACTGTTAAATTACAATACCCTATAATTATAGGAATTTGGTTGACGTTTCGACCTAGAAAGTGTAATTTATTTTACTGTTAGTTAATTGCAAGGAATATATTTTAATGCATAAATCTATTTCATTATGAAATAAGATAGACGGATTATACTCACATTAATATTAACCTATAAACAAAATAAAATGCTTAAGCAGAAAGTAGATAAATTCCAGAAATATGTATAACATTTGTATATAATTACCGTAATTTTTGGAAGAAATAACAAGGAGTTTACGTGTTTAGAAATTACTTTTTTGACAGTACAACGTTTCTACCAATACAGGGCTTATGTGTTCTTAGTTAGAAAATACAATTATTCCACTGTATTTTGCGAAATGAGTATGAAGTGCGCGGAAATCATTGAAAATATCAATAATAATATCAGGTTTCAAAGTTGCTGAAATTATATCTCCAGATAAAGAGATTATATTCAAAATGATTTACGTGTTGATATGCGGGGATGGTCTATTTAGATCCTAATTTAACTAAAGATTCGTTCATCTTTTTTAATTCGGATAGCGAAGAATCAGATTTTGAAATCTTCGCACACATGATGTACTATTTTGTGGCTCTTTTTATTTTTACAAACTTTCTTTTTTCATTCAAAATAAATATCCCTTTACTGCGATATTTGTTATAGCATGAGTATTATATATATCGACTTCTTTTACGGATGGAGTGTTTAAAGGACAAAACGAACAAATAAACATTAGTTGTCTTTTTTTTTAATATGTCTGTAAATTTATCAAAAACTAAATAGATTGAACATTATAAAAGTATTTGTCGCAGTAATATCTTTAGATGAAGACATTAATTTTTTCTGAAACCAGCCTCCAATAAAGTTATTATTGAAGAACAGAGAGAGTAAAAACAATTTTCTCTTTCTCTTTGAGATATTCAGAATAACAACATTTCTTAAAAGCTACTATAATTGATATAAGATTCAAATCTTAGCAATTCAAAAATTAAAATACTATAGATCTAGAGGTCTTTTTTATCAGCTACTATTTGGTTTCCAATATATTGATTTTTTTATGATAAAAAAATAGATGAAGTTTTAAAATCTGTGTCAGTTCAGATAACATAAATGTTGTCTTCATTGGAAATTTCACTAAGTGAATTTCATCAGAGAAATATTAGTCATCATAAATTGAAGTCATTCTAGAAATGCGTCATTCTACTTTTTGTATCCATTCAAATGTACTTTGATGACGAGTCAAGAATAGGCTTAAAGCTCAAAGCTGATGTAAGACTTATTTGGAAAATATGCAAAATTTAATTGCTTGGACTGAGATATTCATAAATCGGTGATCACATTCCCATGTCATAGACCGTGGCCAGACAGCACTCTTTCGTGCCAGATCTGGATTCGATCACAGCTATTATCGAACAGAGGGAGATTACTGAACACTTTACCTCAATCTAAAATATAAAGCACTTTTTATAAGACTCGGTTCTTTCATAAGGTAAATTTCATCTATATAGAACCACATACACTACACTATCGAATTTAGTTTTGATGGAAACATTTCTCTGAGTATTTTTTATTAAAATGTATCGCAGTTTGTTAATACTCTGTCAGTACAAAATTAGATTTATATATTTTTTCATTTGAACTAGAAGCTTAAAAATAAAAATATCCTGGGATTTCAAAACAAATTATAACAATAATGTTTTAGATTTTTTTCGATAAATATTTTGAGAAGGAACTGATTTACAAGAAGGCCATTACATTTACAAAATTTTATGAATGCTCAAAGTATAGTCTCTTCCAGAGTCAATGCACTCCTGTGGGGGAATTTTCAGAAGATTAAAAAGCTTCAAGGATTCCTTCATTTGAATTGAAGAAACAATGCATTTACAGCTCCATAGATCCTATTTTTGGTAATAAAAACGATGTCCACATAAATTCATTTTTAGATTATGTAATAACGAAAGGTTAAGTATTGCTAAAATAAGAGAGCTGAGTAAGTGTTCTTGATGTTGGATTACAAGAAACTCAACTGTCAATTTTGTGAATGAAAAGGTGCACAATCATGAAGAAGCATGAGCTATTTAGATTCAGTTCTTGAAACATTTCTGGAAATTACTTAGCAGCGGACAAGTCAGCTTTCTCTCTTACTGTCCTTCCGACTTGATAGTGTTTACTAGTCATGTACTTCTAAGCAAAAAGGAATACATTACTTATTTCACCGTACACTGTATTTTTACAATTGTGATCTTCTTTAAAGGCGCATACTTTACATTCTTGACATGTTGTCGAAAAATACGTTTCATCAACAGTTACTATTTTGGACATATAATGCATGGACAACCATCCTTTTAAACTTTATCACTGATTCTGAAAAGTGCCTCTTTTAATTGCTGACTTAGATTATGGGAAACCGAATGGTAAACTATTCATTCGCAGTTTTTCATTAATAATTTTATGTTGTTGTTGTTACTAATGACACTTGAAGAAGCCAAGCTCGTTATGCCTTGGCTATGCGAATTTAAGTCAATGGGGAGCGTCTTTCGTTTTATCAGAGCACCGTGAAGGTGAAAGTACGACTTTGCTCTACACACATGCCATAGGGACCCGTTTATAGGGTAGGCAACCATTCACACCTCATTCATACAAGGAAAGGACAAGGACAGGATAGATAGAGAGAGAAAGTACATCTATGCCCGAACCGGGATTCGAAACCAGGACCTCCTTATCCGCAGTCAGGCACGCTGACCACTAGACAAGTTGGGCGGCATAATTTTATGTGAGTAGGGGAATTTAATGTTAAGTTCCTTTTTTATCATTTGGAAGGTATACTGATTATCTTTAATCAACATTTTCCATATGCATTTATTCGCTATTATAGTTGACAACGGCTTTCCTGCATGTTCTTTATCGAGGAACTGAATTTCGATTTCTGTGAAATTTCGTAAAGCATCAAGTAGTACGAGATAGATCTTTTAAACTTCAATATGTCACTTCTCTTATATTGAAGGATCATCGCATATATTTCATTACTTAAGAAAGCGAAATGATGAATGATTATTTTCTGACACAAATGATAATTTGTTTAAAAAAATTAATTTATGAAATTAACTGCGTTGTTCTAAACTTATTACATGGGGAAAATGTTTATCATGGTTTATAAAAAATAATGTCATAAGAATGAAATAAACTTTTAAGAAGCTTAAGGATTGTTCTCTGTAATAATTCCTAAAATCTTTTATAAATTATCCTGTTTTTAATAATAAATATTTTTTGATGTCATAAACTTTAAGAGAAACTATTTTCAATATTTTATTTCCTCAAATTCCTTAATTTACATAAATATTTTGTACACTATAATACACTACTAAAAATACCTATGCTGGTTTAACCTAAAATGTATTCTTTGAATGTGGAAATAATTCCATTTATATTATTCTTAGCTACGTAAGGAAGTTATAAAACTGAACAAAGGAACAAAATAAAATTGTAAAGTTTTAAAGAAATCAAGGAAGTGTTTTGCGAGAAAAGCTACAGTTTTTTGAACAACTTAAATGTTAGTCTTTTTCTACTGGTGACCGTGACAAGAGTCAGGATCGTGACAAACTTACGTTGGTTTTGAGCTCAGGTTACGTTTGTTTATTCGCTCCTTTTAAATATTCGTTTGTCTACGATTAAATAAGTTCCGATCAATCAACGCTGTTAAATTTACAACAACCGAACTCGAAGCGTTCGTATGGAAGACCAATGCTTTACTTTTACTTATTCAGTAAGAATTTAAAGATAACAACTTAGGATAAATTTAACGATCCTTTAAATGCTTTTATTTTGTTTAAAAGTGAAACACGAATTTACAGCTTTACGGCTACTGCACTGTTTGCCTAATATAACAGAACATAGTTTCAGAGAGGAAAATATTTTTGATGTATAAAGAATTTCATTTCCTTTGTTGGAGTATTTTGAAATAGTTTATATTGCTTAAGCAAGCGGGTTTATTGGTCCCATGTAAATATCTTTGTTAAACAGAACATATAGAAAAATGTTTGGAATGTCCATGATATAAACGAGAAAAATTAATCATATTAAGTTCTACATACTTTTTACAAAAAATCAGTCATGGTACAACATACTAAGATTAGAGCAGAGAAGTTTTATAAATATACTCTTCAACTGAAGACAAAAATAAAATACTAAAATTCTTAATTTAACAGCATTACTTCAGGAATGCGGTGAGTCAACTCTTTTTATATCCGTTTTTTAATCAATTGTTTCATGTTTTGCCCACTACTGATTTTCCAAATTCCTTATTTATGTTCTTGAATTTGTAATCATATTTATTTGAATCCACTTAATTTTTAATGAAGACGTTCCTTAATATTGAAGTCATCTTATTTCAGAAAATGCCTAATATAATGAATGGGAATAAAAAATACTAAGTACCAAAGAGGTAATGAAATATGAAGCTTTAATTAAATAAAGTTTGTAAAACATCCTTGGCACAGGTAATACATTTAAGATTATTCCACATACCTCCAATAGATTCATTCTTTGCCGTAGAGGGGCATTTTTACCATAGATTGAACTTTAAAAAGTGCCCAAATTTCTGAAGCATTGGTTCAGATAAATTTTCTTTTCAGCAAGATATTTGAGTGCTCAATGATTTAAATTTTAATGAGATTTTAATTAAACGTATTCAATTATTCAATTTAAAAAATATAGCTTGAAAAGAGATCCTTTCAACAAAGTTAAATTTTTAGACTGTTCACGATTCATTCTAGGTTCATTCTATAGGCAACAAAAAGGATTTTTAAATTTCTCTTATAAAAATAAGTTATCTTACCAAATATTAATCTTTAATGATAATTTACTTCTATAAAGCATTGGGTGCGGTATGATCATTTCTTTACATGCAGATATTTCAGTGATAAGCGTAAACTCTTATTAGAATCAACAACGCTTACTAGAAGTTTAGTTTAGCTTAGTCAACGCTTAGTTTATTAAAAGATCTTTATATACATCATACTCTTTTCAAATTATTACAGTTATCTTTTATTGATTCATTCTAAGTTGCAGGAGAACCTTTTAATCCCTCTCATGAAAACAACATTTTATCTTAGATTCAATCTCAGATCAGTCAGAACATCACCACAATTTTTGCGACACATAAAATAATTTTAAAATGTTGAAATTATGTTTTCGCTTTTATTTCAAGGAAGATTTACATAAAATATGTTGATATACTACGAGATAAATTTGTTGAATTTAAAAACTATTTTAATCTTTAAATTGTTATATTGGAACGGATAGCTTCACAGTCATGAATCCCTAACGATAGGAACATACGAAGGAAAAGGGATCCATTCAATTGTAAATAATCTCCCTTGTTTAACTTCTTTTACTTTTATCTGCATTCATTTAGTAATATAGCACTTTGAGTAAATAGTAAGTAAATAAATTGGACAAACTTGTAACTCCTTTTCTGTTTCTATAAATTGTTTCATAATTACTTTCTATTATTCAAATGAAAATTATTTCTAAGATTCAAGAGAATTATTTTCTAAAGTTTATTTCTAAACAGTTACAATTTAACGAAAGAATTTCTCACCATTACTAATAAAACGGGGATTTATTCCTCACCTGTATAACTAAGAGATACTAAAGAATCTCTAAAAAAGATCACTGAGACTATCTCGCATCACCGTTAAAAACTCTGGTTAATTGTTTCCACATTTGTAATTCGGAACTGAAGTAACACTTTAGCAATAGGCAGAGGTTGCCTATATATTTCATGTGCCATTTAACAAATGCTCATGAGACTCACAATATTTTTCCCGTTTAATGCAGTGGAAAATACTGTTGGCTAATTCTTGAGGTTCAATGCCACAGACTCCTGAACTAAAATCCTTAGAAGTTGAACCCACTAAAAGTACATAATCCAAAAACTTCCAATGGACGGATTTTATTACTAGACGCTCATCTCAGCCTAAGGGAAGGACTACGCATTTAAAACTGGAAAAAAAGGTTTGAAACGAGACACTACTGAACAATGGAGAAGGATGCTGCATTTGTTTTTCTACATGTACATCAATCCAGGTGAATACATGAGAATATTCCAAACTTCCCTTCTTGCAACGTGACCCACAATCACGAAGAAGTTCACCGGGAAGAAATACATTTAAATGTCGGAGTCAAAATATTTAGTGTTAGGGGATCACAGAAGCCAATAGATATGGTTACGTACTTATAAATAGAAGGCATCGGGCTGGATCCCAATTATTTTTGAGCAATGGGAAAAAGAAGTTGTATTTCTGATTTTTGCACGCAAATCTATTGACGGGGATTCTATAGAATTTTCCAAATTTACCACTTTAATACACGGTGAATGTTTAAATGTTGGACAACTGAATTAATTCATTAAGATAATCGCTGTATTAAGTTTTATCATTTGCTGGAGAAAAAATTTCAACCGCCCAATTAATTACACTCCGGAATTTCATTTAATGAAAACGTCACATGTTTCATTTCTTTCAATGCATGCACTTGTCCAAATGTTGTTCCCTCTGTACAAAAATGATTTTTTTGTTCCTTTCGGTAAATCTTTACAATGAAATTCCCTTAAAAGATGGTAGGTTGTCTCTATGAAACTTGGTGTGAGAATGACACACGACCTCGTCGTCTGTGGAAAATATAAAAATTTGTTGGTCTTGGATCAAAGGCAGCGCCTACTCATAACCGATGTTTACCGTTGAGTGTGCCCTCCAAGCAACTGGCACCAAATCCTCTACACTTTTCTAAAGTGATTCACTTTTAGTGTATTGATTTATTTATTACAGATAATTACATAAACTACTTTTAATCAGATGTGATCGTGGTAACCTGGGAAGGAAAAGCATCGTTTTCGTGACTGGAAGTTAGTGAGTTTGATACCTGAGCCAACAGAAGACCATTGTACTGAGATGGCTTATGCATTTTAAAAAATTCTTAGGATCCTATATCCCTTCACAAGTGTTCTGTTACGAAGAGAATGTTAGCTAAGAGTCGACTTAATCACTTAAATAAGATCCAAAATTATGAGGCTTTTGGTAGTGTTTAGAGACTTGGGTCAGAAGAAATAAGCTGTTGGAATCGTATCGTAATAGCCTAACACATAACCCATAACTGAATTTAGTTTAGCTAAAGTGAATGGACACATTTGAATTTTATTTAAACACTGCTATATATATATATATATATATATATATATATATATATATATATATATATATATATATATATATATATTATCCTACACACTGAAGAGAAGTGCCACAATTTAGGAAATAATGCAACAATGTAGTCTGATTTCAAGTATGATTAATTAAGTTCAAAGATGAAAACCTGACTAACAGACTGTAGATATTTAAAATGACAAAAGAAATTTTTTTTCTAAAATAATTATATTTTATACTGATAATATATTTTTAAGTATAATAGGAGATATCAGATGCACTAAATAAGTACTCCTCAACAGAATTTTAAAGCTGATAAACATCATTAAATAAGGAGCTGTGGTACCGAATTTGTACTTTGACCGTAATTATAGTGTCGCTTCGCATTTAAATATTCTATAACTTTTTGTGCACGCCATTTATACTTTCATTTTTAATGGTCTTAATAATAACCCTTTTGAATAAATTTCATTAAGCGGATTTATACTAAGTACAATTATTTTTCATTTCATTCTTACCTATCATATTCGTGTGATAAATGGGGATGTATGATCAATAAAAAGAGCACATGTAGAGAATGTTCACATTTAAGAAGATGGGATAAACCACTTTCATTAATAATTATTAGGTTAAGTAAATAATTTAATAACAGTTTTTTTTTTCACCGACTACATTACAAAGATACAAATTACCCAAACATAAAAAATGACAGACGTTTTAGTTAATATTTCTATTAATTGTAATTTTTCTCAGATTAGGTGCTGTTTGTGAATCATACTTAATTTTAACCATGTAATCTTTTTATAACCAAATAGTTGAGGATGAGATACCTGATGGAACATATAAATTTAGGCTCCAGGATAATATCAATATATTATTTTGTATTCAGAATGCATCAATCACTTGAATGCCATCTGCAGACAGACGCAGTGAAATCATGGCATTTATTTTGTTCTCTGTATTCGCTTCAGTATAATCAGGATGTCTCAAGTATTTTCAACCATCACTATCAAAGACCAAAAGTTTACTCTCATCCCTCTCGATTATTTGCGTCCACTGATTTTCTGATCATTAATGTGTTTTTCTACCAACTGAATTCGTTTCTTACGTTATTTAAGATTTAAATATGATATTTTCTTGGAAATTCTATCTTTTGGTCCGAAACTGATAATCTTCTCTTTATTGTCCTTGAATCAACTAAAATACCTTTTGCATTAATTACACACATCTAACAACATCTGATGAAGTTCTACTTTTAAGGCATGTCTTTTTTTCCATTCTGTCGTCAGTAGAACTTGTGTATTTTCCCCGGCTTCATCTTCATTTATTGTTCACTGATTTACTTTTTTCATAATGAAAGAACACATTTTACCAGATAAAACTACTCACCGACCAACTTGTTTTGCACTTTCAGCATAAAACCATTTTCTCTCAATATATCAATTCTGCTTCTTTATACAAATGTCTAATCAGTTCTTGTTTTTAGTGATGTTGCTTTGAGTAAAGGATTAAAATATTTAAAAAAATATTATTCTATTTCCTAAATATTCCAGTAAAATAGCAATTTCATCGTCACAACATACTGTATAACCAATTCAAACATATTGTAGTTTGGTTACTGATATTTGATTGATTCCCAAAATAGTAATTGTGATATGCTAGTACGTTTTTCTTAAAGTACATTTTTGCATTCATGACAAATTGTGTTTGTTTTTGAGATTAAAAGAAGAAACAGAGATTAAAAAATATTTATAATCCTTATTTTTAATATAATTTAGTATCCAATGTTGTTGAAAATCAAAGCTGAAGTCTTCATTTATCAATCTATTTAAAAAGGGTTAAATAAAAATGAATAATTTTACAGTAAAGAAAATAAATACTTTTCATATACGTTAAATTGTTCAAATTTAGAATTTTATCAAAAGAAAAGTATAGGTAAAGTATTTTATAAAGTATTTAAAAAATTATACATTATATATATTAGAGAATTATTGAAGGACTGAATTGAAGAGAAAATTCATGGTAGTTTCAAAGTATGAAATTCCTTTGAGGCGATTGGATGAAAAATAAAATAAATATGAAAACTGCTTTTTTTTTTTGACATAAAACAAATTGAGTGCACAGTCTCTAAAATTTTAACATAAAATGAAGACACTTTTGTAAAAATACTGATCAGGCTGGTAAATCTTCAGCGATACTTTTTATTCTAATATTCGTGAAATATTATATTGTGAAATAAAATATTCGTGAAATATTCTCAAAAATTCGTTCTCCTTTTAATTTATTCATTTAAATATTAAAAATAAGATTCATTTAAAGTACTGCTATAAATTATTGAATATTAACTGCACATTGCAGAAGTGGAATTTTCTTTTATTTGAAAATATAATAAAATTCAGAATAATCATTAATAATGATAGCACAAATAGTATGCATTTATGCTATTTTGGAATGGATTTAGAATTATATGAATCGATTATTCATGAAAAAAATGCTTTTTTTCCTCAGAGTTTGAGTACAAAAAGGCTGATTTAACCAAAAAATATAAGTTTTGTAACGGCCCCAGCTGGCTCTTTATCTCTTATTCCTATAAAAATATTTTAAATATATTTGATCCATACATTCCATACAAATATTCATTACTGCAATCACAAAATGGTCTGTAAATCATGATACCAACAGTTTGAAAAGAAATAAATGCATAAATTTAAAAAAATTAGTAAATAATCTTCAAAGTAGATTATATAAACTGATGATAAATTTTATTTTACAGTATTTTTTGTAATATATCAAATTATTACTTCTTAAGCTTAATGTTTCCCTACTAGTATCTCAAGATAGAGCCCTGAACGTGGGCTCCAGAAGGGAGTTCTAACGCATGCGCACTTGAAGAAAGTAGTTGCAATAATTTGGCAATATAAAATCAGTCAGTCATGGATTTTAAAGAATTGATTTTTTCCACACTGTATTGCAAAGATGTTTTCAGTTATTTTCAACTCTTTTAAATATATCTTCTTGTTATTAGTTTAAATTTATAAAGAGCGGAAACTTTAAAAATATGTCTTTTTCTTGGAAGCATTTAAACATAAAATTTAATGAATCTTTAAAAAAAAAGAAATAGGAATCCGTTATTATATATCAAATATTAGCAAAAAAAATAACAATCCAAACTCTAATGATATCTTCTATGTTTGGGGTAAATCTTAGGATAGACGCACAGAGATCTCTTTCACATAGAACCTTGACTCTTCAAATTCTTAAGCTACTGCAGGAGGTAATAATTTCCTTCTGAGAAAAAACAACGCCAGTTCAAACAAGACTCGATTATATCGCTCGCTCATTTCATGTTGTTTTGCTTCCTGTGATTCTGGTTTAATATAATTGTTATTTTTCTGAAATTTATTAACTGTATTGCCTATATTTTATTTGATATATTTCTATGAGGCTTGATAGCACGGAAAAGCAGTTGAAATACTGAAGACAATTTATTTAATATACTGATTTGATCGCTGCTTTTCACTGTTTTCAGAAGCTAAGTACAGTGGGAAAAACATTTTAATTTTGATAAATACATTTGGATTAAAGTGTATGTAAAGACAATAATATTCTAAGTGCATTGTGGGGCTGTAACTAATTACAAATATGAAATGTCTCATTTTTCGGAGGTTTATATATTAGGGATGAGCTACATTCAGGGTTGATGTTTCACTTAGTAAAACAACATCTGCCAGTTTTCTGTGGCAAGTACAGTTCAAGATGGGACAAGATGCTCTTATAGATAGTACGTTTCTGTGTTCAACTAATTATCCTACCCAAATGGACGAGATTAAAACATTGTTGTCAGAACCAGGTGGATTGTCTCGGATTGATAGTATGTCCTTTTGACTGCGAAGTTTAAATTTGTACTGGAATTAGTAATTTATAAACGCCGTATAAAGATGATTAAAAGCACAATGAATCCAAGAACATCATTGAAAATTTTGAATTCAGTGTTGCGAGCTGGAATTTCAATATAATATTGCATCGAACTTCTTTTCTTTAAAAATTTTTCCATGATGATTTCTTGATTAAAAAAGATTTTACACTTGATTGTAGAGAAGAAACCAGAACTATTATAACAGAAATGCAAGATGAACTAACTTCCTCATATTGTCGGTTGAGCTTGCAGTTGAATGGTTGGCGATCAGACCTGCAGTTCAGCTGTTCGCATGTTCTATTTTACCTCGGGCGTGGGTGGTTGTAATTGTTTAGAACCTGCTTTAAATTGAAGGTTTCGTTCTTGTTAATCCTCAATTATAAAAACTGACGATAGAGCGACAAACTAAAAGAATCTTCTTGTACAGTGCCAACAGAAGCAACGACTCTATAAATACTGGTAAATACCAGTATTTATAGCGTGAGAACTTTTGTAAAAAGATTCTGTATTCTTCTGAGGTTAATTAAATTGAAAATCGTAGCATTTTTTTATTAAATTAAAAATTGCCTTTGGGAAGTTTGTTTCAGCATGTTCACCTTTTCCAATTTGTTGGAAGCTGTCTAAGTGGAATGACCTTTGTCAAGGATGATTACCTCTTATCAACAAAAATATTTTTTGTTTTCTTTGCATAGTTTTACTAAGGAAATTAATAGCACACCATCATGTAATTTACAAAAATTAAATATTTTCAAGCTTTTATACAGATAATTGCCTTTTTTAAATTAGAAACCAATCTTAATCATTACAAACTACTTCCAGCATGTTCAGTAAAGATGATATCTATTTATCATAGTACTGTTTTATTCATAGCTATCTGGGGGATTAAAACGAGATGAGTAAAATATTTTATTTTGTTTTATTGTTTAAGACCCATTCACAGAGATAACTACTAATGCACTGATAGAACCTATTCCATTTGCGATAAAATGTCTTTACTAGTTATTGTATGGAAATTTGGAGAGAAAATGACGCCTCAGTTGCAGGCATCCTCTTTTGAACATAGTTTCAAATTACGTTGGAGTTGACTGAGTACAGCAACATTGCGAATTGACAAAATTCGCCCACGGAAATATTAAGAATAACAAACTGCTATTTTCATGTGTAATTTTGTGTTAATTAAAATATAATTTTCATTAAGTTTTAAAAATTTAACTTCAAAAAGTAAGAAATGATGTAA
Organism: Latrodectus hesperus; assembly: GCA_037975125.1. Lineage (NCBI taxonomy): Eukaryota > Metazoa > Arthropoda > Arachnida > Araneae > Theridiidae > Latrodectus > Latrodectus hesperus. The sequence goes on along the minus strand of CM075854.1, from coordinate 111,642,588 downwards.
TGAACACAGAACTGCCAAATCAAGTGAAAACAAAAGTGCATTGAACCGTCTAACATAGATAAAGAGAATGTCATTTGCTTTTTAAGAGCGTTTGTCATTTTTTTTCTAGAATTGCCTTTTTTCTTTATTCATACGCTTAAAAAATGTGCTTAATTTTTGGAAACCAATGTACCTGATATATTATATATTTCAAGCGCATTTAAAAACTGAATAAATTTGTAGCAAATATATTTATCCCAGATGCAGTCTACATCTAATGATTTACCTAGTCGGATTTTTTTTGTAGAAAAAAATAATAATTTATTTGTAGTCCAGCACAGCTGTAAATATATTAATATGCAAATTTTTTCATGTAAAATTATTATTTCTATTAGATGAACCTAACAGTACAGTTGTAAGGCTCTCTAGGAACAGAAGGTCTCAGGTTCGATACCAGACACTGTTTAACAAAAGAAATTATGTTTCGTTTCTGCTTTCAGTTTATTCATCTGTTGTGTTGAATGCTTGAGAGTTTTCTGAGTTTCCTCTCTTGCCACATAATAATGGATTTTAAACTATGAGAGAAATTTTCTCGAAAGATAATATGCAGTGGATGTTCGGACGCCTTTTACAGATTTTAGCTGTTAGGCTCTTTGCCCAGTATCAATACAGTATGTAAAACTGGTAGTAGTAATTGCTACATCTTTCTTAAATGTTGATACTGACTGCTGAAGAATAGATATAATTTAGTTGTTTCATATGCACGTCTTTCTCTTAAAGAAAACTTAAAGAAAAAAAATTCAAAAATTATAAATTTTTACAGCTTTCCACTGCAAATTAATTTACATTAAAAATTATATATATTTTTTATGTTTGTTAAATTTTAAATAGCCAGTGTGAAATTTTTAATGAAGTTTGGATATATAGATTTTTTTAGATGGGCTATATTTTGATCTACTTAGAAATAATATCTGACTATGACTTTGTTTATATAAAAATACTAATTTATGTGTTATATTTAAAACTAAATTTTGCATTTTTTTAAATGGTGGTGTTAATAAATAGATTATAGTCAATAGAATTAAATAATTTACCATTATATAACAATATTGTAGATTTGTAAAACATCAATAAAAGTTGAATAATGTTAAATATTAGTTTAAAATTATTATTTGGATGATAAGTGCTTACAGCGACCTCACACGTAGTGCCTGAAAAATATAATGTATTCAATTTTTTTCATAAAGTTTTTAAAGTGATTGATATCAGATCCTTTCAAAAAATTTTCATCAACGTTCAAAAACATCGAATTTTAAAAACAGTAAATTAAATATTGATATTTATTTAATAAACTAATTCGTGTTACAAATCTTTTTTAAATGAATATTTAAAATTCAATAAAGAATTAATTAAATATTTAGAACTTGTTGGGTGGGTGCTTGTGAAGTTCTTGACGTACTTCGTTGTGATCCCCCTATCTTTTGTTTGAGAAATATCTTACAGTTCGGGATCTACGGTTAAAGTGGTCAATCTTCTCTGAGCAAGACAAACATAAACGTCAGGGGCTGGAATCGGATCCACGAACTATTGAGATCTAGCCAGAGGGAAATATACAAGAAAAGAACATGAGAGTTGGGGACAGAAATTTTAAAATATGGAGCGAAAAAATTTGTCTTGGAGAAAGAGTTTTAATATTTATAAAAAACTCAAGATAATAGATAAATAAAATTTTTTTCTGTTCGAGCGAAGCGTCATGACATCAAGTGAGAATAATAGTTTCCATATAATTTTAAATCATTAACATAAGAAGGTGAATACAAATGAATTTATTAACAATGTTTAGATTCCTAAAACTTCTTCGCATTTGTCTTTCTAGGAATGTTTAATTAGTTCTTAGCAAAAATATCATTCGTAGTATTTTCAGAAAATCAAGTAAGATCATAACTTACTACTATATTATGGCTGAAATATTTACGCATAAATTACTTATATAAACATAATAAATGAGAATATTTCTGCTGATGTTGAATTAATATGCCCTTTATTTTAATTACATATATGAACATATGCATTTTCATTCTGGACAAATAGCGAATTTGCTTAGAATGAAAGCATTTATTTCATTAGAATATATTTTTATTCGCGTTCACAAACATCAAATAATTATAATTCTAAAACAAAACACATTTGATTTTATTTTCATATTTCGTAAACTTATTTTTATGATTTATTTTTTAATAATCTTCGTTTTATATTTAATGGTTTTAATTTTTAAATTTGAAAACCAAAAAAGTGAATTATAAGGCAAACAGTAATTTTTATGTAAATAAATAAATTATACTTGATTAATTAAATAATATATATATATATATATATATATATATATATATATATATATATATATATATATATATATATATATATATATATATATATATATATATATATATATATATATATATAAGAAGTATGAATTTACATAATAATTAAACCAAAAAAAAAAACCGTAATGATGACTTATATTAGTATTCTTAAGAGATAGTGTCATTCAATAATTTATTACATTTTCTACTCATTCTTACATTTCTTCATGGGAGAGGAGGATATACCAGTTCTGTTGTGAAAATTGTGACATCATTATAGTTTACAGGTAATAGAACTTGACTATGTTTAGTTGAATGTAATATGTAGCTGAAAAAGTATCAAGGTAATCCAACTTAACTTAGTACATAATACTAAAAACATCGTATTCCAGTATGAGAGAAACAGACAAAGAGAAATGTTTTTTGACACGTTCTCAGTCATTGACATCAAAATAAAGATTGACAACTTCTTGCTTAATTCTCTTATGGACAGGCAAAATGTTTCATTTTTGGTATCCTATATCCAATTGATCTAATTTAAATAGTCATTTTTGGATAAACCTGATTTATGAATCCCTGCCAACAATTACTTTGTTCAAATGGCTATCAATAAAAAGAAGATATTAAATAATACATCAAATACAGAAAATATTGAATGACAATAATGCAACTTAATCTCACTAACCTTTTACTCCAGTTAACAATATAAATTAGAAAATTATTAAAATAAATTCCTCTGCTATGCATTTCTTCTGATCATTTTTTAAATTAAAGGCATTCATGTGGTTTTAAGTGTTGCCAAAATCTGACACACAATTCAAAATGTAAATAAACACAAAATATTCATAATAGACAATTGTATTCTATATGATATTATGTTATTATTTACTTTGAAAAATATTTAAGTTCTTTTATTTATTAATGCTATTAAAATAATAGCTATTTTGAATAATCTTTTTAGATTAAATTAAATATATAAAAAAAGAGGTATTTTAAAGAGAAACAACTCCCAAATCACATGAAACTGAAGAATATATCTTAAATCTGTGATCATTACCTATTTACAGATTTGATTTAGTTGCCACTCAACGGTCATGTTTTGGACACGAGAGATAATTATATCAGGGCCTATAGTTTAAATTGGATTTCGAAACACCACAAACATTTAACTTGAAGAGGGAATTTGATTAACGAACTATTGAACCGAAGGCCAGAGAACTAATCATTCGGCTGCCAGCTCGATACCTATTTAAAGATAAAAGACTTATTATGGGAAGATTCAGGCTGCAGGATAAAATATTTATGATTTTGAATATTCAGCAATAAATAATGGAGACATGAAATCAAATTAAAATATAATTTATAGAATGCGAAATAGACATTAAATTTAAGAAAAAAGTTATATGACAAAATATCTTATTAAATTTCCCTTTCTAAAATTTCCCCACAGGCCACACGAACAAAACTGCAGGATTAAAGATTGTCGACTTCAGCCATAAGTCATTTAAATAATGGTTCATTTCAGAGAAATCCAATTCTACAGATTTATTTTTTTTAAAAAAAACTTAAATTGCAAAAAAATTTCCATTTAAAAAAAGCATCGAATTCAAAAGAAATACATCGACCACTTTTCAGATATCGAAACATCCCTGTAGTTAAACTGTTCTAAGTAATTGATGAGTAAGGTAACCACCAGGTGCTTAAAGTTGTCGTTGGTCCTTGAATCACTTCTTTTAGTTTTTTCCTTACCCCCATTTACACATGACTGAAAAAGAATTCGCTTTTTGGAGCTTGTTTGACCAGCCTGAAAAAACTTTTAAAGTAAGTCAATAAGACAGATTAATTCCTGTTTCATACGCAAGATTTTAAGTCATTTATTTTCTTAAGAAAACATGTCCAACAACTTTTTTTAAAAAAATACATCATTCTAACTAAATTTTCAAAATAAAAAATGTACATGTTACAATAATTCATCCGCAAAGAAATGGTATTTAAGATTTAAAAAAAAACTACGTACTTGCATTTACTGAGAATAAATAACTACCTTTCAATGAAATGTATTATAGGCTCAGTAATGTACAATCACATAATTCCTTTTCATGTAAAAAGTTTTGTAAATATTTACCGCAAATCACAGGATATTTCACCGATATTTAATTGACCCAGAGTCAGGTGATAAGTACTCCCCACGATTTGCAATCCAACTCATATCACGAAGCGTACTCGTCATGAGAGTCGAACGTCACAGGAAATGAATTAATTAAGTACCAATGAAGTAAATCACTGAAACCAATCACAAACGCTAATAGTACACAAATCAAAATGCTAGTACATATAAATATCATCAATCCTCCAATCACGCAAAGTATTCCCAATTACAAACGCTAACTGTTCGAACAAAATTGCGAAGTGATATTTTAATCATAAACCCTAAAATTTTTTAAGTAAGTCAAAGTATGGTGCAACGTACAGGTGAACAAATGACAAGCTATTGTCGAGAGAAATAATGTTTTAGATTTCTATTAAATAATTAAAAAATGCTTCAAGGCTAGGGATTAAGTTATGCCGAAAATAATTTTCACCATCACTACGCTCAATTTCGAGCAATGAACATTATGAAAAGAAAAATTTCTAGTGTAAGAACTCCACAAGTCAACGAGTGCTTGAGTGACCCTCCTTGAGTACAGGATATCTTCAATTATTTCACATTAAAGAAATTTTGCTGACAAGTATTTTTTGTCACAGTTGCATTCATTTCTTCATTTTAATCAAAATATTAGTTTCCGCTTATTTAAAAAAATAGTTCAACAATTCATATGTAGAATAATTTAAGAGGACAAATATTCAACGTTTTATTTATTTATTGTGATACTATAAGTATAAGAAGAATTGATAAAAGAATTGTAAAGAAAGTTACATTAAAAGAGAATATTTTTTTAATGAACGTGCAAGGAAAATTATATTATATTCCTTCACCATTATCACCAGTTGACTCTCGTACCTTTTGCCAGATATCAAAGAAGCCCCAGGATAGTAGAGTATTAAAGGTGTGGTTCATTGATGTCTGTGAGCTCAGATCACAAGGGACACGTCAAGAATTTGAATGCCTTGAAGAAAAAGAGATAGTAGTCCCAAGAACTCATGTCAGGTGAATACGGAAGATGTTCCAGCACCTCTCAATATCACAATGCAGAACAGAGAATCAGCAATGTTTCGAATTGGGATATTTTCTAATCTGATACGTAAATATCCATAATATCAAACCCAACAGATGATAATTTCCACTGTAAATCAGCTGAGAGCTTACAATCTGGGCTAAAAAATCTATTTAGTGTGATTAATCTAATAACTAAAATACTTAGAATTCAAATAAATGATTAAATTTACTGATATAGATTTACAGATGTAATGCTTTAAATAAAGTGAATAAAATTATCATTATTAACAGAAGTAGCAAAGAATGAAAATGGAGTCTAAGAAACTTCAATGCCATTTGATAAATAATTAGATGAATGAGAGAAAAGGCAAATCACAATAGTCAGAAAAAATTGATTATTATTAATTAATATGATACAAGAATGGAATGATATGAACAACAATGACTTAAAGAGATACCAATTCCTGTGTGCCACCAGAACTCTAAGGTTCAAAAAGGTTCAGATGAACATGTTCCTTTTTACATTTGCAAGAACTTTTAAAAACTATTCTTGATAACTAAAAAGAGTTCTTTCAACTTTTAATTATGTTTAAGGTATAAAGTAAATGATGCGGATAATAATAACATACTGATTAACTCTTTTCACAGAAATGCAGCCACATTCGATAGTGGTCCCAGATGTAGTCAGGAGTAGTTTATCAGCAACGCAGCTAATCCATAAGGAATTTTGGCACGAATTACAATGATATCACTTTGTGAAAAAGGTGTTAGTAACTTTTATATGTTATTAATGCTATTGGCCATCAGATCTTGCTTTAAGAATAAGAAAAAAAATTCTGCAGTAGTCACCTCTAACTTTGTTTTATAGTACTTAAGAGTTAATAAAGTATTAACGAGCATTGTGTGTGATATTAACACAATGAAACATAATTTAAGATATCTCCAAGCATTGAAATATTTTAGAAATTTATTGCATAATTTATAATACCAAAGCAATTATTCTCGATAATTGGTTTGATATTATAAATAATGCACCACGGTCGGCTAATAAGTTAAGTATCGTTCCTTCGTTAAAAGAAATACTGCGCATATCTAAATGGAGAATAATTTTACGTTGCATGATTACAGCAATAAAGAGAGTGTGAGCCCCGCCTTTTTATTAACTGCTCTAGAAACATCGCAAAATGTTACCTTTGTAACTATACAGTGACCGAAATAGAATCATGACTAACATTGGAAGTGGGTTCTGCGGCATAAGAAAGATTGAAAATATTGTTCAAGAAAAATGATAGCAAATCTTTTTTTTCTTTCTCTGCACCAAATATTCACTATTGAAAAAGGCAATTAAATATTGACATTCAAATCTCACAAAATGTTTTGGGAAAAACTCACTGATATTCCAAATCTTATATAATAAGGAGTTCATTAAAACAAATAAATTTACAATCCTACATACATTTAAACAATAATGTGAATATATGTTACGTAATTAGTAAGAAGTTATATAAAAGTTTTATCGAATATATCTTGATAGCTTTTTCTCTACATTAACAAAACTAATTTTAAACGAAAATTTAAAATGCAAATCACATAATGAACATTTATGAATATCTAAAGCAAATAAGTAAGCGATTTTTCGTAATCTTTACAGCTGAAAATTTTATAAATTATTAATATTATTATATTTATGTTTCAATTTTTTTTATTACAATTTTCAGCTTTTTTATTAACTCAATTTTCTAAAATGTTTTTAAAAGAGATGATTGTAGAACATTTCAATATATTTGCGTGTTTTTATAACAGTAAAATAATTTTGGAATTTATATCTGGAAAAAATTAATTAAAAGAAACAAATCGAAGTTTTTATTAATTCTTTTCAAGTAATTTATTAATTACAGTTATTACTCAAAAATTTCAAAATGTATGTGAAGCTCTATGAAAATTAGAGTTGTAATACTTTAAAGAACGTCAAATGGAAAATGTTCTGTATATTCATCTAAAATTTTAAATATTCTTAATTTGCGCATACTGTTATTGCTCATCTCCAACCCATTCTGACGAAGTCAGACCACATTCCTGAATCCGTTGACCTTTAAAAATGTCGAAGACACGAGAAATGAATTTCTTTCCAAACATTCCAAGATATGTTGAGTAGAAGTCTGGTGTCGGTGGCGTTTTGGACTCCCCCTCAGGGAAAAGAAATTTCAGTTGGTCGAGAGTAAGGCGAAAGAGGAGGGTGCACATTTTCTGTCACATGAAAGATTAGAGATAGGCCTCATCCCTTGTACCAGAAGATTTATAAACTGTGAATAGAATTAGTGTCGCGGTGTATATATTAAATATTTTAACAATGATATTTATATTTTATGGAGAAATAGGTTTTTGAAATACACTACTGGCCATTAAAATTGCTACACCAAGAAGAAATGCAAATAACAGAACGATATTTATTGGACACATACATTATTGTGGAAAGAACAAGTGATTAGATTTACAGGAAATTAGGATGTATAGATCTTGAGAAATCAGTACCCAGAGCAGCCATCTCTGGCTGCAATAACAGCATTTATCCGCCTAGGCATGGAGTCAAACAGAGATTGTATGGCATGTACGGGGATCTCAGTCCATGCAGCTTCAACACTATGCCACAGTTCATCGACAGTAGTGGATGGTGAGTGATGGCGTGTCAATCGCTCGGGAACCATTGACCACACGTTCTTAATTGGTGACAGATCAGGAGAACGTGCTGGCCAGGGTAACAGTCGAACCTGTTCTGTATCAAGGAAGTTCAGAACAGTACGGGCAACATGCGGTCGTGCATTATCCTGTTGAAACAAAGCATTAGGGAGGCCTCGAAGATAGGGCAGAGCCACGGGCCTTAACACATCGGAAATGTAACGGTTGCTGTTCAAAGTGCCGGTAATGCGAACAAGAGGGGATCGAGACGTGTATCCAATGGCACCACATACCATCACTCCAGCAGATGGGCCAGTATGGAGATGTACAATGCAAGCTGGCAATGCGCGTTCTCCACGATGTCTCCAAACACGGATGCGGCCATCATGGTACTGTACACAGAACCGAGATTCATCTGTAAAGATGACGTGATGCCATTCCCGCGTCCAGGTTCGTCGCTGATCACACCATTGAAGGCGCTCCTGTCTGTGACGCAGCGTCAATGGTAGCCGAAGCCATGGTCACCGTGCAGACAATCCATGCTGCTGCAAACGTCATCGAACTGTTCGAGCAGAAACTTGTTGCCTTGCAAATGACTCCATTTCTCGACTCAGGGTTCGTGTCGTGGCTGTACGATCCCTTGTGACCATGCGGATAAGATGTCTGTCTTCTCTGCTGTTAGTGATGGGGGGTCGCTGAGATCCTGCATGACGTTCCGTATGATTGTCCTGAACCCATCGATTCCATATTCTGCTAACAGTCATGGGGTCTCGGCCGACGCGAGCAGCAATATTGCGGTACGATAAACCGCAATCCCGGTAGGCTATAATCCTTCCTCGATCAAAGTCTGTAGAAACACTGTGCTGATAGGCATTTCTTCTTACATGAGGCATTACAACAACTTTCTTCGCCGAAAAAAACGTTGAAACGGAAATTGAGTATGTGAAAACTGCTGTCAAATCTCTGGTTTTATACACATTGTAGATGTCGCTACTGTCGCCTGCTTTGTATGAATGCGCTGAAAATCTAATCATTTGCATATCACAGCAAGTTCTACCTGTCATACAAATTTCACGTGTGTGGTGTGCCGCTTTCCTGGTGTAGCAATTTTAATGGCCAGTAGTGTATTTTAAAAACAGAGAGAAGCGCGGATTATTTTAAAACTTACTGATATTGATTTTTTTATTTTCCTAAATGTGTCGTGATGAGAGGTCTTTAGTTTTTCTACATAAAAAAATTGAGTTTTTACGCTTCCATATATATAAGTGTAAATTTCCGTAATTTTAGAATCAAAACATAGTTTGTAGACTTAGTAAGAATTAGTAAATAAGAAATTTAACAGTTTTATTTTAAATTGTATCACATATAAATGTCGAGGAGGGTCGAATCACGAAATGGGGCGTCGAGCGTAATAAGAACCAAGATTCAGGATACAATTTGAGGAAAAATATAATTTTGATAAATGTTACAAAAAACTGTCATCAAATAATAAAAAAAACTAATTATAAAATGCAAAATTCTATGTTTTAGAATGTTTTACTCCAATAAAAAGTTATTTTAAAAAAATATTTATAATTATTATAATAAATTCGACGAGATTGTGAATGAAATAATTTGTGAATACAAATAAACGCAATTTAATTTTTTGTAAGAAATATCGTCACATAATAATTATATTCTAAGTGTTATTATATACAAGAAAAAGGTAATTAACTTGTAGTTGCAATTGCACAATAAAGTACAATGACATTTATAAAAAATATTTATATTCAGTAAATGGCTTACTCAACATTGTAATTATTCTTCTAAAAAAACTAACACACACATGCAAAAAATCAAGGGATACTTGAAATACAGAATATAATTAAAATTTACGTAATAATAAAAACTGAAGTTCACACATAAAACATGTCAAACTCTTACAACAGTTCTGTTTATTAATAAAAATATAAACAATTAAATGCGATACATTTCTGCTAACAAAAAACGAGACTACATCAATATTAACATAAAATTTTGGATCATGAAGCTATAATAGTCTTTAGCAACACTTCTATCCGTACTTTGTTGAAGAGATTTTTTCAGCGAGGAATTTCTGAGATCATTATAAATGTTAATTATTATGGGATAGATATGATGAGTATGTATAATAGGGGAAGACGTTTCAAATCCCTACTTGCAAAATTTCTGATGGTAGTCGCTATTGTCATAGAGAAGTATACAGCGTTACAAGGAAATCTATAGTCACACAGAATAAGTCTCGATTACAAGAAATTCTCTCATCTATCTGTTCTCCGCAATTTGTTTATCCGTACTTTCCTTACGAATAAACAAAGTACGGAGTTTATTCGTACAATAAATTCCTGGAATCAATAATCAACTTGTTTTGATTAGTCGACTTTCGCTTAAATGCTTGGTTGATATTAAGAGTAGCAATCATTCTATTTATCACGTTTGAAATTTATAATAAGAAATCACATAAATTTGCTTTTTTCATAATAATTTTAATGCAATTGAAATTACTTCAAAGTTATTAAAAATAAAACTAATATTAAGCGGTAGACAACAATTTTTTCTTCATAAGACTGTACAAAAATCAATATTTCATTCAAAATTCATTAAAAAAATTTTGTTTATATTTCATTAACAAAGAAATCTATCACTAATTTTCACATAACCAAATATTAAAATATTTGAATACTTTCCATTACGATTTCAATTAAAATTAGATGAAAAAATTTACCGTAGAAAAACAAACCAAATCAATAAAAATTTATCATTATTTTTAAAGTGAAAATACGTACTTTTAAGAAATGTTAGCTCATATATAGAGAAAAACAATATATATATGGAAAGGGAATAGCGTAATATTTCTTCTTTTAGTACCATGCAGTTTTTTAATTAAGGGAAAACTTTCTTTAAATGACAGCTAAAGCAAAAAAAAAAAATACTAGTTGAATATTCAGACAAGGGAAAATAAAAATAAAATTTATTCAAACCCAAACATAAAACAGGGTAGCGTGTAATAACTAGGTAAGGTGTGCTAGATTGGCTCCGTGCTTCACGTGGCTTTTTTTTTTCTTTTACTTTTCGTACTTCTGAGAGGAAAACAACGAAAATTCAACTGCCATTGGTAGTTTCAAGCAGCGAAATTATTGCGTTTATCTCGTTGATTCCCGCTAAAAGAATTTCGTCTCGTCATCCAAGCTTGACGACAAGAAACAGACCAGAGGTTCTTGCGAAATAATTTTCTCTCAATACCTTAAAGCATACTATGCGTAATACAGTAACTATAACTTTAACTGCATTATAAGAAAAACTTCTGAACAATTAAATTGGGTAGTGAGACATTTTAGACTAAGCTTTTGATATGTAATAAATCAACTACTAATCCGTTTTGATCTATCAATCACTTAAAAAAAAGTGAAGATAAGATGCAAAAATTTTAAAATGAACAAAAGAATGTAGAAAAATTTCATTCACTTTGCAGGGATGAATTATTTCGATACCTTACAGAATACGCGTGATACTATAGAGTATACTGTAGAGTGGGTATAATCTAGTGATGTAGTAGAAGAAAAAACACAGTTGCTATTTGCAATTCATCAGATAATTTCAACTGTACTAATCCGATTTAAAATGTGAGTGGAGAAAGTTTTTAAAGTTATACTCTGTTATATTAAAATTGAGTGGGGGGGATGCATGAGCATTGCAAGGGTGTTACCCTTTTATGAAGTGCCAGAAAACCAACAACCAATGATGTATTCTGGGTTAAACCCCTAAAGTATAGAGAAATTCGAAGCTATTTATTCTTTGCGGTCACTTCAAAGAAGCTGATGCTCCTCAACATCAACTAATACATTCCAGACTATCAAACTGACTGAACAATCCGTGTCCGTGGTGACTGCACATTGGGAAATGCAATGTGAAATGGTGAAGAACAAAAAATGCATTGTTAAAAATGAAGAAATTCCATCCTTGTGTTACTCATCCTAGAAGTTGACATTTCTAGGCAACTGTTACAGTCGAACAAATGACGCAATCTCTGTAATGGATAATGTACACGGACAATGAATGCATTGCCGGAATCGGTTTGAGGTAGATAGCCGTATCACGCGTTGATATTTGGAAAGAAAAACTATCCAGAAATGATATACCCATAACCTGCTAGATAACCAAAATGTTTAACCTTGTGATTTCCCCCTGGTTTTTCAAAATAGGTAAGATGGACTAGCGGAAAATCTGAGTTCGCTCACAGCATGAAAAAGTATACTCATTTATTAAATAATAAATCTAGGGAATTAAGCTTATTCCTTAGATCTACCTGAGAGTTCTGTCAGGTAGATCTAATAAAATAATTCCAATAAATAAGTTGATAAATGACGATGTTGCTAAAACCATAGAGAGAAAGATCTTTTTCTGATAACATCGGAGATCGCATAAAGCTTAACTCAGCTCAGCAAATTATTTCGAACCATTTTCGGAAGACAGGGTTGATGTGGAAATATTCAAAATGGGTGGCACATGAATTAAATCAGCAGAATTTTCTTAGTCGATTCATCATATTCTTATTTCTGCTTGTTCGGAACAAAATTGAGACTTTCTTGAACCGGATGATAACTGGATTACCTGCAAAAACATCATAAGAAAAAGAGCATATTGTGTCGAAAACTTATAACCTTCCAACTCTAAAAAAAAATTTGGCTCTGAATAAGAGAATGTTTTGTATATATTGAGACATTTGAGGATCAATACATTATGAGCATAAAAAATGGAACGAAAAGCTCAATTAGAAAAAATATTGTCAGAAACAGGATCATTCAAAGAGAGCAGTCGATAGAAAAAGGTAATCGATGTCCCAAGAAAAAGCAGTCTAAGAAAGAGGCAAAGAAAAGAGTTCGTCAAAAAATTGCAGAACTCGGATGGGAAATCCTATCCCATACATCATATTAACCGGACTTATCACTATCCAAGTATCACTTGTTTCTGTCCTTGCAAAAATTTTTGCAGGGCAAAAAATTCAAGAACAAAAAAAAAAATACTGACAAGCACTGGTTCATTTTTTAGCCTTTAAAGATAAGGCATTTTTTTAAAAATGCGGTCTGAAAATAACTCTCACGCTGGCAATAAGTCATGAATATATATATATAATGATGGCAATTATATTATTCAATAAAGTTTATTCAAGGTATGAAAAATTTATTCCTCTGTTTTATTCTAAAAAAACAGAACTTTCCGGTAGACCTAATAATTGCACTATATTTTGGTTGCAAATTCTTACCATACATAACTTATTCAATACAATATCTTTATTTTAAACCTTTTTTACTTGAATCACAGTTAAATAAGCTAAGAAACTTGAAATCTGAAATTGCAGTTTTCTCTCTTAATTTATTTCATCAAAATGGCTGAAAAACATTAGACTTTACCTATTTAACTTACATAGTCTCTATTAATTTTATAGTCTTTAAGTACGGACAGGTTAGAATATTTTTATGTCAACTTCCAGTCGTTATTAAATAATCACATTAATCAGCGTAGATAGCGTGACCTCCAAAACCTGTAGCCCGAGGTAGCAACTGAGTAGTAAGAGCTCAGTATTGTCAATACCCATCAATCAATGATTGTCAATCTCTATCTCAGGTCTGGATGTTTGTAACCCATTTTTTAAACTGCAGATATCTCAACTTACACTTGGTGTATATGAAGTGACTTTAAAGCGACAAATCAAACAAAATATTTTAATATATGTACTCACATTCGAAGGAATTTTATAATTTAATTTAAAAACCATTTTCTATACTAATTACAACGCAACTAAAATTTAGCTAATTTAATACGCAATATTAAAATAAGACAAACTGTTCGCATGAATTGTCGAGCTTCTAATCATTTAAAAGTTTGAAATTCTGAGCATTTTTGTTATTCGATGTCTATCATTTTTACTAGCAAATATAATTAACTTATGATGAAAACCTACATTTTTTTATTTAGAGATTAAGGTAACCATAAATTTGTCATTTTCCCCTGAAAAATAAATTTATATTACTGTTTTTATGAAGTTTTTTTACTGTTTTTATATTATCAAGAAATTTATATTACTGTTTTTATGAAGAAATTATTTCTCTTTAACATTTTTTTTAATTTTTGTTTAATCTTTCATATTCTGTGAATCTCTGAAAAGAATATTTTCCTACTTTCTATCATCAACAAATGTTTAAAAAAATTGAGATGTAAGATTAAATAAATATTACTATATAAAAATATGGCACTGGGTAATAAAATTAATGGAGCAAATGATGTCCAATTTTTCTGCTAATAATTTTTAGCAAACTATCCTTAAGAATCTTCGTAATAAAAAATAATCTAAATGATAACTTACTAAACGAAAACTTTTGAAATTTAAAAATATTAATGTTCGAGAACAAATTAAAAATGGTTGAGATAAATTCAGTACTCACGAAATACAAATAGAATATTTTTCGATGTAATGCTCTCTATAAAAATAGCCGTAACAGACTATTATATACCTGGCCCATATTATTCAACCTTCTTAGAACTGATGTCATCAGCTGATTGATTGCTCTCTCTTCAAAGTTCCAGATTTGAATGTAGCCACTGCTAGAGAAATGGGAGGTAGCACAGTTCTCTTTCCTATAAACATAATTATTGAGCTGGGTACTTGGGAAATATCTGGATTCGTTCCCTTGGTACACATTCGTGTGGAGCAAAATTGTTCTCTGATCTTTGGCTCAACAATTTGAGGATTTTCTACTTCGAGTACGACAATTAGTTTTACTTCGGAATCCACTTTTAACTGTAGATCCGTCTAATTAGTCCTCCCACGCAAAATATGACCGTTGTACGACAAATTACCCCTTGCGACACGTGAATACACCCCGGGCCCACCCGAAAAACAATATGTAATGGAATGTACCATAACAATGATTCACAATAACCTTCATCAGATTCGTGATTCATTGCTTTGATTCTTCAATTCAACTTTATCATTAATCATTTTTTAATAGTCAATGGAGCCCAAGAAGTGAATACCCGTAACACTTTTGATTTTCTATGTGACACATAAGTCAATCCAGTTTTAAAAGGAAATCAGTTATTTATATTTTGTGTTGTTTTATACTTATACATACCAACATGAAAGAATTAGAAAAAACTTTCAAAACAGATATAATCAAAAACGAAATGTATTAGAAAGCAGGTTTCCTAATTCCTAAATAAAAAAATTTCCTTCTAAGCCCTTTTCAATGTCTATGGAAGACATTTTTAACAATTCCTGGCGTGTTAATAGAAACACTGGAGTTGCAAATTAATTCTGCAACAAAATTGTCAGGGAGTGCTTAGAAATCCAACAATCCAAGAACTGAATGTTTTGGAAATGTTTCTCATTCAACCACAGGTTACATATTGCACAAAAAGCCCTATGGCTTAGTGGTAGCTTTTTACGCTCCTAAGGCACTGGTCTGAGGTTCGATCCTCAGGCTGGGCAAGGTCAACTTAGCCTTCCATCCCTTCAGTGGGTCGATAAACAGAGTACCAAGCATGCTTGGGAACGAAACACTGGGAGTTTAACGTTGAGCTGAACACATAATCGGGACATATACGTCTCACTCCGGGACCTCTCGATCAGAAAAACAGAGATGGGCACTGTAGGCCTTGGCTCATATGTGCTGTCGTGCCACAGAATTTAGTTACACATTGCAAAATTTGTCCATCACACTTTTCCCAAATTTTACCTCTGCAAAATGTACTTTTTTTGATAAACTTTTGGGGAAATGACTATCACTCAATCCTCATTGGCAAACAATTCAAAAAACATTATTTTGTGTCGCAACTTACTCTACCAAGACTGAAGATTTAGTAAATCATCTAAAGATGAATAATAACATACAAATCTCTGTAAATCGGACTCATTAAGTTTTATCTCTTTTTAGTTCTTGTATATGTAAAGCCATAAATTTAAAATTAACTTTCTTTGGGATCAAGGGTAACTGATTCTATTACAATAATGTGAGCTTTATTGTAATTCGATTCTAATCAAGTTAATCGACATTAAACTCTTAAAAAATATTTCTGCGACATATGAAATGAAAGACATTTTGTGATTCATTGCTACTTGTTAGATTTATTATTATAGATTTTTAAAGTGTAAATGATTGTAGTTTGTTAGAAATATATACTATTCAAATTTAAAAATGTCATAGGGACGAGTCTTGGCTTGGTATTTTATACTCAAGAATAAATTTTAAAAATTTGATATATAAAGGACAAATATTTGCCATCCTTGCGTTCATACAGATTTTTAACCACATGCATCAACTTCTAAAAATAGCTTCCATGGTGAATAAAACTTTTAAGACTGCATACATTGCTCATAGCAGATACAAGTAGGAATATAGTACGTATTTGCTTTTTATTACAATTAAGTAAATTTTCAGACTAGTACAAAGAATTTTTTGTTTGTTCTTTATTAAGTTGTGCTTCAGTTCATCAATTCATGGAATTGATTCCCAGCTCGTATATGGTTACTTGCAACAACTCTGAATCAACTTCAACCTTTAGGTCCTGATCAAATTGATATCACTTATTTGATCAGGCACCTGCATGCAAACTAAGTGATATAGGGAAAGCAAGACAAATCAACGCTCTACATCACTGTTGTTTTCGCTGCTAATTTCACTGTTGTAAATCATATAACAATGAGTATATATATTTTATAACAAGTACTGTTGTTGTTGCTTATGACACTTGGACAAGCCAAGCTCGCTATGCCTTTGGCTGTGCGAATTAAGTCAATAGAGAGCGTCTTTCGTTTGGATCAGAGCACCACGAAGGTGAAAGTACGACTTTGGTCTATTTAAAGTGCCTCGTAATTTTGAACCACGGTTAGGTGACTAGCCACACCTGGGCTGGCACCCTCCTCTCCACATCCACGCCACACCAGCGGAAGGACTTTGGACGTCACAGATTAACGTGGACACGTCCCCGACCCACGGAGTTCCAGCAACCCAGTGATGGAGAGTACACCGTGATCACCCTCCCAACCACTGCCCTCGGCAAATGATGCTTCACTTTGCTGAGCTTACGGGAAGCGGTGTGAAGCTACTGAGCCACTATATCAAGTACTAAATTTGTTGAATCATTTATGTTCTGAAAGAAAATACAGCTTCTTATTTTATTGACAATTCTACATCTAAATAAGGAATTATTTCCAATTAATAATTCGAATTTTTCTGAATGAATTATGGTATAAAATTTTCTAATAAAGTTTTGATTTAGAAATGTCTGATAAATAAAAAAGTTTAGAGCACTCTGTGTTACTATTCATTTTCTTATCTACGTGAAAATTTTATGTTAGATGTCTTTCAAGTTTTCAAATGTATAACGCATTCAAAAGATTGTAGTTAAGTGTTTTTCTATTAAATAAAAATTAAATCAAAATAACTATATAAAATTAGGCTAAATTCTTCCAGAAAATGTAAGCATTTTATATAATATTTTGATTTAGGTTCTGAAGACACTATGAGAAAAAAGTAATTTACAAGTAATAAAATTTCAAAAGAGAAATATGTATTTTTAACTATGAAGACTGCACTTAAAATGAAAAATTTTAATAATTTTACAAATTTTAAGCCAAAAGAGGATTATTCCCAAAAATATTCCTTCTGGAAAAAGAATATAATTTGCTTTTATAAAATTGAATATTTTACTTCAAAGTTAATATTATAACATTAAAATTAATAACATATATTTTAGTCTATAATGTATAATTTTGTCCAAAACTAAAATTGGAAAACAAAATACGCAATGCTGAGATTTTCTCTTAAATACAATTTAGCACTCAATCACTGATTTTTAAGCAAAAGGTTGTGCCCAAAAAATATCTCAGCTACCAAAACTGAATTTCTCAGTACGAAACTTTTGTTGGAAAAGAAAATGGAAAACCATTTCAGAATTAAATTCACTGGACTGATTTCTATTTTCATTAAAAGAAAGATTTGTTTTTTTGCTTTGGCAATCGCAAAGAACACAGTGAATTCATCACCCTTCAAAACTTCTAAATTATTTTCATCCAAGAAATTGCGAACATTCCATCCGCCACGATTCCGAGAAGAACCTTTCACGCATGATCGGGTTGCATATACAGGTTGAATAACTAGTATACATTTTGAAATGCTTGTGGAGCGCTGCTTCACAACTAGGTGATTATGCGTCGTCTTCCTTTTATTTTTGCTCCTTGGTAAAATTCACTTTCCATTTAGGCAGCAGCATGTTCAAAGAAATACATATTTTCTTTCCGAAGAATTACACGCTGCAAAAAGTATTTGTTCACACATGAATACTTTGACTAAAACTGAGCCGCAATCTGTTGAGTGACACGAGATAGCGTAAATAAATTAAATGTAATCAGCCATATATTGTGCTTTGGGAAATCGAAAAGATTTTTTTGAAAGAAAAGCATGAATCTTTTTTTATTCGGAAAATAGGAAAAAAAAGCTATTTATTACTAAGCATTTTTTTTAATATTCAAATTATCTACCTGAAGAATATTTTTATTATTTTAATGAATTGGAGGACTAGCTAATTATTTGTGACTAAAATAATATCATCGCATAATGTTGTTCCTCTGTAAGAATATGTACTTCTTATATTATTCATTTTAATTGAAACAGTTAAGAATATGTATTTAAAATTTTTATTTCTCACTCATATTTGCACAACAGTTTTCAATGATTCAATTAATTTTCTTAATTTTATATTTAAATTAAAAATTGAGATTATTGATTTCCACAGCCGAAAATTTAAAAAAAATTAAACTCGAGAAAATTGCCCAACAGTTATTTCAACAGATGCGTAGGTAGAAAGAGTACATCCATTTCTCATAATTCTACGATTTTCTTAACAACGTGAAATGTCATATGAAATTTGCTTTAATTTGTACTTTTGTGAGCAAACTTTTCAATTTGTACTCACTCGCCTTTTTTTAATATACAAAAGTTAAAATAAATCATTTTCCATACTTTTACCATAGTTTATTCTCATAATAATGGATACGATCAGTCATACAACTAACTATATTAGTAAACAAAGTTACAGTTTCAGAAATAGAAACTTTTAACGGAGAAACCAGTAAATAAAAATATAAACATAATAAATGCACATTTGTTTTTTTTATTAAATAATTCGCACGCGTTTTTTAAAAGTAATTGACAGCATAAAATTATAAAACCTTTTAACCAAGTACGTTTGTTCATCAGAGTTCATCTTTACAAATAAGTTCTTTTGTGGTAATTAATATTATTTCAAACTTGAAAGCCTAAATTTAAATAAAATAATAAGGACAATAAGCATAAATTTCACATGCATTCATAAAAATAATAAAACATATGTAGCATTTTGAGATAATGCTTTAAATATTCTAAAAACATAAATCATGAATTTATTTTTTCCAAACTGGATAAAAACTTTTCAGTACATTTTGTACGTAATTAGAATATGTAATATATAAAAAGGCGCAAAATATTGAAAAAAAAATAGAAAGAAAACCAGTATATTAAAAATGATCAATTCAATCGCAATTTTTTTCTTTTTTTTTAAATAATTTTACAAAACGGGTATTTGTATTTACTTTAAAATAAATTACTTTTACTTAAAAGCAATATTTTATGCAGCATTTGCTTAAAAAAACGAAAATTTTCGGATGTTAATAGCATAAGCAAACTATTTCAAGATTAAGTTTTATTATTAATAAAGAGTGACTCCAGTTTTTGAAAAATGAGTCAATTCATTTATAAGCAAATTATTTCAGAAAAACAAACTGAATTTTTTTAAACTGAATCTGTTGAAGAAACAAAAGTTTTTACATACGAAGAAAAAAATTCCTGATACGTCATTTAGTTGCTTTTAGAAAATGTAATAGGAATAAGTTAAATTCAAAGAAAAGAAATTATATATATATATATATATATATATATATATATATATATATATATATATATATATATATATATATATATATATATATATATATATATATATATATATGTAAACATACATATGTATATATATATACATACATATATACATATATATATATATACATATATATATACATATATGTATATATATATATACATATATATATATACATACATATGTATACATATATATACATACATATATATATATATGTACATATATATATATCAGTGTAAGGTCAAAGAATCAATATTTGCACACGGAAATATTTATAGAGAGAGAGTTTCATATATAACCCCAATTTATATATTAACTTTAATAGAACCATTTTATCGATGGCTAGACATACTAGTAAAAATTATTTTGATTAAAATTTATGACAAACTTTTTTAATAATAAAAAATTATAAGTTCAGATAAATTTTGTAGAGTATCTATACACTTTTTTTGAAGAATAATTATCAAATGAATTTGAGAGCCATTGTTACAATTTTTCACATGTATTTACTTTATTTTTTACACTTATTTTATACTAAAAAATACAAATAAAAAGGACATTTATTAGCATTAATTCTAAAATGCTTGAAGTAATTCATTGCATATCATCATTTTCCAAAAATTTATTTTAATAAGCTAGATTTATGATAAATTCTTTTACCATAATACAAAATAGAATATTTTAAAAATCTTTGTATCAAAATAAAAAAAAATATTTCTTCTGTTCTTCGAAACATACTAATTTAAATGACATGATATAATATTAAAATGACTCAAAAATAACTTTTCTAAGAGAATTACAATTGTTTTCAAAATTATTTTCTCTAATAATACCAAACTAGTTTATGATGTATACAACTAAAAAATAAACTATAAATAACGTTTTAAACTCGTTGTTCTGGTTCATATTTCTTCCCCTTTCCAATAGTTTGACTTTTCAGGCTCCTTTATCAGCCAATAGACTTCTAAGAAATTATACTGTTTAAGAAGAACTAGACCTCTGTTTATAGTAATGATCGTTGCGCTGAAATAAAATTTAAAAATATCTTGCGGTTATTTTGAAGAACCTATAATTACTAGAATTTCGAAACAAAGTGATGTATAAATGAAAAATGAACTCTACCAATCGATTTTAAATTGAAATTCAATTCCTAGCAGTATCTTATGGATCCCCTCGAGAATTTTTAACGCATTTTAAAAACACGTGTTTTTAAAATTGGCAATTTTTCTGATTAAAAAATATATTAATTTTGAGATTCTTGTTAATTACGTCTCTATAATATATTTAAATAGATTAAGATGTTTGAGAATGAGCTCATACATCTATTTTTCAGAAATATATGCCAATTTAAATATAATCTTCACAATTTTTAGGCATATTTACCTACAAAATTAAATAAACAATGTGAAGCTACTTCCAAATATAATGTACTTTTATAAAAACGCATTGTTTTTATTTATCTTTATTATGATTACTTATATTTTTCTTTATTTAAATTTTAAAAACTGTTCGGAAGCTCGCAAATTGTAATGTATCATGGAAATTTAAAATTAAAAGTTCTTAAAAAAGGTACTTTTTAATAATATGCATATTAAAAAATATAACAAAATCTTATTTTATTCAATAACATTTGAGAGAGAGGAATGATTGGATTGAGTAAAGGCGTATTTCAAATACATATGTGTATCAAAATAAAAATATTATTTTATATTAAATATCAAAATAAAAATACTTTAAAAAATATACCTATTGCAATATATATTTAACGTAATGAGAATGATATCATTCGGTAGATGAACTGCGAAACATGGTGACTGAAATTAAATAGCTGTTCAGATCACTGCGGAATAAAAACAACTGGCCAAATATTAACCAACAGGTACATACAATTTCGATTTCTGAAGAATAAAAGTGATTTTCAAATCTGCCGATGTGGTAGAAAGTGGTCCTGAATTACATTTACCTGCATACTGGAGAAAGTAACTACCGCTGCTGCAATGATAGAATAAATGCATAGTAATAATAAATATAATAGGAAGAAATTTATTACAATAATAAGCCTTAACATCACACATTCATAGCACAATGTATTTACGTTAAGCCTTTCGTAACGTATGCGATACGTAAAATGTAAAATAAAATGCTTACGTAATATAATATCCATAAGTTCAGTGGTCGCTTGTAAAACGTTTGATTACCTAATTCGTCTAACCCATGGGTTCCCAAACTTTATTTTCTCGTGGACCACTTTCAAAGTTTTACCATTTTGGGTAGACCTCCTGCTGCTACATTTCTACTGTATTCCCAAAACTCCTAAAAAATATCAACCTAAATTGGGGGTGTAAAGAAAAAAAAAGTAGCACATTTTCTTGTGTCCTGTTTATTAAAATAATACTTGCGATTATACAAAATTATAATCATTTATTATTACAAACAATCAACAATTGACAAAAAATCAACAATAAAGAATAGTCATACTTTTAATTAGACGAATGTACTTGATGAATTGACAGCAATTTATCAAAGAAATTTGGCTTCAGTTTTGTAAGAAGTAATCTCAAATCTCCCCGTTCTGTGCTGTTCAATCTTCTCCTTTTTTGTTAACAGGATCGGTAACGACACTAAAACTTCTTTCGATAAGATATGATGAGCGAAACACGCTATTAAAAATTTTCTCGCAATTTCCCACAGCCCAGGATATTTTTCGGGTATTTCTGCCTGCAGCCAAAATGTTTGATAGCTTTTTTTTAAATTTCACCTTCAGTTCCTCGTTGATGCTGAGCTCAATCAGCTCCTCTTGTAATACCACATTCGCCTCTTCCGTTTCATCGAATTGGGATTGGGATCCATGGTGGTATTTCCATCGTCAGAATATCTTCGAATCTATCTTTGAAGTCATCATGCAGGGTATTTAAATGTTGTGCGAGCGTAAGTCTGAATAACCTCATCAAGACATTCTATCTGTGACAAGTGCGGAAACTGGGAGCATTCTCGCCGACTAATATAATTTGTTTCATTAATTTCAATTTATTAAGTATACTTGTACTATTATCTATTGTTCTACTCAATTCTGTGTTTGAGCTCAGTCTCGAATATTTTTGAGTTTCTACATAGTGAATGATGCTACCTGCCTACGTTGATAGGTCAATCCAAGCCAAAATTTTTGTTCTTTACTATAAAAACCAGAAACTGTTTTGTAGACCCCACTTATAACATGTGAACCCTTGTTTTCTTTTCACGTCTACGTGGACCCCTGTGTGGTCTCCTATGGCCCCCTGGGGGTCCACCTGGACCACTTTGGGAACCTATGGTCTAACCTTTCCGGAAGACATTTCAGAAATCACGGTCTCTGCGTTCTGCAAGGAAAGAATCCTCAAAATACCTTTAAGCAACCACTCTAACAAATATATATTCAGAAAACAGAATAACGACATCTACAATCCGTTGTTCAATAACAGCTTAAGTTAAACCCAGAAAGTTTTTTTCCGAAAACATCAATCAGTTCTATCCCTATGATACGGTGTATTTCAATGAGGCATATTCGGATAATGATTGGAGTTTGGTTTTACATATTGCAAACTAATTAAGTTTTACAGTTATAAGAATCATGAGAATTAATCGCCAATCAAAAATTAAACAGCACAAAGCAAATCCTTTTCATTTAGAAGGGAAGCAAACGCATTGCACAAGTACACTTTTTCAATTAACTGTATATTACTATTTTACTAAAGCCAGCTGTTAAATTACCTTACAGTCAAAGTTAAATTGGAACCACTCTGTCTTTGAAAAATCTTTGGCAGAGAGAATTTTGTTCAGGTGATGGGATCTAAGGAAGTGCTTCGTTTTGAGTAAATACTGTCGTTTACAAGGCAGTTCTTCTGCTGAAGAGATGGAATTTTTAAGTTCCAGAGGAAATTTGTATGATTAGAATCATTAACAAAATATATTACTGATCAAGTAGCTACAATTTTTCTAAGGAGTAACGACCAATATTGTAGGAAAAATGTAAAGATATATAGCACTATTTTCTAGTAACTATGTTATGGTATTTCCTTGAGAAATCGAGATTCCTTCTAAAGCCATATTCGATAGTTAATTGAATTTACTGTACCAACCATCCAATAAGATACTTCCCCATTGCACAAGCCATACATCATCCACATTGCAATGGACATTAAAAATAAATGTTTTTCACACTTCGAGAAAGCAGTTAGTCAAGGTGAGATTATAGTGAGAAAGTAAAACAAAAAGAAAAGTTGTAAAATTATATATCAAAAAATATTTGGCACAGCAATTCTTATAATCAAATATATAGCACGATTAAATTTCGTGATATAGCACAGGCATAACTGTTTCACATGCATCTGTTAAATCGCAATTTTTCAATTCTCCAATATTAGCTTGCTTGTAGCCTAATCCTGGTTTAACAGCAAACATTCCAGTTTCTACAAAATGCAACATCATTAGTCGCTGACTTTTAACAGTAAAAAAACCTTTTCTCCTCACAAAAACCTCGCATATCTTTTACACTCTGAAATACCACGAGAGCTCCAGAAATATTGTTCAGCTGACAAAAAATTTAAAGTAAAATCTTATTTGTTGCGATGAGTTTCATTGTGTCACTAAAATAATCACAAACACTATGTAAAAACATTAACATTTCACACACACACACACATTCTGGTTTTTGATAATATGAAAATTACAAGCACTATAGAAAAAGTGTCATTTCCTTCCTTACTGTAAAAAAGCAAATAATTATTTTCTTTCTTAATTATAAAACCAACTAAATGCGGTCTCATGTACCTAATATTTACTAAACATCTGTATAGAAATTTTTGTATTAAAGATATCAGGAACACGCACACACACACACACACACACACACACAGCCCTTTCAACGTTCGATTACTCTCTACAGAAATACCTATAACAATGTACACATAAATGATTGCAAAACATCATAATATGTACCGGAATGAATCGAAGAAAAATTCACAAACTCCATTTGAAAATCATTTATTGAAGAGAGAATACAGTTCCAAGTTCTCAGAAAATTCAAATGTCAATCAAAAATAACATTATAATAGTATTAAAACTGCAAATGTGTGTGAAATCAATTTCAATGAAACTAATAACAAGTTATTACGTGCATTTTTTACTTGAGATCAAAAAAGATATGTTTAGAACACAATAAACCTTTTGAAAAGCAATTTTTCTAATTATACGATAACGGATACCTGTGATTATTTAAGAAAGAACTCGATTAAAATTATTTTGGAACAGAATTCGTATAAGTATTCAAAAAAAAAAAACATTGGATCAGTTTACTTCACTTTTGAAGTTCATACTGCTTGTGTGCTTATGTTCTTGTGGTTACTTTTTAGTATTTTAGAAACTTGCATACCTTGACAATCAAACATTTGGGCTATTTTAGATAACCACAAATAATCACAATAATAAAATCAAATGTTGATAATTTGACATGAAACGCTTTTAAAAAAACAATCTTTTATAAGAAGCAAATTTTTGTAATTTCAAGAAATTTTAATTCCTCTGATCATCAGTCATTGCTTAACACTCAAGAGCAATGATATTAAATTTAGCCTCTTTTTTATCAGAAGAACAAAGATAATTTCCAAACAAAATTATTTAAAAATTTATAATGTTTTAATTTTGGAGCGGAACCTATTATCTTAATTACACTTAGCATATAACACCGTTTCTTTCAAATATTAAATCTCATCCGAAAGTCAATACAGCCCTTATTTAGAGCAAAAATTGTTGAACCAATTTTTTCAGGACGGAAAAATCTACAGCTTTCTGCTACGGATTTTATAAACCTTGTAGCAGAAAGATAAAAATCAAGAAATTTTAAGAAGTGTAGATAATGAAAACAAGAAAATGATGAAAAATTGTTCTAATAAGTTAATATTGTGTTTCCCTCATTTGACATGAAAGCAAAAAAGCACTTCTCAATTAAAAAAGATATTTTTAATATTGGTTTACACTTAAATATTAAAAGCCTTCATAAATAATTCCTGTTTTTTAAAATCCTTAAGGAAACATGAATATTGAAATAGGTTTAATTTCAATTATCTTATAAAGCATTGCATTTCATATTAACGTCACAAACGCCTATTGCTTAAAAAATAGATTTATCAACGTTTTTGCTTTGAATTTTCAGTTATTGAAACATTAATTAAATGCAATTAAATACAAATAAGTTTTTTAACACATATACACAAATAAATTCCGATGAAAATTTTTTGAATACACATCAAATATTTCAATGATTTAGTGGCTAACTTTCAGAAAAAATATTCAGTTGAAATTATCTTCAAAATCGAATTTCTATTATGCTTAACAAATAGAGTTATAATAAATGCAAAAGGTATGTTGAAATTAAGCGTTTCCTGTGATTTCTGTTAGAAATTTTAAATATCCTAAAAACAAGGATAAAAATAGGGAAAATTAAGAAAACGTTAATTTTTAAGGAGTTTAGTTCATATATCGAAAAAAATTGCTGTTTGGTTTAAAATCACAAAAATTCTTTCTAAAACTTTAAATTTTCCGGATAAATTGGAATAAAGTCAGTGAAATCCCAGCCATAAGCGCTCCCATAACAACTCTTGTGAAAAATGGAAAACTAAAATTATGTTTCTCATGAAATTTTTAAAAATATTTAGTTTTTAAAACATGAGATTAATGGTATATTCGTAAATGTATTTACGTGTGTGTGTGAGAGAGAGAGAGAGAGAGAGAGAGAGTTATCTATATCCTTACATAATACTTTTCTAAATGAACATATTTTCATATTTTATATTTCCAACAATGTATAATTTGAAAATAGAGAACTTATTTTTCTTAAAATACCAAAGGATAAATTGTTTCTTTTTCCCTAAACTCGAGTAGGGAAAATTTATTAAAACAGATTTTATTTGATTTTTTGAGATTTACTGATGCAAGGTCCAATATTGGAGATTTCTACACCGTACAATATTTAAAACTAAAAGTAAAAATTCTCTGTTAAAAGACTAGTCAAATGTATAAAATGGGACGCATTAAAAATTCAAGAAAAGTTTATGTAAAAGATTAAGATTGATAAAAATTAAAAAAAAAACAATTGCATGTAAAAATACAAACAAATTTCTATTTGGTTTAAAACCAAACAAGTCTGATAAAATTAAATTTGTGGTATTAAAAAACACTAAGTGAAGTTATTAAAAGAGATGCTTGGGTATGCCAATTGTCTTCGCGCAATACGTAAGCATTCAAGCCTTATAAAAACAGTTTAATTTTAGTATTATAAAATAAATCTTAAATATTCAAGCTAGAGTATTTTTAACCCATAAAGTAAAGGAAAAGATTTTAAATTCAAATTCAATGCTCAATGATAACACAATACGTGTACTAAAATGACCCATGGAATTTTTTTTACGTAACATGCACAATTTAGCAATTGTTCTATTTAATGCATGTGTTTTTGTTCTTAAAGCTCTACAATACAAATAATAATTTATGTTCTCTCATATTTTAATTTTAATGTCTTTTTAGTCCGTAAAGCATGAATTAAATAAAAAAGAAAATTTACAATGTAAAAGATGTAAATTTTCTCCCTATAAAAAACATTTTTTCTATCTTTTGTTTATCATAAACGCCCCTTTCTTATTTATTGCAAGATGTTAATTAAATTTTACCTTATTAATTTCAAATTGATAATACTATTTTAGTAGTTTTCTCTATAAATTTGGTACGTCGAAATATTTACCGAGCATAGTTATCATGAAAGGTTCTGTTATAGTAGAAAGAGGTTTCTCAATCAGTTATAACAGTTCTCAGCAGCCAAACAGCAGTATTAGAAGACAAGCAACACATATACTTGGATAACTCTCAAAATTTCTTATTATGAAAGTCATTGCCCTGCACTCTTATAATAGAACTTACCGACATAGTGCCAGCTTCCCAAACTACAAATTGGACGCTTTGCAGAAATGACTTATTAATAAAGCTATTCTGTAGGCAGAATTTTCCCAAATGTCTTATTATATATTCCTAACAGTTCAAAGATATCCATTAATTCCTTATTTGCTCGAACAAGTGATCAAGCCTTACTGAAAAAATAATTTCCCAACGTTTATCTACCTGTGATATGTATCGATGATATTGATAATTATTCTGACATCAAGTTAGAAACAACTTCTAAACACATAAACTGTAGCTATATTTAGTTGCAAAACATAGATAAATAAATTCAAAACTTTTAAGAAATTTCTTTATTTATTGGTTTTTAACCTTTTTACATAAAAGAGCCCATATAAATTCACTGTTAGTGAATTAAATACAAAATTAATATTTAGTCTTACTGATTGGCTAAATATTAGTAAAATTTGGACAATTTATCTATTTTTAAGGCTTCATTTAAAACATTTTGCCCAGTTATGCAGTAATAATGTTACTACATAACTATGTAGTCTGCATAACGCAAATATTTTTAAGCATTTAATGAAAAATATAGTTTTATTAGAGAATGCAAGTATTTTTCAATATAATATAAAAATATTCGTTAAATTAAAGTGCACTTATCAGAAAACATAAGTCATGCGTTACTGACCAATCATCAATTCTACCAACCATGCCTAACAGAACATTTTCATCTAAGAAAGGAGTATATTATTTGATGAAGAAGGCTGGATTTTACTTTCAAATTTTTCTATCACCTTTTTAATCTTATGAACTTTTTAATCAAATAATTCTGTGCTGGCGTGAATTTATCTGAAGATATCCCTTATTTCGTTTAAAAATATACATGCCAAAACACAGGTAAAGTTATTATGTACTTATATTTATTCTAAGCACACTATCTAAAGTTTCTATAACTCTGATAAGAGAAAGAATTATAAATTTTTAAAAATAAAAGTTTTAAATTTTTTATCCTTTTAGGAACATAATCCTTGTGACGAAAAATAATGAGTACTGTAGTTTATCCGTGACATTCTATGACTCACTTTTTTACAATTTGTGACTTTCAAGTCACGAAGTATGAAAAAGTGAGCAATTCATATTAATAAAGGAGTATAAAGTTTATTTTTACCATATAAATTATTCACTAGATTATCATTAATTAATCCATCTAGTAACTTTGCAGAATTTTTAAAAATGGACAGTGACTTCAGCCATTAGAATCGTTAAAAGATTTTATCTGTATGACTCGATTTGACTCAAACTATACCATTTCTTGCTAGATATTTTAATTGAACAGAAAGCTACCTTTGAAGCAATCCAGCAGTAAAGGGATGATGTTTCTAATGCTGGCTTCATCTTCAATGTTAGATGTGCAGTTAGGAATGGTAAGATGTTTGTATCACAGAAGCGAAATATCTTTTTACAATACAAATTACTAGCTGAGTGTGCTCTTTGATGTCATTACTTCTATTTCATCACTATTTCTTCATAGTTTGTTATTAAATGGTAGCACTAAATAAAGTCTTACTGACATCAGAAAATAATTTAATTTCTTAGATATCATAGTCTTCTGAGTTAAAAACACACTTTATAATTTTTACTTCTGCAGGACATTTCTGCTCACAACAATTTATTTTCCTAGTTAAAGTGCAAAATTTCAGTGCAATAGTAAATTGTTTTTACACAATTCATGAATGATAGATTATATTCGAAATGTGAAAGGTGCCAATTGGATAACAAGTACATTTTTTTATTTTTATGATGAGATAAAAACACTTTCGATTGTTATGTAGATATCATTCATTGTTCTTCACGCTATTCTAATGTTCTAAAACTATAGTGAAATTGGATCGTAATTTAACAGACAGAAATACGTTGAGACTACATAATAAATCTTTCTATGGTTATTGAGATCAATGTAATTTATAATCTATTTTCTTGGTATCATTCAAGCTTTTCTATGAATAGGTTGAGAATTACATGTAACTTTAATGATATCATGAATGATGTCTCAACTGAAACAAAACTGTCGCGGCATCAACATAAAAATAGTTTTCAAAACATTTCATTATATTTTCTTAATAGTAGGTATCATTAAATTGGCTTTCTTTCTTTCCAAATAGAGCATACTTAAATTTATGTAGCATTGATTGTGCATAGAAAGTCTGTATATATATATATTGCAGATGTCTTCTCTATAACTAAATATAATTATAACATCTAACTATATAAGTAATATAATAAAATATTACTTAAGTAGTTAGATGCATTAATTACTTTGTTCATAAATTTCAACCTATTACAGTACATACATGTATAACAAAACAAAATATATATTTTAAAAAAGTTCACTAACAAATCAATATTTCGGTTTCCATATAAGTACTGTCCTTATAATAGTATTTAATAAGAGAAAACGCGCACGCGCACTACACCGATGTCTATGTATATTTCTAGTAAACAAATTTGCTGAAAGTTTTTTTCTATATATGATGCGTAGGTTATTTTTGAAATGCATCAAAATATTTAAGACTTGACTTTGTGGTTTGAAGTCGATAACAAGCAATAATTACAGAGATTTTGTTAGAACGGGTGTTGAAAGTCATACGAGTTATTGTGGCAATATATATTTTTTTATATATACTGCTTGATGTGGCAAATAATATAAAGGTTATCAATCACTCATTGTAATTTTTCTATAATACACTCTTTTTGTTATATCTAACAAGCAAACTTAATTTCTAAATTTTGGCTCATTAGGATTTTGGTCTATTTCTTATTTAGTTATATATTATTATCCCATTTTTGGAGCATAATTCATGAAAGCTTTGTTCCTCTTAAGAAAAGTTTTCTCTGGACATATTAGCACTACTTTAATATTATCACTTAATTCTTTATATCCCTTATTCTTCGTAATATGCTCCATAACGTCTATAAGGATAATGAAATATGTCTGATACATGATAAAATTTATATAATTATAATTCATTAGAACTGAACAAAGAGCTCTTCTGACAACAATCTAAAGCATTAAGGATGTAAAAAACTTACACTAAGATACAATTTTTAGATAAAATCGGGATGAGTGCAATACGAATCAACATCCCTAACTTCCACACAATATGAGAATTTAGTTCGAGGAAGCTAATCACAACTAAGTACTACGTTTGAATAAAAAATATCAAGCGTGCAGTAATTTGCAACAAAAGTATCAAAATTACTTTTAGATGCTCTTTGAGCAAAATATAAAATATATAATGTAAGATTTTTCGTGGTAGTTAATTTATAAAAAATATATTAAAAAGTTTGCAAAATTCTTTAAAAATCCTTTCGAAATGATAGCAACTGTTTTCTTTTGCAAAATAAAATATATAGAAAAAAATCCCGTTTGTATTCAGGCAAAAAAAATTCTGATTCAAAAGTTCTTAACTTTGAACTGCACGCATAATTGCTTATAAAGAAGTTTCAATCGTCCCAACTTGAAAGGTAAATAAACTTTAAAGTTCCATGTAACTTCTGATGTGCATTTTTCTTTTCCCTCTGTTTTAACATTGAGAGTGCACCATCAAGAAGGAAAGATAATATCATTGTGTAAATAGAGTTGTATAAATAGCTAAGCTATTTAAATAATCAATCGTGGAAAAAATTTAGATTTTAGATTAAGTCTCATGATATGATTATTTGATGCTATTTGATCGACAGCATGTCATGTACCATCATGAAATATATACAAAATCATTATACGTTGCGCAGACATACGTTGGTTTACCACTCCGGATGAACTTTACCTATGTATTTCGGAAAAGATACTACAGACATTCAATTTTGCTTATGATGGTGATTATCAGAACGACGATTAACTCCGATGACCACAAAATATGTCTTTAAAGCTCTTTTAAAAAATAAAAAGAATAGTGCATGGTGAACTTTGCTGTCTTGTTTGTGAAATTCAACTGCATAAATCAAGCTCAGAATACTTAGCAGTATCAGAGCAGATTATTTAAAAAAAAACGTTAGGAAAAAGAGCCAAGCAAAATGTGCAGTCAGACAGGAACAGTCTACGATGGAGAATTATCCTTTACTATAATGAACAATGTTTCTATCTTGGAAGCAGTTATGAAATTGATTACTAGTTTAATACTTCATGGCCAAAGCCATCGATGATCCTACAAGAAAGAACGTCATACAAACTCAAGTAACGGAAAATAGATGTGAGGTAATATTGCGTACAATAAGCAGATTCTTTTAGTCTATATTCCTATTATACCAATAGCTCAGCATTATATCTTGATGAGGTATAAGCCATGTTTTCTTGGCTTGTACTATAATTCATTCAAGGTGGACCAGGTTATCATAGTGATACAACTTTAGTGTGTTTATACTAGAAGATGTACATAGTTATTTTATCGATTTTGCACCATTACGAAAATCTCATTTCTATTAGTAAAAGTATATTTAGCGAAGAGAATCGTACAGTAATTTTAAAGAAAAATTTTAAATAAATTGGAAAAGTCATCTTTTTATCATATATTTTTACTGAAAAGCATGGGTAATGTCTTCATTTAATCTTTGATTTTACATTATATTACAGCATATGGTGGTCCAAAAGAAAGGATATACTTTGAAAACTATATATATATAATCAAATTATTTCTAAAGGTAATGACTTTTATCATAGATTTAGTAATAAAAATCTTCAAGTGCGTATTAACAACGATTTGATAATCATCATAATATAGGCGGAGATCAATTTTACGCATAATAAAAGAAGCAAATGACCAATGACCAAATGAAAAAATGCTAAAGTTAACCTTATAGCCCCTATAAGCTAATAAAATTATGTGGTATTTCTTGTAAAATGTGATCAAACGAAAAATTAAAATACTATCAATATGTCCGCTATACTAAAATTTAATTTTTGACTATGATATATGGGTTCCTCATTTCGATCTGCGCAAAATTAACACGATTTCACTCAGTTCGATTGTTTTATAAGCATTACCTATTTATTTGTGCGAAGGGGTTTGTATCAGCCTCTACATATAAGTGAAAAGATATAGAAGTGTATAAAAAAAAACTTTAAAAATTGCCAATTTAAATTTGAAAAAAATTTTTAAAAAATTATTTGTTCACTTGAAAAATTTTTATTTAATGATTTTAACACCTTTTTCAATCAGTATGCACAATTTTAGATGAAATAATAAAAAATATTTTTTTTAAAATCCATAGTTTATAACATTATTTCAACTTATAATTTTGTCTATCTATCTATCTATCTATCTATCTATCTATCTATCTATCTATATATATATATATATATATATATATATATATATATATATATATATATATATATATATGATATATATAGATAGATATATATATATATAGATATATATATCAACATTTTGAAGTTCAGTAAAGAAAAATAGATGAAATCTGAAATTTATCAACAATCTCCCACAGGTTAAATGAATGCCGTATTCAATCTTTCAATTAAATAATAATTAAAAATAAAAGAGTTTCGAAATTAAATCAGTGATCATTTTTTTCCAGATTCTAATGTCAAGTTTAATAGTTGAATTATAAATTTTGTGCCTTGTATGATACAACTAAAGATTATTCACCCAATAATCTATTTCTCATTAACAAGAAAAAATGAATAGAATTCAAAAAAAATTCGAGAAAGGAATTTTTGTTCACTTCTTGAATTACGGTGATTGTTTCTCATAACACCACTTCCTTTAGATAAAAACATAAATCTTATTTTTAACTATCCAATATAAAAATTTCATTTCAAAAAAAAATTTTTTTTTGAAAACTTTTTTAAAAGTTTTTCTAATTATGGTGAAGTAATTGTGATAAATGTCCATCTTTAATCATTTGCATTTCCTTTTGCGCAAGGCATCCGCAGGAAAATTTTAATAATTTGGAAATTTGCCTGCCTGCCATCTATACAAGAAGAAGATATGCATTTCTTATCTAATTGTCTCTAAAACAATATCCTGTCATTAGAGAATAATCCCTAAGATGACAATACAAATTGAGTGAAATAAAATTTGAAAAACAAAATAAGGAAGTTCCGTGACTGCTAGACAGTATTTCCGGCATTATCTGTGTACCATTCCAAACTGCGATTACGTTTTCGAGGATAATTGAAGTGATTTCTTTCTTTCATACATATGGTGCCTCTTCAGCATTTAAATAAAAAAGTAGAAAGGATGGAATCCGAGACATATATGACAAACACTTAATCACACACTATATATTAATTTTTTTATTATTAAATATAATGGTATAATAAAGTTGTAAAAATACAATAAAGTTAATGAATAAAGTTACAGTTAATTTTATTGTATTAAGAAACGACAAGGCTTTAAATTCAATGAATAATCTGAGTTGATAGTTGTTTCAAATAAGTGGCGAGCAACATTACATTTATATATCATAAAAGAAATTGCTCAAGATATTAAAATTAATTATTATATAAAGATAATAAAATATTTATGAAACAAATTAACTCTATTCAGAGGCTCTTCAAGAAACAAAAAGCCACTAAATAGAGCATAGTTTCACTGATAAAAATATACACTGATTTTTTTTTTACTTTGATACTTTGCGACATGTTCTGTTGCAACAATTACAAATTACAAGTGTTTTAGCATAAATTGTATTTTAGTATTTTTTATACTTATTGAGCTTTGAAGAGTTTATGTTAATAATGTTTTTGATATTGCTGAGAACCTTTATAAGCAAATATGAATAAAAATTTACATAATAGTTATTTCATTAATCGATGGTCGTGTTTGAATAGCTTTGTGATTTCTAGGAAAGTATAAGACTCTTACCCTGCTACATAATAAATTTAGATCAAGCACATTCTGAGAATATAAATGTTTAATTTTTAATTCATCTTTACATATCTTTCACAAATGAATTTTATTTCCATAACAAACTTTCATTTGAAATTTTGAAAACATACCATTAGAATCATTTCTATCTTCAAACTGTAAAAACAATTTCATCAAAAATACTCAGTTAATTTTCATCAGTGAAAATAATAGCGTTTAAAAGTTTATCTTCACTACATAGATATTTAATAATATTTTATAATTATGATATTTTTTGGCTTCAATGAAGCATACATTTTTAAGTGTATCTTGTTAAAATAACGTTAAACTGTTTATAAAACTTTCATTTGACTTATAATTCACCTTGATAACATCGAAATAAATTCTTTGTCATGCAGGTATTTAATTTCTGAAAATCAACATTCATAAAAAATTTAGAAAATGTGCCGTTAAAATCGTATTTAAAAACAATTTTACCAAGAAATAAAAATAAAATAAAATAAAAAATCCAAAAAATCAGTTAGCCTTCGTTTCTGAAAATGACAACATTTAAAGAGTTAACGTTCATAACATAATTTAATTTATACACGTAAGCTTCTGTATACCACAAATGTAGCAGATGAAAATATCTCAGAAAATAACAACAATAAAAATCTCGTAATATTTTCTAAATGTTTAATAAACACAATTTCAGCTGCTATTTCATACTTTTTAATTTACTCAGAGATTTATATTTAGGGTAGTAGCAGTAATTTTAGCAAATTTTGTAAAAGCAGCTACATTATTCATCTTGCAGAAAAATTGCTGAGTTTGGAAAACTTTTTAGCCAACTTCCAAAAATACATTTTTAAAGTTTTTGAATTACATTCTCTCTGAAAACATCGGTACCTTTTCTCAACTTGATTATGAAAGAATTTGTGATTGTTTCATTTTTTATCCAATCCTTTTCTTTTTATCTTTAAACAATGAAAACCAGATTACATTATGTCTCTGTTTAAAGAATCATTTTTAATTAAGTTAGTAAATATAAAAATTTATGAGATAACTAATTAAACCTTTTAACAAATAAATTCGAATTTAGGAAGAAAAATCTTTCTGAACATAAGAGTAAAAAAGCAAGTTATTTTTATTTGATATTTAATTTTTAAAGTGTATTTTTATCAGTTAGGCATATGAAGTGTTTGTTTAATTTAGGTTAGCTTAGGGTTAATGCCAAAAGGTAAGCTGCTTACTCCTGACAATTGAAGCCGCTAAACATCTACACACACAACCGACAAGTAATTTTAAACCACGCTCAAGTGATGAGATCGACGCCAGAAAAAAAGCAGCTTTCTCTCTACGCTCACTAGAGGTCATTGGACTTATACTTTGTGATCTTTAAAGTGTATAGACCTTCTCAGCATGACAGTCTTCGGCTGGATCAAATAAAAAGACAACTACCTTCAAAGTCTCGAACTTTTCCCATCCCGTGTCGTAGACCCAAATAGTAGCGTTTTTACAAATTCATTTAAACATTTCTTTTTTTTCTCAATTTCGTGAATTGTTTACTCGCTTCTAAATCTTGCATTAAAAATATACAACATATGGATATTACTTTAAATACTATATATGGATATTTCATTCATAGTTGAAAAATTATTTTCAGTTCAAATGAGCACAGAAAGCTCTAACAGGGTGTCTACCATAAGTTTAATTTTAGGAGTGACTTCTTCGCTTGAGGAAAATTATAGTATGAAATAATTCAAACAGAAAATACGTAGTTAAAAATACATGAAACAATATTTTAATTAATCTGGAATTTTTAAAAGAATTTAGTTTCCTTTCCAATATCAATAACAAATGATATATTCAGCGTTTTATTGTAAAGACTTCGTAATAATTATTTTAATAATAATGCAAAGGTTATATTAAAATATCATTAACTTGTACTATAAAATGTCGGCAATTAATAATTTTACAAATATTTCATTATATAATTAAGGTTGGTAAAATTTACTGTGATTATATTTTATTATTGTGTTCCATACAATATTCCATTTTAACTATAAAAAATATAAGTACAGCCACTATAAGCACATTCATTTCTTACTAATGATTATAAATTTTTTGTAAAATTAAAATAATTGAAAAATGCATGGCTTGTAGCAAACAATAATATAACAGTTGTACATTTTTACCTGTTAAGTATATATGTAAATAAACAAAAGTGAATGTTAAGTAAATAACTTTTTTTAATTAGCAGATTTTTAAATTTTAAACGTTTCTTTAATAGTTAAAAAAATAGTTCTTACTATGCTAATCACTTTTCGATTACCTTAGGACTTGATATGACTGTAAAGTTACATGATTAAAATCTCAGTTCCGTATTATTATTTAAAATAGTGATTATTTTCTTTGAATTACAGAAAGTTCCTCTAAATAGTTAGGTTTTTAATCACTATCAAGTATTAATGTATTTCAGCCAAACTACACACTAGAAAGCCACAAGAAGTTCTTAACGACATGGTAACAAAGCCAAGAAATTAGCAGGAATCCAGTCAGTTCTTCTTTCACTTGCGTGATAGCTGTAAGAGAACCTGGAAAGCAATTAAAGCCACATCAAGCAGACAAAGCTCATTAGGTCGTCATCAGACCATTCAGAACAGATGAGTTGACTATTTTTTTCCCATTTTAAACCTTTTTTGAATCCTTGTTTTAATCCACCAATCCTAGGTGGGGAAAATTTTTTTCAATTTATTCATTCGAGAAATTATTTTAGAGTATTTTTTAGAATACGAAGATATTTTGTTTTATATAATAGTGAAATATATTTATTTAACTATAAATTCTATTAGATACGCTTAACATTATTTTTTTCCACTCATATTTTAAAAACTAGAAATATAACTGCAACTTTATTCCAAAAGCAGACATACCTGAGAAGATTACACAGTTGGCTAGTAATTTTGTCGCTTCTAAAGTCACATTTATATAAAAGGTCTAATGGAACTGAGACACGAAATTAAATTGAAAGCAGATTATAGGTCAAAACAACCGCACCGGAGATAAGTTTATTTGCTTGTCACTCAGCTAACATCTTTTCACACGAGGGCCAATTTGACAAGTATCTAGAGTTTAAAATAGAATCCGAAGCACCATACGCATTAATGCCCAAGATGGGAATTGAACGCATAAACTA
This sequence comes from Latrodectus hesperus, assembly GCA_037975125.1. Classification (NCBI taxonomy): domain Eukaryota; kingdom Metazoa; phylum Arthropoda; class Arachnida; order Araneae; family Theridiidae; genus Latrodectus; species Latrodectus hesperus. Next base: position 111,604,425 of record CM075854.1, on the reverse strand, counting down.
TCTGATCAAATACCAGACTCTTAACAATTCAACTAGCAGTCCGTGTTAAGTTTAGGAATCGAACCCACAAACTTTGAGCAGAAGGCCTTAGCTCAGTTTATTCAGCTATCAGAATGACGACTAAGTTCCTAGAACCTTATATTAAAATATAACAAAAAAGTATTGTCCGCCCACTTTCCTATAATATCGAAACATATTCAGTGCCCCGACCATGCATATAACGTTCCAAGTCTTCTTTCCGATCAGTGTAGAGTACTGAAGTTATGAATGAATAATAGAAAACAGAGCCCATCTATGATATTTTTATTGAAAATTTTAAATTAATAAAAAATTTAGTTTTTAAAATAAGTGTCTGAGTAGATTAGTTTTAATATTTTTGTGCTATTTTCAACCATAACTTAAAAAAAATAAAATGCAATGTTGAAATTAAAATTCTACTAAATAAGTCGATATGAAATTAAGATCATAAGATTGAGTAGTTTTATCAGCAAGTCAAGCTTGGCTCAACCCTCCTGGTCAAACTCACGCTAAAAGTATGATCTGTGGATCGTTAGCGAGGATTGCCTCTGAAATTCTAAGATGCTCTAGGAAGAAGATAGTTTAATCGTAAGCTTCATAACTGTGCACTACTATTTCAGAAAACACCTCCATAAAATGGGACTGTTTCAGCAAGACCCTATCTGCAGGAAATGTCATACGCAAGAGAAAACGGCCAAGCATATCATTTACGAATGCGAGGCTCTTGCCCTCCCTAGATTAACTCCTTTAGGCATCATCCATACTAGAGAGTTACACCTAGACTCCATTAAAGGGTTATATCGGATTTTATTAATAAAGTGGGTGACCCGAGCAACTGGAACTAGGAAGCATTGGGTTTGGAGTTAATAGTACAAAATGCTGATAAAAGCAGAGGTGCCCAATGACATACAAAACCAACTCTAAGAAAAAGAAGAAGATCAGCAACCATACAGACTTTTACGTGTTTTAATAACATGAATGCGATGAAAACATTTTGGCCTTGATTTTATCGGGCTTTTATTTCATGTAGTTTATGTTCTTTGGAAAAAAATAGCCTCAAATAGAATTTGAAAGGCGATTCTTCACAAATTTTCTAAACTAAATTTCTTCTGTAATATAATAGACTCCGATGTTGTATGCGATAAATGTTAGTTGTCATGCAACAATCACAACTCTATAGCAATGTCTCATTATAATTATATATTCTATTTTATTGGATTTGTGCCAGTATCAACGAGGATGATAAAGGCATCGTTTCAAAGAATACTCAGCGGGAGAAATTTGTATTTATTATGCCTCGAAACTCCATTGTGATAAAATGTCGCAAATGATATACGACTTCACAATACAAGAAATATCTTTGGAGATAAATAAACATTACTTCAAACATGTGATTAATTGTTTAAAATAAAATTATATTTGACACTGTAAATCACATGAAACTACTTTATTAATAGAAAATATTGAAAAAAACACCGATCAAACTTTCGGTAAATTACTGTGAAATATTCTGTAGTATAGTAAATTACTGTGAAATATTATATAAAATATTCTATATTATATATTTTAAAGTTAAATTGTGCATCTTTTTGCTAAATATGTGAGAAAAATGCGAAAAGTGAGAGAAACAGTTTAATCACTGTAATAAATAAATAGTGCATAATATTTTATTTCAGAAAACATACATGTGATTATTTTTGTACATTACATTATTATTTTCAATAGACATGCATATCGAAACTAATAAAAACGTTAACTAGTTAATATATATTATAAATATATATATTTTATATATTTTTATATTATAAATATATTTTGATTTAAATTTCCCTGTTTTTTATTACACACATCCTACAGCTTATGCATCATGATGTAGAAAATATTCCAAAATTGAATTCACCCTAATTAGACTTTCTCTTAATTAAAAATCCATAAATGAAGATAGTAGAAGTGCAATACAAAGTTAGCATCTCAAGCTTTTGAGAGACTTATTTTTTCAGTTTCAATAAGATGTTTATGATAAGATATAGACTATACGGTTTCAGTCAGGTATGCTGAAATATTTTACGAAAATATAACAAAAAAAACGCATGCTACAATTTTAGAATCAACTCTTTTAAAATAAAATTTCATGTTAATCGCTTTTCTATACATTCAGGACTAACACGCGACACAATCTTTATTTAACACACTTACTTAAATATTGTGGTATATATATAAATTAGTTTGTTTTTAACATTATCACATAGAGTTAAAAAATTTCTGAATAATGTACCATTTAAGAACCTTAAAGACGAACATTGCCACCATCATGCTTATATAATTATCATAATCATATAATTAAAATCTATTTCAATTTTAATCTGTTTCGAATCTGCTACGAAGAAAATGTGTTCAAAATACCTTCTCAAATAGTTTTAGCAATTGAAAACATTTTCATGTTCTTCTATGTATAAATGATCTTACTCTCTTTTCAGAAAAAAACTCTAATTTAATTTTAATACCTTACATGCCTTATATCGGAGGGTTATAACCACCATGCACGCTGCACAGCCTGTATGGTGGTTAAATGCTTCGGCTCTCACCCAGTGGGCTCTGGTTCGAGTCCCGAATAAGGTTTGGATGTAAAACTGGGAGAGAAGCGAACTCTTTCTGCCTGTAACGGATCCCCATTTCGAAAAAGAAAGCCATCTTGTTCCTGTCTGCAGTCCTCGTCAATAAATGTTAGTTGTTATTTCTGCTTGTCATCCTTTTTCATGCACAACAGATAGGGACACATGACAAAAAAAAATATCTTACATATAATTTCATTGCTTCCAGTGAAAAATGTTTAATCCCGACAGATAGCACTATAGAAAATTTTTGAATATAGAATATCCAGCTTTTTTTGAAACTCAAAACATATACTGCTGTCTTTTTTAGTGATTAATAGAATCATCAGTTACATTCTACAAGTATTTGGTTAGTTCGTTCCATTTGCAGTTTTTGCAAATCCTTGTTGCATTCTATATGTATTTGAAAGAATAAGTTCTATAAGTTGTTTGGTAGAATTTCTTCTACATGTTTTGGGCGAAGCATAGTTGGCACAATCTTTCCAATATGTCACGTGGCCGTAGCATCAGTTATATTTTGTATGCATTTAACAGAATCTTTTTCATTTAAATATTTTAGAGAGCTAAGTCTTTCGTTTTATTCTATTTATATTTGAGACATTTTTCTATTCATAAAAACGCTTTCAGTCTCACCGATTTTTTATTATTTTCGGAATACTTAAATGTATTCGATCTAGACAAATCAATCTTTTATTAAATATATGTTCATATTCGGGTATTTTTATTTATTTATAAATTATAAAATAAGTTTTAAAAAATCTTATGAAACAAATTTAAATAAAAATTTTAATTTAAGCAAAAAAAAGAGGTTATAAAATAACATTTATAATACATGATTTCTTAGAGTGCGTATTCAACATAAAATCAAATTTACCGAGAAATCTAATTTAAAAAAAGTAATTTATGAAGTATTTAATTTTTAAATATTAGTTTAAAAGTATTATAAACATTCGACATAAGCAAAAGCAAAGTAATAAAAAAAATTCCATATCTAGTGTTTGAAGGGGATGGTCACTACCAAGGTCGGGAAATACACTTTTAAACAAATCTGTCAAGATTACACAAAATCTCCTTTGCCATTATGATTCCTTAACTCTTCCCAGCAGTGACACCTTCATTACCAAATAAGGATCTGAATTTGTAAAAACTTTCAGATTTCATACGCACTTTTTTATAAGGTTTAGGAAATAATTATTATTATTAGAAAACTATTATCATTAAAAAATTATTATGAATTGCTTTCTACCCCGAAGAAAATTTCGCCATTGCATGTGTTGAGGAAGTATTAGTATATTATTTTACAAATCTTTCTTTTTTCACTTTATAAAAAATCAAAGCTATAAGAAAAAAATCACGCATGAAAAAAAGTAAGTGTAAAATATTGGCAAAGATTTCTTCAGAGAATCATTGTACGAGTTAATTTAATTTATTAAGTAATTTAAAATAATTAATCGCGCACGCGTTTACCACAAGTCAAGTAATAATTAATACAACTAGTACACACACATAAGTTAGATCACATTTATTTTCGAAAGCACTAGGCCATTCAAGTTTTCCATTTCTGTACACCTCTAAAAATATTCGCTAACAATTAAAAATCGATCAAGTGGGACATGATCTACACTTTTAGAACTACAGTTAGTAGTTAACTACACTTTCAGAACTACAGTTTTAGATGTGACATCAGTTCCATGACGAATACATGTGAGAACTAATACAAATTTTAACATAGACTTATTATTTTTAAAAATGCAAGATTAACTGATAAAATACTAATAACAGTCAGAAAAAAATAATTTCCAAATAATTAATAATTTCCATTTAAATGGAACTATATAAAATTATAAGTCCAATATTAACATACAGTTCTAATCCAGATTTTAAGATTTTCGTGTTTTATAGGGTTACTACAGATGTGACAGTCAATAAAGTATTTTTCAGAGTTCATCAATTATTCATTCAGAAATTACAGATTAAATTAAATTTCAACCATCTTTCCTGAGTTTAAGACTCATTGTAGAATATCAAAAAGCTTCAGGTTCTATGCAACTGAAACAATTTTGCGTATTCCGTCAAGAGCACAGGAACTCAGACTAACTGGTTTGTGATAAATGGACACAAAGGAAGAAGATAATTAATTATATATATATATATATATATATATATATATATATATATATATATATATATATATATATATATATATAGAGAGAGAGAAAGATTTTACTGTAGTTCACGTAGATTTTTGACTAAATTATACTTATAGTCTAAACGTCGTTCATCTCCAATTGTATGGATGATAAGAGGTGATGAAATGTACAAATGTTTTTCTCGTTATATTTAAATGCCCCATTTCACATACAAAGAAAAATTGAGTTGCTTGTTATTATTAATACTGTAAGTGGTTACTTAGAAGAAGAATGTCACATTCATTCATGTAAAATTCATTTCATGCAAAATTTTAATATGCGAGCACAGATTAAAAATTCCAAATTAAAATAATAGTTTAGCTTATACTCTATTTTATTCTGTTAAACTTATATTTTAATTGTTGTTGTCGTGTGCCAGCTAGGATAGCATTATGGGATGTGCTGCTCCACTTTTCCAACCGAACCACATTTAGGTGTGGAGTCCGACTTTCTCAGTACACACATGCAATAGGGACCCGTTTATAGGGTAAGCAACCATTCACACCCCATTCATACAAGGAAAGGACAAAGACAGGATAGATAGAAAGTATTATATTTTAATTAATCAAACCATTAAAATTTTAGTTTATCAAATCGAATGTTTCTTTGGAGGCTTGAGTAATCGCAGTTTTTTGCTATTGCTTAGTTATTTAAAAATGGTTAGAATAAAAGAGAAATTTTATAGACATCAGAGATATGTTTTATTTTATTATTATATAGATTACGTTTTTGTTTTAGTAAATAATATTTATATGGAATCATTTCCACTGAAAATATTATTTCGCATCTGTGTTTGATTTTTAGGTAATTTTATTTACCCTCCTCGAAACTCAATAATTTTAGCCGTTACGAACTTAATTAATGAATGTTATTTCGTTATTAAGAATTTAAGTAATCGGCAATTTAAAAAATTGCATTAGTAATTATTATTGACTATTATTTAAAAATAAACCAAATATTAGAAAATTTGATTGGTGTCTAAATATAAATATCAATACAATAGCAACTTTATAAAGAACTATCTATTTTGGAAACAGTGACTATAATTGGGGGAAATTTTTAATATTTGGAAAATTAATATTTTTTTTAATTCTATCTTATAGTAAAATAATAAAACCAAGAAATTCGCTTTGCTAATTTGCAGCTTCTAAAATCTCGAAATTATTTCTCATTCTGGAAAGATTTGTTACGAGAAAAATGGTTACTACTTCTGAATTATTAAATAGCATATATTAGAATAATTTAAATCTTCGAATAATTAATTTTTGATAAAAAATTTTATAAAATTCAGAAGAGTTAGCAAAAATATATATTAAATATCTCCATAGTCTTATTTCCTTAATCTAAAGTAATTTTTAAATTGTAGATTTTTAAAATACGATAACGGAATAGAAGAAAGATGTAATTTTAATGCTAAGCGAACCAAGAATAGAATAAGACATGTTATATTCAAACCAAAAGTGAACAGACTTTCTAACACTAAATTAATCATCATTTTTCATTGAAACAAATGTACCTCAATTCACAGTTATTTAAAATAAGTAATTTAATATTCTTCGTATAACTATGCATATTATATAATTAGAAAAGCATACTAAGTACAAAATTATCTTAAAAATGCATCGTAGAATTTTTTTCTTAATTAAGTTATTATTGAACACATTCATCTCAATAAAATTAAAATAAACTTACAATTTAAAAGGTGTATACATATCAAATGAGACGATTGCTAACAGATGTCGCCATGCATGTACACAAACATTACAAAACCGTGACACGTGAATTTTTTATAGTTTGACCTTTGTGATACTCACGTTTAGTTTACATTTAAACAAGTTTCAGCGTGCATTGTTTGTTTTTTTACTGTGCTGAAAATGTCGAATTTTATGCCTTCCGACCACGATTTGCGGACAGCATTAAATTTTTGTTAGAATCTGAAGAAAAATGCTGCCGAATCGCATCAAATGGTTGTATATGCATAAAATGGCAATGCCCTGTGCATTGCGCAGTGCTACAGGTGGTTTCAAAAGTTTCAAAATGGTGATTTCGATGTGAGAAACGAGGAGTGTTGCAGACCAGCAAAAAAATTTGAAAATGCTGAATTGTAAGCATAACTAGATGAAGATGATGGCCAAACGCAAGAACATCTTGCAGAACAATTGTATGTTGACCAGAGCACTGTTTCCCGTCGTCTCAAAGCAATGGGCAAGATAATAAAGGTTGGTAGATAGGTACCACACGGGCTAACGGACCGACAGCAGGAAAACCGAAAAATCGTGTGCGAAATGTTGCTTACCCGCTACAAAAGCAAGTCATAAGCAACATCTCCATCGAATTGTGACTGGCGATGAAAAATGGATTTATTTTGAGAATCCGAAACGTAACTGATCATATGTTGACCACGAACATCCGTCCAAATCAACCGCAAGGCCGAATCGCTTAGGCCGCAAGACAATGTTGTGTATTTCTTGTGACCAGGAGGGGCCAATCTATTATGAGCTTCACAAACCAGGCGAAACCGTTAATACTGGTCGCTACAAGCAACGATTACTTGATTTGAACGATGCTATACTCGTAAAACGCGAGCAATACAAGAAACGGCAGCACAAAGCGATTTTCCTTGATGACAATGCACCTAGCCACCATGCTAAACCGACCAAGAACATCGTTAAGGCACTCGATCTGGAGCCCTTAGCGCATGTGGCTTACTCACCAGACTTGACTCCTTCCAATTACCACCTATTTGCATCATTGAGACACGCATTTGATGACCAGCGCTTCACTTCTTACGAAAATGCTCAAATTTTGGCTTGATGACTGGCTGGCCTCAAAGACATCGATTATTTTTTTGACGTGGTATTCACAAATCACCCGAAAGATGGGGAAAATATGCTAGCTAGCGATATATATTATTTCAAATAAAGAAATATTTACAGTTTTCGCAAATTTATTGTCTTTTTTTTTAAAAAATAATCGTCTCATTTCATTTGCATACGCCTGGTAAACAGCTTTAACTTTCCGATAACATACGATTTTGTTAATATCATAATTTCATATTAAAAATTTGTAGAATTTTGGATTAAAAGATGGAATTGCTATAATCTAGAGATAATTAAAATGAAAGAAAATTAAGATTGTCTTAAACTAGTTTCAAGTGTTTTAATGAAAAATAAATCGGGTCAAAAAAGGGGGCAAAATTATACTGAAGAAAACAATCAAGCAAGAATGTTTGGCATCAGCGACTTTAAATATATATATAAACTGAAAAAACAAACAATGAGCCTGAAAACAATTATTGCTCGGGCAAGAAGCAAGTTTTTTTTTTTTTATCTTTTCCTTAGACTTTTCTAGCGTCTTCAAAAAACCAAACAATCAACGCGCGTGGAAAATTCAATTCGAGACTTGTTGAGACAGTTCGGGAAGATAAACAGTTCTCTTCTTACAATGAAGTGTGAACAATTTGTGCAGTTTAGCAATTGATTGTGTTTCACGTTTCTTTGGAATGAACGACAGTTACAGTGAGATGCCATAACGTCATTGTTTTCTGATATTCATATATCGAAATTATTATTGAAGCGTTTCAGTGACTTGATTTGAAGCTGTGAATTCTGGATCAAATAACATTATATATCTGTAGAATACATATCATGCGTGAATCTGATTAAAACTATTTGTGATTAGGAAAACCGAATCAACACATTTTTCTTTTAATTTTAACGAATAAATAAATTTTAATTTGAAAGTGTTGCAGTCGATTAACATTTACGTAAATGACAATGGCAATGAGATGCTACAATTTGCTTATTCATTTAATTTAAACGCAAAAATAAGTAGCAAAACACTTTAGATATGAAGGTCAGTTTCCATTCAACATATGTAAGCAAGATGAGTGCGCATCAATCTAATTAAATCTACTTGTAATTAGGATAATAGAATTTAACTCATTTTCTTTCCCATTTTAATAATTCAGATTACAAGTTCAACAATTTGTTGGGTTCTGCTATTCCTTGTTAGTTCTCTTGAGATAATGAACACAGTTGTAGAGATTTCATAACTCAATAGTTTATTAAGTGGCATTTCAATGCAGAAATTACTATCGAAGCATTTCATCAGTTCAAAGACTTTTCTCACAACTAAGTTCAGAGTCAATTTGCAATAGAAAGAGGAATCATTGTATAAGTAAGATCTGTCCACATGAATCTGATTAAAGCTGCATGTGACTAGGATAACCAAATTGCACTAATTTTTATTTTTATTTTTGCTGGAAGATAAATATTGTATATTCATCAATTCTTTGACATTTATTTTATGTGAATATCAGTTCCAGTGAGATGTCACAGCTTAATTATTTATTCAATAATATTTAAAAGTAAAAATTATCATCGAAACCTTTCCCTGGTTAGAACCAGTTTATTTGCAGCTAAGTAAGGATAAATTTCAGACATGTATTTTTATAAGTGAGATAAATACACACAAGAATTTGATTAGACCTGCTTGCGATTAAAAACCACAAATTAAGCTTTTAGTCTTACTCTTTTAACGATAAAATAACATTTTCCTTTAAACACAAAAAACATGACCAAATATTTATCTCATACAAAATTAAAATAAATTATTCTTGGAAACAAAATTTATTACTAAATTTATTTTCAAACGATGAGTCTTTATTGACAAATTAAATCTTTCGGTGTCTTAAAACCATTTTATGAACAAATTAATTTGATTTCAAAGTATACACAGTGCAAAAAAATTAACCTATAAAAATCAAACTATTTATTATTTTTAAAAAAACTTCACGCATTTTCTATCAATTAAAAATCTCTGAAATGTTTTACATGATGTGAAAGGAAACAATGAATTCCAATCCAAAGCACACTATAAATTAGTGTTTATATTTTTAAATATTTGACAAAAAATACTTCAAACACGCTTTTAGTTACTGAAGTTTGTAAGCAATGTTGAAACGAAGTGGAAAAAATTCATACTAAAATTCTCCTTATCATATTAATATTAATTCCAAAATATTATTGTTGCATTATGGAATGTTTGACCAGAGCAATCTCGGAGTCAAGGCCGATTTAGATCGCATCGAGAAAAAAATTTAATTTAACTTTATAGATGACCATAAAAATAATTAACTGTGAAGGGGTTTACTTAGAGTAATAAGTTATTTGTCATATATATATATATATATATATATATATATATATATATATATATATATATATATATATATATATATATATATATATATATATATACACTACTGGCCATTAAAATTGCTACATCAGGAAAGCGGCACACCACACACGTGAAATTTGAATGACAGGTAGAACTTGCTGTGATATGCAAATGATAAGATATTCAGCACATTCATACAAAGCAGGCGACAGTAGTGACATCTACAATGTGTATAAAACCAGAGATTTGACAGCAGTTTTCTCATACTCAATTTCCGTTTCAACGTTGTTTTCGGCGAAGAAAGTTGTTGTAATGCCTCGTGTAAGAAGAAATGCCTATCAGCACGTGTCTGACTTTGATCGAGAAAGGATTATTGCCTACCGGAATTGCGGTTTATCGTACCGCAATATTGCTGCTCGCGTCGGTCGAGACCCCATGACTGTTAGCAGAATATGGAATCGATGGGTTCAGGACAATCATACGGAACGTCATGCAGGATCTCAGCGACCCCCCAACACTAACAGCAGAGAAGACAGACATCTTATCCGCATGGTCACAAGGGATTGTACAGCCACGTCACGAACCCTGAGTCGAGAAATGGAGTCATTTGGAAGGCAACAAGTTTCTGCTCGAACAGTTCGACGACGTTTGCAGCAGCATGGATTGTCTGCACGGCGAACATGCTTCGGCTACCATTGACGCTGCGTCACAGACAGGAGCGCCTTCAATGGTGTAATCAGCAACGAACCTGGACACGGGAATGGCATCATGTCATCTTTACAGATGAATCTCGGTTCTGTATACAGGACCATGATGGCCGCATCCGTGTTTGGAGACATCGTGGAGAACGCGCATTGCCAGCTTGCATTGGACATCGCCATACTGGCCCATCTGCTGGAGTGATGGTATGGGGTGCCATTGGATACACGTCTCGATCACCTCTTGTTCGCATTACCGGCACTTTGAACAGCAACTGTTACATTTCCGATGTGTTAAAGCCCGTGGCTCTGCCCTATCTTCGAGGCCTCCCTCATGCTTTGTTTCAACAGGGTAATGCACGACCGCATGTTGCCCGTACTGTTCTGAACTTCCTTGATACAGAACAGGTTCGACTGTTACCCTGCCCAGTACGTTCTGCTGATCTGTCACCAATTGAGAACGTGTGCTATTGCTAATTTGGTACATTAGCATCCTTTTAAAGAGTACGGTTAAAACCTTGATGATATGTAAAATTAATATCGGATTCACTTGTGAACACTTTTAAAAGATTATAACCAAAAGAAATTCTAAAAATGTCCTAGCCAATGTATACGTAAATATTGTTCAAATTTTTGTCCCCCATTTATATCAAAGTATTTCTACTTGCTTATATTACTTACAAATATTCACAAATAAGAAATATTTTTTTAATTTATATGCTTGTTTTAATTATTACTTATCTTGGCTTATGTTCCTAATCATCAAACATTTATCCATAATGTTTAGAATAAATAAACTACCCACTATAAAACAATGAAAACTCGCCAAGGGCCGTACCTTTGAATAACCACGATAACTGGGGGGAAGCATTCTAGTGCCCAGGTTGGACATTTCTGAAATCTATCTAATAATGAAGCGTACATTAGAAGTAAAGAAAAGTATTATGTAATTTTGTGAGAGAGAGAGGATATATATCGCTTTAAATAAAAAAGTGAATACAAAGGTTTGATAAATTGTCTGTTATACAATCAAATCAAAATAACTCAACAATTATTAAATGTCAGTGTGTGTGAATAGCAAAAAAATATAAATAATTTTATACCAATCACCTAAATTACCAACAATCACTGTATGTAGAAAATAAGGCACACGTAGCAGAATATATTGAGAAAGATTGTGTGACAGGGATTTCATTGTGTCCGAGAGCTTAAAAATCATAGAGGGCTATTAATAGAAGAATGTTCAATTCAAATTCTAAAGTAGTCAATGGATATATAAATTCGAATTATAGAAATAAATATCAAAGGAAAAATACTTTGGAATATTGTATTCCTCGTCGTACACGCACAATCGTTCAGCTATAATCGAATCATAAAGCAGTTAAAAAAAATCAGAAGTTCTGAAACTCTCTGCATAAATGTACGTGACGTGTAAAAGATGTTTTATTGTAGTTTTTTTTTTCGTCCTCATTGAAAATATTTGCTGAAATCAATATACAGGATGATCTATTTTAAAGTGACAGTGTTTGGAGCGCCCTGTAGCAAGATCTAATAGCCGGAATGGCTCCAAACTTGGTATTTACACTAATCAAAACATGGGAAAAAGGATTCCGTGAAAAAAAATTTAACTCCAAAAAATCGACGCTAGGGCATTTTGTGGGGCTTTACAAAGTAAGAAATATGAGAAAAGAAAGATACTAACACATGAAATCGCACAGTTAAATTATTAATATTTATTTACTGCATTTTAACTTCCTCGATGAGGAATTAGACTACATTAAATGTGAGCACCGTTCTCAGAAATAACACCGTGCATTCTGTGCATAACGTTCTCCACAGCCGTACGTATAACATATCACGAGGAATATTCCACACTATCTTAGTTAGGTTGTCCTGCAGAATAGACAATTTTGATACTCCATCAACATAAACGCACCTTCCGGTAATGTGAGAGGCCATTGGAGCTCATTTACTTCAGCAGAGATTATTTGTCGGAACTGTCTACTAGCTTTTATAGCCCCTATTACTGGCAGTGTCATCGCACAGTAATTGTATTTTTCTTTGATACCCATGTTTTATGCTAAATCCCGTTATTGTAAGCTACAGCAGCGCCACAAAATGCCCTAGCGGTGATTTTGGAACTAAAATTTTTTTTATCCCTTATGTTTAGATTAGTCTACATACCAAGTTTGGTGCCATTTCGGCTATTACATTGTGCTACAGGTCGCTCCAAACACTGTCACTTTAAAAAATCACCCTGTATAATTTATGTTTTCTCAACAATTATCACATGTGCTTTACATAAAAAGAATGCAATTTATGAGATCCTTATAATGTACGAATTGTCACTAAAGAATTACGGGATTCTCGTACGTTATGTATCTTCAACAATTTTCACCTAGTTATAAAATCGATGATAATGTGTGAGAGCTATGTGTATGTGTCCTAAAAATTCTAACGAAAAAAATAAAATAATTGCACACACAACGACATTTCTTAGAAAAATATAGTTTATATTCGTAAATTATTCAATGTCATGCCAATACCCAAAGAAGATTTCCTACCATACTATACTGATTAAAATTAAATATGTGAATTTAAACAGATCATTTTCATGATAAAGTTTTCAATTATGATGAAGATAATCACTTTTATGGTAAGCAGTCTGATAGAAAAAATCGGATATGATGTGTGTGTGTGTGTGTATTATTCCATAAAGATGACATTGGTTATGAAAATTAATCCAAGAAAATATCGCAAATATCTTCTATTACTGACTAATAGAAATTTCAGAGATTTCTTATTGATCCTCACAAAATTAATATTTTTTGATAGACCAACAGGGAAATGACAGCGCTTGATGATTTTTAAAATAGCAATATTTGGTTCAAAATCAAGGATTTAACCTCAAATCATATTACTTTGTGGCTAAATATAATAAAATACATAAAATTTCTATAGATACTTAAATAGAAATAGCAAATTATAATAATATTCTTTAAATTAATCATGTTAAACACAAGAATTCTTATACACATATTATTACATATTAGACACACTATGTATATACAGACTTAAGAAAATCTAACGCATTTGTTCCTAAATGTGCATTATAGGAAAAAATTTTTGCACGTTACTGATTTTATCTTTTATGATATAAATTATTATATATTTCGAAAAACAAAAGTAAACATACATTCAGCAACACATTCTCAGCTAAAAATCAGGGAAACACTCCTGAAAAAAACTTAAATTGTAAGCTAAGGTTCAAATGATATTACATTTAAACCTTATCTTACAATTAAAAAACAATAACAGCATTAACAATAAAACTGACTCAAACCATTCTTTTTTAAATCAAATTTTTCTGAGAAAAACTGTTGTATAGTTAAAAATGTCTGTTATAAGATGTTTTATACTAATCAATCTTTATAACATAACTTACAGAAGGTGAAAAATATTAATTCATAAGTATTAGAAATCTATAATTACAGATTATCTTTATACCAAGAGAACCTCCATTGAGAATCATAACTCGATTGAAGTACTTCCAACAAAATAACAATCATCGAGAATCTTGAGTATTAGAAATATAATTTTATTTTAATAATGTTTCTAATAATAATAATTAAAGATTTTAAATTTATCTATAGATCACACAATCATGCATGATTTAGTTTGTCACTGAATGGATACTTCTTGAATGGGCTAATTCTTTATTTAACAGGACTGGGTTACTTAAAACAGCAGATTCCTATAGAGAATGTACTGTTTTAAAAAGTAATTTCAGAGTTCACAAATCATCCGTGGCACGTCAAAGGCTGGATTCGAATCTAACAACTATTAGAACATTAAACCATCCATCAATTACATGGTTATATAAGTTATACATGGATCATTATTATAAATTAGAGTTTTCAAAATTAGAGTTTTCACACATCTACATTATGCTGTCTTATTTCATAATTGCCAGTTATTTGATTCGTTGGTTAATTGAATTGGCGTTTGTTTGCATCATCAAATCATAGATTAACATGATACAATTCTAAGCAATTATGGTTTTAATATAATACCTTTTCTCTTGAATGAAAAAAGATTAACCTTTTTCGATTGAGTTGGCTGAAATAAATCTGAAAAAGTAAGTTAAAAACAATCGATAAATATTTGAATGTACATCCCAACTATGTATTTTTTAAATTCATAACATAAAAAATAAGTAAAGTAAACATGGAAACAGAAATTACAATTACTAAAATAGAATGAAAAAAAAAGCAATAAAATATTTTGAAAACAGAATTTTAGTCTCAAGCACAATTCTCGAGAATCAAATAAATTAACTTCCATCTAGTTAGTTTTGATTCTCGATAGCTGATTTATTTATTTATTTATTAGATGAAAATTTAATTGTAAAATAATCGAAGTAAATAACATGAGATATCTAAATCAATACAAATGTGATGTTTCGTAAGGCAATTATAAACCATGAATGAAAAACAATAAACAAAATGGCAGCAATTCTGATAGAAATTGATTTCTTATGTAAAGTGTTTTATTATTGTTGAGAAGTTTAACTGCATAATTCCGAAATACATGTAAGTATATACATTCGTCGCTAACACACAAACAACACTTTTTTTTCCTTAACAATTTGCTTAAAAACTCTCACGTTACAATGATGGCCATTTTCCAACTAATGCGTGTGTTCACTTATAACAATAACTTCGCTGACGATCGCATTATGTTAATTTCAACAGAAGAAGCAATTTAAACCAACTTATTTTTTTCACATAAGAATTGCTAATAAGCATTGAGTTGCATTGGTATGCATGACTTCTATCTCATATCAGTTTCAATCAATTCCCAACACATGGGACTTAGTAACTGATATCTCTTAACATTTCTGATGACTCAAATCTTGCCGAGTTCATAATGAATGAATGGAATCATACAAGAGCTTCGAATCGTGTTTGTTTATATTAATTTCTGAATTTTCGCTTGAGAGCGTAGGAGTGTGGGTTCGATTCCCACCGTGGCCCTGGGTGTTTTCTTCGTTATTCTTCAGTGGTTGTACATCTGTCATTGTGCTATTTGTCCTATTATCGACGAAGACTTAGAAGCGGATCTCAAGAATCAAGCATACAAGTCTGAATATATGTAATGTAATAAAATAAATTCTGAATTTATTTTTTTCTACTTTTTAAAAAATGTATTAAAAAAGTTTTATTTTCAATAATTTTTAAACAAGAACACCAATAAAGTTTTTAAATAAGAACTAAGGGCTTTAATAAAAACCTTAAACTAAAATTAATTTAAAATTTTTGATTAATATGCGGCTTTTAAATGTAAAATTTGCATTTTGTAAGGAATTGAAAATAATCCTAATCATCTAATAGCACCTCTCACGTAGCGGTTACAGTGGGGGGGAGACGTTTGGCTTTCTTAGAATTTTAAATTATACTTTCATTCATGATACATTTATTATATTTTTTATCTTAAAATGATTGGGATGTTATCAGTTCTTTAACATTTTAGTTTTGTACGAAATATTTAATAGAAAATTTATCCTTGCATTACCTTAAACATTAAAAACGCCATTGTACTTCACTGCAAATATTTAACAGTCACATCTATTAGTCAATCAATGTAGTCAAGAACATCGTTTTATCTGAATGCGAACATTACAATCTATTAT
This sequence comes from Latrodectus hesperus, assembly GCA_037975125.1. NCBI lineage: Eukaryota > Metazoa > Arthropoda > Arachnida > Araneae > Theridiidae > Latrodectus > Latrodectus hesperus. The sequence continues at coordinate 111,588,035 of CM075854.1, read as the reverse complement.
TTATAACCTGTTTCAAGTAACATGTCAAGGTATATCATGACTTAGTGGTAAGACCCTGCTTTTTTGAGCAGAAGGTTTTGGATACTATCTCACCCACTACTACAACGCGAGATTTTTGGCTTCTGCTTTCTTCATGCACGTCTTTCGAAGTGGATGTTCGAGTTTTCCAGGTTTTCTACTTTGCAACACGTGAATGCAGCACACTCACAATCATTGAAAAGTTCTTCCGGAAAATTATGAGCAGCAAATGCTCAAATGACTTAGAACAGCAATGCAACTCTTTGGTGGAATCAGGCTGATCATTGTATTATAATTGATTAAAAACCTCGTCAAGCCAGATTAAAAGAATAGAAGCTACATTAATCCCCTCACAACATCCTATTACGTGATTGAACAAATTTATGATGTAATGAACACTTTTAATTTCACGGTGAATTTATAATGAAACAGTCCATCATATAACATCTAGTGTCACTAAAGAAGACCTATGATGAAATTACATAGGATAGTGAAGTATCTAAGTTGAAATTCAAACATTTTAATTAATCTTTCATTTTTCATTTTATTCTTAAATATAAATTAAACAACTTGATTGGCAAACAATTGGTAATTCTTTAATTTTTACTTGAAATAATCTACAAATTAGTACTTTTAGGTAAAATCCACTAAATAAGATTTAAATTTTCCCAGAAAAATCATTTAAAAATTCGAACGATTCAAATTTTTAAATGATTTTTGCTACATTCAAAATACTTAAAATATATGAATAAAAATTATAAATGTAATAGATTCAACAAACATTAAAATTAAGTTTTTGTCATAGATAGGTGCAGCAATGGAAATGCAGTTTGAAAAAATTAATTAATATAGCACTGAAAAGCACCGTTGAAATTCTGAACCTACAACGTGAAAATCATTCTATTCCAGAGAAGTTCATTGACAATGAGGTAAAATTAATCAAACATAGAAAGCATTTTTATTTTTTAATGTCACTACAGTTATTAAAAATAATCAACTTATAGATGATTTGTTATTATTTATAAGCAATATTTTCAAAATTATATACAAATATGTTTTATTTTATCTAATACATGTACACAAAATAAAATATAATTTCTATCAATACTGATTATAAAAAAGAACAAGACATTTTACATGAATGATTTTAAAAAATAATTTATCTTAATGCTTACAAAGTTAATTCAATCAGAGGTTGTGGATCTATGATGATGGTAGGTACTGTTCATCAATTATCATCACAATTTTTAATAGGATAAACCGAAAAAACCTCAGCTTCATTTAACCTGAATATTTCATAGATTTTTTTTTTTAATTTCACCAACCGGTTACCAGTATTTTTGCAGTTGTTACGATGTTTAAATTATTGGTATTTTTATACATCAGAAGAATTCATATAAATTTATACATTTTAGACAAATACTTGCATTGAGGATAACTGAAGATTTCCGGACAAAGGTTGACTTATCAATTTATTTTCACTGTCATCTTACAAAAATAAGCTTCAATTTTGAAAATCTAACAAATTTATTTTAAAGTTATGGTTTTCTTACGAGGTCATAGGCAAATTTCTAGTCTATCAAGACAAAAGTTTGTCAGGGTACCATAGAGCTACAGGCAGCATAAATATGAGTTTGCTTGTTTGTCGCTCAACGGTCATTTTTTGCACACGAGGGCTAATTAGACCGGGACCTACGGTTTAAAGTGGATTCCGAATCACTAAAACATCCATGCCCAAGGTGGGATTCGGACCCACCAACTGTTGAACCGAAAGCAAGAGCGCTAACCATTCGGCTGCCAGCTCGGCGCATAAATATGAGATTCTGCATCATAGTTTCTCAATGTGAGCGTTCACTACTTTTAGGGAGGAACTAGTAAAAAATGATATAGTGCAGACGAACTAGGGTAAATTGAAAGTATAGCCTGCAATAGTGTTAATAGTGACCGTAACACCAATACACAAAAAGGACATTTATAAATTTGTTTTAAAAATTAAGTTTTATGATTTATACTTAAAGCAGTAAAATTGAATGGTTACAACAGTCAAAGTAAACATACATATTTAACTGTTTGTAAAGAGCGTTTAAAAAAACAAGGAAGCATTTTGCAAAAAAAAAAATGAGAAACTGTTCTAATTGATATGTTTTTAGAATTGATTAATTTAACAATTAGGTAAAAAAGATACATATGATTTATAAATAGAATAAAATGCGTCAAGTAAATGTAATTTTTTAAATATAATGTGTAAAAATTTTAGTGAAAAATATTGATTTAAAAAAGGGACTATAGTAAGCATTTACATCTTAAGCCCATTCATTCAATTTATATATAACAATGCAAATGTAAATAAATTTTATCAGTTTCTCTTATTTTTTTTTAATAATTTTATGATTACAAAACTAATTTAAAATACTACACGGAATGTCAGAAAGTCTAAACTGTAATTATCGTTAAGAACTTATCTAATTTCTATGTTTTTTTTACCCTACATAAGCAAATGCAAAACATCTTATTCGAAAATTTCATTAAAAAAAATTGAAAATACCATTTTTTTTCCAGTGACATTTTTAAGGTAATTGTGAATGATTAAAGAGAAAAAAATTAATGTTAATTGAGTTTCAATTTATTCAATCAATCAAAATTTTTTACACAAAAAATTACGCAGAACAACTGCTATGAAAAATTCTACAGTTCACTTTACTTTTTTTAACTATGAGTAAAACACTCATTACTAATGATCAAAATTCTTTAAAATATATATATATATATATATATATATATATATATATATATATATATATATATATATATATATATATATATATATATATATATATATATATATATAAATCAGTTTTCCGAAAAAGTTTTGAATGTATCAAGTATACGATAAAAAAAAGTCGCACGTGACTTTGATTCCGCTTAAATGTTTACTAAACCATTCAAAATCTCGATCTTTAATGAGAAATTATTCAACTTTATGAAACGTTCACCCTCCAGTCGCAGGTTCATCGACATTTCCTTCAATATTTTTTTTAGCTCACTCAATCAAATTCAGTTTTCTTTCTGAAAGTCAGGATACATTTCTCACAGCATGACAGTTGTGGGAGTTTATAAAACTTCATTATCCGAAGTAAAAGTTAGAAATTACAATCTGTTGTCCAGTTTCTGGTTGAGTAATTCCTTGATTACCTATATATATAAGTCTCATAGTTTGAACTAAACACAAACAACGAAAACGTTCACGTCACGATTGAGAAGCTGTACCGTAGTTTTTAAATTTTGTTATTATGCAATATGCGAGAGCTTGGAGGATTTACCCTACACAAGATTTCGAATTCTGAAGTTGTATTTCATTTTCTGGCAGGAAATATTAAGATAAGAAACACATATAGCTATATTTTCAGAAACTGGGTTCACTGACCTTTTGGTTTCAAGTTCTAATATTTTGTATCCATTTTTATTTCTTAATGCATAAGATTTAAGAGAGATGTAATTGTCAATTTCTTCGAACAATAGTGGGAAAAGCTATGCGCACATTTTCTAAGTTCTTCAGCAGAGGGTGTTCACGGGATTGATTGTGACAACGCACAGAGATGTATTAAACTCTAAAGAAAAAGAATCAATTCTAATTACGATGCGTGCAAGACAACGAAACGGAACAAACGTTTAAAATCCTCATGTACGTTAGTAAAAAATGTTCTTGGCGTCAACTTGTGATGAGTACCAGACTGTGAAAATCAATTTCTTGTCGACATTCAAAATCATCATGGGCCACCATCATGGGATTGACCGATAGCATATATACGGTAAACAGATAAAAGCAAGCAAACAGAGAAAAAAGTAAGAGTCGGTTCTATTTTTTAGGAGTTAAATGGATATCGGAAAGTTATTAGGCACAGATGTTGAAAATCATCATAGGAGTCAATAGAGGGTCTCAATCATTTCAAATCGAATATATTAAATTGAAAAAATAACAAACCATTCCTCTTAGAAGAAAAAACTGCGAAAAGCAATCTTACATAAACGTTCAAAATCATCATTGATGTCGCACAAATTGTTCATAGAGTCAATCGATCAATTCGTTGTAAGTCGAATTGATTAGGATCGTCAAGGTCGGTAGAAATGTATGATATTTAAAAAAAAAGCGAAAGTCAGTTTTGCTGTGATGAGTACAAGATATCGAATACTATATACATAATTATATATTACTAACTTAACTTAAAACTAATTCACAGCTTAGACCATGTTAAAAGTTAGCGTTATTTCATGGTTGAAACAATTTTATTTACTACTATATAAGAGTCACTATCATAGCTAGATAGGAGTGGATATTATTTAAAATAACCAAAATCCTGATTAAATGAAATCAGTTTCAAAATGGATGCAAAAACATGTTTTAGATGGACGAAACACTTAAAATCAATGTTTTTATTTATCACATTTTTTTTTGTTTTCAAAACTTTATAACATTCCATTTTTTAACATACAAATTAATAAAGAATGAAAGTTAAATCTTTTTCGTTGAAATTCATAAGTATTGGTTGTACTGTACAGATAAAAAACTGCTGTATAAAACTGTTGCAAGGCAGTAACTCTTAATACTTTCATTTACAAATAACTCACACACCAATATAAATTCAAAACACATATTTGAAGTGTTTTTCCCATTTTTCGTAAATAAAAAGACATAGATTAATGCAACAATTCAAGCAAATTTATGCTCTTATTTTGATGCACTGTGCATTTTCGTGATGTCTATGTGAGCTTGCAGACAACTCTGCAACTAACAACTACATGAATATTAATTAAAACATTACATGTATATTTTGAAGTGTTTTATTATGCAGTTATGTTTTTATCTAAGATTAACTTAATTTAAGGACATTAACATTAATTCATTTTTAAATTATTTAATATTTATTATTAATATCTAAAATTTATTAATTGAACGTGACATTATTCAAAAACATAAAAACATTTTCAATAATTTTTTGATACCATGAAAAATATTCATACAAATTTTAGTGCTGGATTTTAATCTTTCTCGACAGAGGATTCCAAAGTAAGGCATTAAAAGAATTTTTAAGGTCAAACTTCTTGAACACTGGAACAAGATAAGGATTCTCAGGATTAAGGCTTTAACCCATGTAAGATTACATTGAATTTGGTATCCCACCATTTTTACCTTGATGGTAAGCAAAATTAATGTTCTTAATTAAATGTTTATACACCCACAAACTATTACACGTTCCTTAAAGGTCTCCTTTTTTAAATTAGAAAATAACAGAGAAACACATAGCAATAATTATTGTTAGAATTTCAGTATGTAGGTACAAAATAGCTGAAAAATCTCTAATCTTATTCTTTCACAAGAAACTAATATTACTTATTCTCATTTTTGCTTCACAACAGAATATGTATATATTTTTCGTTTCTTTAATTTATTACAATAGTAATCGATATGATCAGAATAATTTTTAACTAACTGACTTCTTCATGTAATATTTTTACATGATTTTTTACTTAATATATTTATTATCTAACTGCTATTAATCAGCAAAATTATTCCTGGAAATTACTTTCGCATTAGATTAATAAAGAGGTTTGCTATTACTTAACACTGACTTTCCTATTAAAACGTTAACCTCAATGGAGTGTCATGTTTAAAATAATAGAAATTAAAGATATCATAAAACTTAACAGAGGATATTATAAATAAATTTATGGATAGTGTTGATTGTTTTAATTAAAAATGAAAAATGTCTATGAAAATTATAAATTAATTTTTTGAATTATTTATTTGATTTAATGTTAAAGCATGGTTTTTTTTACTGAATTTAAAATACAAAAATTTTCTTACTTATACAGTATGGCATGAAGTATTATATACATATTTATTTGTTAAACACAAAAGTTAATAATTTTGTTACAGTAAAAGTTACTATCTTATTTTCTCTGAGTTTTAGAATGCTTATTATAAATAAGCAGCAAATTATAGTTTCACATATATTTGATGTTCACTTAAAAGTAATTGAAATATCATCAAATATTGTAATCACACTTTTAATGCATAAGAATCCTTTAAATAAATTGTTATGAACAGCTTCATAAACTGAAGATTGCGACCCTAATTGGGGTCTGAAGCATAAGTCACCAAAAATTTGAGCAATTTTATTTTTTTAAATTATCATTGTCAAAAGAATTTCTAACGGTTTCTGAATTTGCCATAAATTTTCTATTAAGTTTTTATATGACATGTTTGTCCGTGACGAAATTCTAATCTAACTACCATAGTATCAAAATGATGATCAAATCGTAAGTTGTCGAGCTGACAGCCGACTGCTCAACGATCTGGACGTTGGTCCGATAGATCTTGGGTTCGAATCCTACCTCCTGGTTGGATGCTTACAATGGTTTGAAGTTTATTTCTCGTTAAACTGTAGGCTCCGGTTTCATTAGCCCTCGTATGCAGCGAATGTCCTTGGATGGACAAACAAACAAAATCTGAAGAAGTGAGTTGCCGATTTTTTTAAAAGAACTTTTGATATTATTATTTAAACTAAATAAACAGGTACCTTTTCTAATAAATACTTTGTCTTTACATATAGGCGTGTTAGAAAAAAGAGGGTTTTTAAAATTATGTGACCTTCTAGTAGTTATACTTAATAGATAAACTACAGTTGATGTTTGAATTTATCTAAGTAATCGACTTTATTTTTGTATTGTTTTTAAAAATTTGTATACTCGTATATATTTATATATATATATAGGATTTTATTTTCCCATGTCTCACGATTAAAAATTAAAGTTGAAGACTTAAAATTACAATAGTATATAACAGTACATGTGGAGAAACAGACAGTCTCACACACGCATTGTGTAGGTTTTGCGCAATGCTTATGGACGTCCCACGAAATTTTTGTAAATTTTATGAGGTCCCCACACCATAAAAATTTTAAGAAACCCTGGTCTTGAGAAATATTTTTTCCATTTATTGATCATTAACCACACACAAACATAGACATTGTTGAATCTCAAGATGGAATATATTTTCCTATTTTAATAATTTCCCTTCATGATTAAGAATATCCTTAATTTTTTTCATTTTCAATCACTCCCTAATTGCTTTGTGTATACGATACATCCAAGAATGAGATTAAATTGTATTACAATTATTTCATATCATGTTTGCATCCCATTACAATTTTTGTATATGCATTCATTATTATAACAATTAGAATTACATAAAGGAAGATTGAATCTTAGTGAGTTATCTTCGTAGTCTATCCGCTGTTGACGGGAGAAAAGTAAAACTGCGCCTTACTGTAAAGGGTAACGACGAATTACTGTCGTAAGTCCCCACTTAGACAATAGCTTGTTCTTTCTTGCCTAACTTTTTCGGTAATATATATATATATATATATATATGTATATATATATATATATATATATATATATATATATATATATATATATATATATATAACTACTAACACATTAATTTAAGAATTTTTCCTCTTTCTTAAATTTCCACTAAAAAAATAATTTTGGCGGCACTTCTATCAATCATACCACATTCATAATGTTTACATATGATTCCATTGAATATGGTAGGTGTGGCTCCCTAATAACGTTCTTAATGATGACTACTAATTTTTGCATTTTGATTCTCAATGGCATATCATTCAACACTTTTTGTTGGTTGTTGAATAATTTTCATTTTTTTCCGTTATCAAGTTCCTTAAATTAAAGAGGCTTCTCTTATCTATAATTGGAATATATAATTCACTTCATTAATATTTATTCTTGAATCTCTTTTTCAAAACATTTATACCGAAAGAGTTTAATTACTTACAACAGCATAAATGACGAGCAACTTTTAACCTCAAATATAAACAAAGCAAAATTATAAAGCTATTAGATTCTGAGATATAAGAGAAATGAAGAGTTGATAAATATTTCTATTCACGATATTAATATCTAATCTTGTGTAAATAATGAAACTAAAAAATTTTTAGCTTCGTAAGTAAAATTCAAATCCTGAAAATATACATATATATAATATATCTTATGATATTGAAACAATTAAAAAATTGCAACAAAAACCGTGTGAATCAGAGTTTATTTTTTGATTTTTTTTGTTTGAATCAGAGTGTATATATATATATATATATATATATATATATATATATATATATATATATATATATATATATATATATATATATATATATATATATATATATATATATATATATATATATATATATATATATATATATATATATATATATATATATAATTTTACTAACTGCAAGAATACTTTAATAATTAAATTTGACAAATTAAAGATAAAAACTAAAATTATTTTCAGTAACACTCTTAGAAATAAAATACCACTGTAAGAAAGTGTAATGAAAAATTCGATAAGTTTTATGAATAAAATCTAATTATTTATACATATTTAAAACAATTTGAAATTAATCAATGCTACCACAGAAATAGATTGAAAAGATTTTCATTCGAAATACTTAAGAAAAGCAAATTAAATTACTAGGTACTTGTCTATTTCCGAAGAGTATATAAGGGTTGCTAAATCTTTAATTCTCACGCAGACAACTGTTTTCTCTTCTTTAAAGTATTATTAAAAAATGTGATAATTATTTTAATAGAATTGATGTTTATTTCAAAAAAGATATTACATAACTAATCTAAATTTGGGTTTGCAGTTTGTTGTTTGAAAAATTTTTAATTTAAAAGAAAGAAATACGTACGTAAATCTCAAACAAATTAAAATGAAATACTTAAACTTATTCGCAAAATAGTATGAAAAGTTGGTAAGCAGAAGTGATATTGTTTTTATTTTATTAAATCTATATTAAAAAATTGCTAAGTAAATCTCAAATTTACAAGGCTAGGATAGGACAAATTTACAAGGCTAGGATTTTCAAGTTTTCATTTATTTTTTGAATGCATATTTCTAAAATTAATTCTAAATTATCATGAATTTAAATATTTCAATACAAGATTTTTTAAAAGTATACTAATTTACGTTAAACTTCTATCTTCTCATCAATATATTATACATAATATGAATATGAAATTTTAGATTTTTCTTTCACGGTAATAGATTTTTGTTATCCAATTAAATTTAACCCCTCAATTCTAATTCCTAATTTTTATATACTCAATGAAAAATCATTTTGTATGTATATTTTATGAAGTTAACATTTCTGAAATTATTTTTTTAATATTTCAAATAGTATATATTTAAAAAGATTTGCTGGAACTGTCACTGTAAACATATACTTATAACTAGAAACCTTTCAGGACAAACAGCTCGAAAATTTTGTCAAGTACGTTTTAATTCGAAAGAAAAAGTAAAATTTATAATTAGAATAACCATTTTACTTTCATCATCAAGTAATTTTTCGAATTTCGTACACTCAGAAAATAAGTGGGGAAAAATCTCTCTAAAGTAAACACATCTGGTCTGGTCCGAAATAAACGAAATTCTCTGTGAAACAAGTTTTCTTCTTGATTTGAATGCTAACGAAAACAAGCTGTCAATCATGTATTACAGATTTTGTTTAAGCGAACGCTCGCAACTCTCATAATAAACTAAGTTTAAAGATTCATTTAATGAATTTTTTTCATTTAAACAATAATTTCATTGTATTAAAATTGGGAAAATTTATCAAATAATAAATATAGAAAATTTATTTAAAAAAATAAATTTTAGGGAATTTGTAGAATTTCAATGAATTTATAGAATTTATTTCAAAAATATTTTTACTGCTCTAAAAGTAAAGTTTTTAAAATTTAATATGGGAACTGGAGTAATCTCTCTTTCTTATTTGAGACTTTGATTAAACTATTAATTCATCAAGATATGTTTTGATTCATCCGAAAAATAGTTTTCCAAAATGGTATTCCTCAAACTTCTAATTTTAATCAATATTTTCGTATAAACTGCAACGATATTATTTATAAAACTTTAACTAAATAGAACTTAAGTTTCATCAGATGAAGATTTTGTACTTCATGACGTTTGCAAAAAATAATAATAATAATAATAGCATCGACGTTTGCAATCCCATCAAAATTTTCTAACTCAACCCTTGAACGGGCTCATCCGTTTAATTAATTATCAGCAAAGTAAACAAATTTGGGTATAACACCGGCTATCTTTAACAAATTTTAGTAGCATAAAATTATTTATTTTTTGTAACATTTTTAATATATTTTGTTAACTGTACTGAACAGCTAAAGCTAAAGCAAGAATAATTGGCTCTTGGAAAAAATTATTTGTTATTTTGAAATTATAAACGAACGTTTTCAATTAAAATTCTAACGCATAAAAAACGAGTAATTTTAATTACTCTTTTCATTCAAGTCACACAGATAGAAAATGATAAATAAATGTAATGCTCTAGCTTCATACCGTGAAAGTATTGTCACATCGTTTAACAGGAATTGTTAAGAAATTTATTAGAAACTGATGTCAGACATTCTATAAATATTTTCTAGATCAACTCTTGAACTATTTCAATTCTTTAATGAATAGCAAAGAAAAATCTTACTCGTAATAAACAACAATGTATCTGTGTCACATTTTTTTTGTTCATTCTAAACTCAATGAAACCATTAAAAACAGCCGAATTTTAATCTCATAATTTTATGACATATACACGCTGTATAGCCATGATGCTGATGTTTGTAAATGTTTTTACTTAAAATTATATATATATATATATATATATATATATATATATATATATATATATATATATATATATATATAATTTAATCTGTCAACAATTACTATCTATAACTCAAACTTCTCTAATCCTAGGCTAATACATTAATTTTGTAACTTGTAACTCGGTAATATACAAATTCAAGGAATATTTATAGTTCACGCTTAATTTTTGACACTGCGTTGTGGATAGCCTAAGGGTTGAAGGCCGTTGTACGGCATTTTAGAATCCACCGTGTAAACTGCCTTCCGGGAAGACTTTTCATAGTTAGCGTGCCGCATTGACGAGTAGCAAAGGACAAAACCCAGAAAATTCCCAAGCACCCACTCCTGGGACGTTATTGTTGTGCCAGCATGCTTCTCTGTGCCTAGTCCTGAGTTGGGCTCTACCAGTTAGATAGAAGCAACCAGGTATAGTCTTCGTGATTCTGAAGCAGAGACCAAGCAGAAGACCCCCATTATTTGGACTGCCACCCCCAGAGAAGGGCATTGCGACTAAACCCTGTTTTAAAGTGCCCCAGCCGCCATTAGTGAACACGACGGATCTTCGATTAAATCGGGATTCGAGCTCACTACCTTTCGATCATGAGAACGACGCCTTAACCAAGCAGGCCATTGCGGCCTACCCCTGAAACGTGTATGCAGAACATAGAGGAGCTACATTCACATCTATAGTTGTTCATCATTAGTTGGGATGGAAACCCCTTACGCCCGTCCCAAAGAGCGGGCGGTACAACCACGAGGCCGCCCGCGTAGTACCGCCCGCTTTATGTTTATACATTCAATTTTTTCCGATGGAAATTGAGCATAACTTCTTTACTTTTCGCTTTGGCAAAACATTCATAGTTAAAATATCATCAGTCGATCTCACAAAGTTCCCAGATTAAGAAAATACGAGAAAATGCTTTTTAAACACTCATTAAGATTGTTTTTGTTATGATTGGTTTGAAACTAGTTGTTAATTATTAGAGCTAATCAGCTGAACAAATTGTATAGCATATAATAGATAACTAATATTAAACCAAATTATGTAAATATTTTTAAAAATATTAAAGCAAAATAGTATTCATAACGCATATATATCAGTTTATAAATCTCTTCTCTTCCACAAAATGTGTTGCCTTAATTACAGTATAAACGGATTTCATGCCGACCGATTGGCTGAGTGGTTAGCGTTCCTGACTCCTGACCTGTTGGTCCCGGGTTCGAATCCCGGTTCGGGCATGGATGTTTCTTTCCTTCTCTGTTCTCTCTGTCCTTTCCTCAGTGATGCTGTATGGATGTGGCCCACCCTATAAACGGGTTTGTGGTGGTATGGCGTGGGAAACGCCACACGCCTCCGTGACTTGGTTCACAGGTGCCCACTGGGTAACGACAAATGAGTAACAGTTTCTGGCCTTGTTGTGGCATAGGGTTATACCCTCTTGTGCCCGCCATTGAAAAAAAAACGGATTTCATTGAAATTGTGAAAATTTTAAATTTTCAAAATCTTTTAAATAAAGAACTTTCTAATTTAGGCCTGAAATTAATAATATGAAATGAATCTACCAATTATGTTTTATATTTTTTTGTTTATTTTTAAACATTCACACTTGTTTTATTTACTTATGAAAGAAAATAATAGCAAAACGACAAAATAATATAAACAAAAACTATCAAGAATGTATGGGAAAAATAACCAACGCAAACATATTACAACTTAGTAATCCAAGAATGTGTACTGAGAGCACAAGTTAAATCAGATTAAGGCAGTACATTTTTAGCTGCCTATTGCACAGGCAAACAAAAAAGCATTTAACTTGTAACTTGAAACAAAAATCAAGAAATGGTTCTCTCCTCTCCGAACGTCCACACTACATTAACGGATGGACATTAGAATTAACGAAACATCAACTTGTGGAGGCCATTTCATGCGACGGTATTCATCAGTGTCTAGTATCGAACCCCTTATTTTTTAGAAAGGAAGAGAGCGATACTTTTCCCCATAGAGTGTAATGTGGTCATTTTCCTCTGGAGAGTTTTCCTAAAGAGGGTTTTCCTATCGTTTCCCTCTAAGAGAGATGACTTTCATATCCAATACTAGAGCTGCAACAACTTTTCATAACACTCACCAGTTTCAAACAAATCTTTGTTCCAATTCTTAGAAATAGTAAATCTTGCTAACATAAATAGCAATGCAAACAAAAATTTAAGATTTGTGCTTCAGTTAAATAATCCAAAGATAAATTACAGAATTGAGCATCCTGTAGGAAATACATATAAAAATTATGACTTTTCTTAGATAATGAGCTTTATTTAATGTTTTAAAGAGTGGAAACTCCCAAAGAAATTTAAGCACAAAGCAGAAATGCTACATCCACCTTCCTTTACACAATAGAGGCTAAATTTGATCCAGGGATCTTTTCAAACTAATTATGTTAGTTTTTCGATTTAAGGTCACTTTCCTGCTCAAGAAGGCTAATTAAATTTACAACTATGATTTAATGTGCATTCCGAACCAAGACAAACATCCATGCCCGAGGTGAGATTTGAATCCACGATTTGCTGAATCAAAGGCCAGAGCTAAAACCATTCGATGGTAGGTCAACTTTTTAAAAACGAAGAGCGCGGTTATTACTACTAGGTTTAAGGTGAGACCTAAAACTGTTAAACTGAAATGAATTATCGACTTCTTATAGCAAAGCCACTGAAGAAAAAAGAGAGATCCATGAGAAACCCTTCCCGACTGAAATAGAAATCAAAATTCCCTTGCTCAAACAGAAAGAGAAAATCCCTGCATGGCCAGCTGTCCTTGGATTGAGCGAAAACTTAAGCAGTAGTACACTTGTTAACAACAGCTCAATGCCGAACGAAGAAACATATTCAATCTGTAACAGCCTTGAAAAGGGAGGAATGTTTATTTTTAGATGCGAAACGCTACTGTCGTTTCATGCGAAACCTGGAATGAAATGTAAAGTGCGCTCAAGAAACTTTGAGTCAAAGCAATTGATTACTTTGTAAAAAAAGTATATAAAAATATAATAGCATCATGGATTAATGCAGACTACAAATGGAGCAAAGAATTTTTCAATTACATATTTTATGTTTCAAAATGTGCAACTGTATTAAATCAACTGTGATTATATATGTATAAAATTAATATGAATTGTATTTTATTTTACTTACACTGTTTCCAAAATAATGAATCTATAGAAGAAATCTTAAGTATAACTTAGCCACTCGGATAAACTTCATCTTTCGCACTACAAAGAGTAAATTTGACAACCCTTTTCTATAGGGGTTCCTCGATGAGTGAGCCATTTGGTTTGATAATAAATTAGAAGACAGGATCAAGAATTCCCCCGACTTAGCTTACCAACATATTGTGTGTTGGTAAGCTTGGAGTGATATTATTTCACTTGGAGGACAATGCGACCACCATCTATTTTACGCGGCCAAGTTATTTGACAACATTTTTGGCCATTAGCTTTCCCATGTGTTGAACTTACAGGCTTCTAATCTTGAGACACCTTAGCTTTGTAGACTAGCGCAACCTATATATATATATATATATATATATATATATATATATATATATATATATATATATATATATATATATATTAAGCAAAAATATATATAAATTTAAAGTTATATAAATACATATACATATATAAAATATTAGACAATATATTATATTAGAAATTACTATAAAGTTTAGATTTATCACTTGTGGTACTACATGAATAAACCTGGAATCATTTTTGCTAAATTTCTTTATATTATATTAGACAATATTATTAAATCAGAAGCCACTTGGATCATTAATAATAATAAACCTATTTTGGATTTTTTATCAAAAAATTATATTTATTGTGTTAACTCTTTTGACTTTAAAGACCTTTTTACTAGTATTAATTGATAAATTAAACGATGTACTACACCTTTATTATCAGGATTATAGAAACTTATTAAATATTAATTTTGATTACTGGAATAATTTAGTTAAAATGTGTATTTATAATAATTTTATATATAACGGTGAAAATATTTTTATTCAAAATTGTGGAATTCCACAGTTATCAACTTTTTTAGCACATTAACAAATTTATTTCTACATTATTTTGAAAAAAACTTCTTTTATCAATATCCTTTTGCTTTTCGATACATAGATGATTTCATTACTTTCAACAATTTAAAATTTGAAGATATTTCTAAAACAATTAACCCTGAAGAACTTTCTCTAATTAAAACTAATTTATGTGAAACTGAAACAGAATTTCTGGATTTATTTATCACTATTGATAATTCTACTACAAATATTGATGTCTTCGACAAAACTAATCAATTTAATTTTCATGTTAATAAGTTAATTTCCTGAAACTCCAATATTTTAATATTTATATAAAAATATACAGAAACGTTATAATTAATGAACTTAATGGCATTTATAATATCTGTAACAATAATGAATCTACTAAAAATCAAATTCAACGCCTAATAGCTCACCTAAAAAATAACAATATTCCAATTAATTTTATTTTAAAATATGTAGGAAGTAGGGAATCGCTTGTAAGATTGAAGTAATGCGTAGTTTTTATAACTACAGAAGGGCCACCCAAGCATTGAAGTTCTTATAAGAATCCTGAAAACACCTACTTATATACACTTTATTTTATTTTATACATAACTAAAGCTTTTAAATCCCCTTTAACACATTTTAATTTCAAATTTACTATATGTTCCTGAACCACTTTAACTTTTTGAATTTAATTAGTTCTGACAATATTTCTTTATTCTAATTTCAAATTTACTTTTGGCAACTTTCTACTATTCTCATATATAAATTCAATCTGATTTACTGGCACTTGTATTATGTATTTTTCTATGTATGTATTTTCTATATGTATTTTTCTATAGTATTCATTTTTTTTCTACTTTACCTATGTTTCATCTATTGTGAGTATTTTTATTTTCCTGCATATATTTTTATTCTAATTTTTTTAACTAAGTTCTTTTAATACAAACATTCTTCGGGGGAATTGCTCGAAGATTTTTAGACATTTGTCCTTCGAGCATGTCAGAAAAGAGCTCATTTTGCATAGCTGGCCATCTCCCTCCTGATGAAGACGTGGTCCCTATGCCTTCTTCTTGTTATTTGCATCATATATTTTAGCAATTTTATATTTCTGGTTTCAATATTCTTTATGTTTTATTTTACACACACACACACACACACACACACACACATATATATATATATATATATATATATATATATATATATATATATATATATATATATATATATATATATATATATATATATATATATATATATATATATAGTGACAAATGAAGCAGAAGGTGATAACAATAAATCACTTATTTAAAATAATCGCAGTATTAAAAAGAGAAATTATTTAACGTACCGTGAAGTTAAATTTCCTTCTAATAAATGAGAAAAACATACTTAAAAAGGAGCTATGTTCAGAAATGCATGAAGATCAAAATAAATAGAATGTAGCCAGATATGCATATATAGCACTATACATACAAAAGCTGTATGCATACATTTATACATTATATATAACAGATTAAAAATATTATGCCAACTATTATTGCATATAAATGCAATTAATCATCTTACATTCTAAAATTCTCTTAAAAGCAAAGTGCACAGAGTTTGGTAATAACTTAATAATATAATATTATACGCATAAAATATTTAGAAAAAAGTTAAAAGACAAAACAATATTGAAAAGTAAGTTTACTATTAAAGAAATTCTTATACGTGTTTTGTATTTTCTTAACAGCTTCACATTTTTATGACGGATGGCAGCAAATACAGGTGTCATTACGGTAAGAGACTATTTTATAATACTGTTGAACACACACACATAACGAGAGATGGGATTTGCTTTTCTGCGCGCATGTTAGTCGGGGGCTGCTCGAAGAGTTTCTGGATTTTCTTCTTTGTGACACGTGGTTATTCAGTGACACGGAAAGTAATCAGGAGCGGAAGTTTAAATACTTTCCAATGGCCTTTGACCGTTAAGCTATCCGCTGCAAATAAAAAAAGAAGAACTACAAAACCACTAAACACCAGAAGAGGCTTACAAAAAATGAATAAATGAATATTCAATACAAGATCCAATAAAAATAATTTATCAATTAAATTCATTTTTAGCAGTATCTGAAACTGACAGGTGCCGAGGCTAATGAAAAATGAGAAAATGGTTAGTAAATGTAAGAACGAACACTTCTCTGTTTGACTATTATATTGTTTATTAATATATTTACAAAAACTTCTAATTATCAGTTAAATATCAATACAAACACCTTTCGAGTGAGTATTTTCAGCTGATAGGAAACGCATTGAACATTGATGAAAAAGTTAACTGATGACCTAAATGCCCATTTAACTCTCTATGCGGGACTGACTAAGTTAACAATGAATCCCATTCAATGTGAAAGTCATACACACAAATTAAAGAAGTTCTTTGTTAAATTAAAACTTAAAAAAAATGGACTTTAACTACTTAAGTTCACTTTACAATTATTACTTTAAAAAAGCTTTTAAATATTGAAATAAATAATATGAAGTCATGGATGATAGAATTCCAATCAGTTAAAATACTTACATTACAAGATTCACTGTAGATATATAAGGCGTAAAGAAAACAATAGACATTTTCCTGAAATCTAGTTATTGAAAGTATATCAGAAGTAAACAGAAACCTTCTTTGACAACGTTAATTTTTGATGGTAAGTTCAATAGTAAGAAAATTAATGATTTTTTAGCTGAAGGATTTAAAAAAAAAACATTCAGCTGGAAAAAATCAATGAAATATTTTTTCATTTTGTTTTGATGTATAAGAAATATTTGAAACCTTTCAGAAACAAATGAAATAAAAAAATAATGAGCAATTTAGTAGAACTAAATAATTTATCCTGTATTTAAGATTATTGTTACAACTTTTTTAGTAAAAATAAGATTTATATATATATATATATATATATATATATATATATATATATATATATATATATTGCTTTGATATTAAAATTGAGAATTGTACACAATATATATGTACAATATATAGAATAGTATGAGACAAGCTATATATATATTGTACTATTCAATTTTAATATCAATACAAAGTACAATTATGGTCATAAAACTATTTTCATTTTATTAACTTATTGTGTCGCGCTCCTTTCATTCTTAATAAAATCTTCAAAAAACTATAAATTAATAAATCATTATATATTTCACTCTTATCATAAAATTTTGACTGCTGAAAATTTTCAGTTTCCAACTGTTGATAATTATAACAAGTATTATTGCTGAATCACAATTTCTGCTACAGCAGAGTATTTTGCTTCTTTGTTGTATTTACATTATAGGTTAAAAATGCACAGGTATTTTCAAATATGCCTCCATTTAAGAAAAAAATTCGCTACTTCCTTTAGAAAAACATGCTTTGCTTGAAAATAATGACTCAGTTTAGTTATTATAAGAATTAGTTTTCTGATCCTATATATACATATTTTTTGTTCTAGTGTGATAACATAAATTTATTTTTCAAAAAACAATTTTAAGTTAAGCGTATCTTTAAATCTGTATCACAAGATGGTTTCCTTTCCAATATGAGCTTTAAGGTAACATCGATAAATCTCAATTGAAAAATAGCCTAAAAATGATTCTTCATTTTGGATTACTTGTTTGCAAGCTATTTCGTTATCTGATATGCCAGATTAAAACCTTATCCGTGTAAAATTCCCACATATCTGTCTAACAATATAAACATCACGTATTCCTCAAAATTTACGAAACACAAAACAGAATAAAAAAAACGTGCCTTTGATTTTTAATTCTCGTAGCTTTTAAAATCATTTCTAATGAGAGAGCTCTGCGATAGAGGGATGAATGTAAAACAGTTGATTTAGAATGTAATTTAGTTTTTGTTTTGTTGATTATCACTATTGGCATTTTCAGCAGTCAAATAAAAATGACAAAAGAAAAATTGCACATTGGGATGATGCAACAAAATTAACGTAAATTTTAAAATTTATTTGTTCAATGGAAACTTTATTCTTAAAAATTTTCCATTGAACAAATACTACACAGAAGCAATGTTCATAATTAACACAGAGATCAATCACGTTGACAACCAAAGCAAATAACATAGAATGACACTCCTTTTGCTTTGGAAATACTTTATTTCACTGTAATCACGATTCGCTGGACAAAAATAGGGTTAAAAAATATAATTCACGTACTAATGTCTTTAATTAATATTTCACGTGAGAGTGAACATATAATTAATATTTCAAATATACTTATATAAAAAATATGTTAGCAAATACCAAAAAACTTAGTAATAAATTCTTTTGTTGTTTTATAAATTTATACTAAGAAATTTCATTGAAAATACGCTTAAGTTAAAAAAAAAATTTTTAACTCATTTTCTATTTCTGAATTTAAGTTATTCTGAAATGAGAAAAGTATAAAAGTCTGTATTGTTCATGTCTAAATTAATTAACAAAAATTTTTTCTTGTGTTTTATTTTTCATGTTTATCTACGTTTAATAGACGGCACTCAAAATCAATTTCTTAATTCCAAAGAAATGAATTTATCAAACTTCTGCAATAAGAATATAAAATAAAACACTCTAAAAGTATATAAAGTTTTATTGGAATGTAAAATATTAATATACAGCACACTATCGTTTTTACAAATCTCTATTTTACGAACACTCATGCTTTTTACGATCTAGTGACTATAGTCCTCACTCTTCCCAGTATAGATAAAACAATGGTTTTAATTTCGATTTACAAACAAAAATTTTAAAAACTCCCTTTTAGCAAACTTTCCTTTCCGACAAATATTTTTTTGTAGTAATTTTCATGTTTTTTTTCAATTTTTGTTTAATTTTCTTTTCCTCTAACGCCTGAGAAGTTGGTTCATTCTTGAACAACGAAGCGACACAGTCCAGACATGGCAGAAACAATAGTCGAAAACACATGGATACCAAGCATTTGACGGGAAAGAACTGTGGAGCCAAATTCGACTCCATACTCCCCGCACGTAAGAAAAATTATAAGTTTAAGCTCGTGGTTTTTCCATTCATTTGAACAACTTAACTTACAAAGTTTCATTTCTGGCGAGGAAGAGTGAGCCGGTTCCGTTGAGGATTTGTCGCAGTTGAAGAAACAGATGTATTTACAGTTGATATAAGCGAATTTCGATGGTCTCAAATATTTCACTGTAGCGAGATTCAACCACACGTTTAAATTCAATAAACGTTAAGTATTTATTTTAATACTTATTTTAGTAACTCCCCTTATGTGAATTACCCAATATGAATTCCTAATGTGAATTTACAATTATAACTTGAATTACCGTAATTTTCAAACTATATTTTATGTATTAGAAATGATGCGTTTCAAATATTACAAATAAATTTAAAATTTTTAATACTGACTCCTTTATATATTTTAAAAACTTGCTTAAAACATATTTAAATTTTATATGATGAACAATAAAGATGAACAAAAAAATTTTAACAGATGAACAATAAAATTATTGAGTTATGCTTCTATAGCAGCCTATTATTTTTGACTAAAACATCTGAATTCAGTCAACAGCGCATGTATGAGATTTTGTTCATATTATGATTCAAAACAATGTTCACAATAACTAGACAGCAATATTACAAGCATATTTAGTACTGCTGTCTATTATGAAATTAACCATAACTAGAGACCCATACACAAAGCTTCATCTGTTAGCCAAACGGAGCTCTTTCGATGAATAAAATAATGCCTTTTCTCATAACAAGAGAACTCTAATGATTCCATAACTTGATAACAATTCGTATTAAATTTATGAACCATAGGAAATGACATAAAAATTGCTTTTTAAAATTTTCTTCAAAAATTTATTACTTAATTAATGTTACCAAAACAATTATTAACAACGCAGACAATGTATACACATTAATTTTCTTTTTGTAAATGCTAAGATAAAAAAAAAATTCTTACTTTCGTATGAGACTGAGTCTATTTTTATTTAGCAGAATTAAGGAACAAAAAATTAATTCGGCATACACCACTAAGTTTTATTTTAACTGTCCATTTCACTTGTGTTATTGCTCTTTGAATCAAAGTGAACTTAAATGAAATTTATTTTGAACTAAGCAAATTCTTACGTTTCAATCATCTCTACGAAAAAGATAAAGTAATGAAGGGACATCCTGTCAAAAACAAAGTTGCTTTCTAAACAAACTTGTTGAAGAATGTCTCTATTTCCATCGAAAGTTTATAGTACTGGAGGACATCAAAAGGTAGTTGAGGAGCAGAATGCGACGCAAAAACTATGGCAGACTTTTAATTACCTAGAAAAAGAACATCCAAGTTTAGACAGAAGGGAATTTTAACTAGAACTATCGGCTTGAATAAACTTCATGCTTCAGTTTTCTTTCCATTAAGCAATTCAAAGAGTGAGATGATTTTCTAGTTTTTAGTTTCCTCCTTGAGGTTCATTCCAATTCGCTAAAAACAATGAAATTAGCCAAGAACATCTTTTGTTCTTGATATTTTGTTTCGCTAACTGCGTCTGCTGATTGATGTTAGCGATAAACATCCATCTTTGGAGGAAGACAGGTAACATTTCAATTGAGATTTTTTTTGAGCATTTCCTTCCTAGAGTTAAATGAAAAACTTTAAAGGAAGAGAATTGGCAACGCAATTCACTAGCAAACGATTCTTTTTAAATTTCAATCAATATCTTTAGTCCTCATAGTTCTCAAAGTCGAACACGAATTTTTTTTTTAAAAAAAAGTTCAGATACTAATCTATGAGGAGGTAATTTTTAATTTGATCGTTTGAATAATCAATCGCGTAAAAATACATTGAAATAGTTTCAAAATGCTCCGTCATAGTAAATCAGTTTCACAAAAAATTCATTGAGAGATATGGTACTTTTTTTATAAATTAATATTTATAAAAGCATTTACATATATACGAGGGTTACTCTGAAATTATTGAGATACACGCAGACGAGAATTTACAAAATAAAAATAACGGTTTAATTTTAAAGTACAAAGTATTTTAACACAGAAGACGATTTTTTACTGACTTACTTCAACTTGTTTAGCGTGGAATAAATTTTAAACAAAAGAGAAAATGGAGTTGACGCGAGAACATTTTCGCGCTATGATTTTCTACGATTTCAAAGCAGTATTAAATCAAGAAGAATGCGTTCAACGGTTGCAATTAGCATTTGGTGATGAATCTCCAGCTCGTGCTACTGTATTCAGATGGTTTAGAGAATTTAGAAGAGGTCGTAATTTTCTTCAGGATGAAGAACACACAGGAAGGCCGCCGTCGGCAGTAATCCCGGATAATGTGTCTGCCATACGAAAAATGTTAATGGCTGATAATCGCTGTACCTATCAAATGATACAGAAGGAACTTAACATTGGATACGCAGCCATGCACAAAATCATTCATGAAGAATTACATATGAAAAAAGTAGTTTGCCATTGGGTTCTCCATAATCTAACTGAGCATCAAAAAGAGGAGCGTGTCAGAATCAGTAAAGAAACTCTTAATATGCTGAATGATGGTGGCCACCGCATCATTTCTAAAATTGTAACAGGTGATGAAACGTACATACCGTTTTTTGACGTTCCACCACGTCAAGAAAGCAAAGTATGGGTCTTTGAAGATGAATTAACGCCGACAATGGTGAAAAAACAAAGCGCACTGAAAAAAGTGATGTATGCCGTTTTCTTCAAAAGCATGGGATTGGTCAAAGCCATCAAGTTGGAAGGACAGAAGACAGTAACAGCAAACTGGTATACCACTAAATGTCTTCCAGAAATTCTACAAGAACTGAATGTTAGGGGACTAATGCTTCCCCATGACAATGCATCTTCACATACAGCCGGATTAACAGTTGAGTTTCTTAAACAAAAACAAATTAAAGTGATCGAACATCCGCCGTATTCACCTGATCTAGCTATGTGCGACTTTTGGTTATTCTTTAATCTGAAAAAGAACTTACGTGGACGTCGTTTTCATTCAGAAGAAGAGATTGATGTGGCTATAAATGGATTTTTTTCATCCATTCGAAGAAATGAATGGCTTGAGGCATTTATCTGTGGAAAATTCGTCTACAAAAGTGCATTGATGCTGGAGAAGACTATTTTGAACACACCTAAAATTTTGTAAGTACAACTTTAAAAACCTAGTTGTATCTCAAAAATTTCATAGTGACCCTCGTATATATATATATATATATATATATATATATATATATATATATATATATATATATATATATATATATATATATATATATATATATATACATGCTGTAGAAAATAAATAGTCTAATACTCAAATAAAACAATTGAATTTCTTATTCACAACAAAAATATGCCAAAATAGGAATGTTTAAGCATGACTTTTTTTAGATGAAAATTTATTAGATCAACATTTTTTAACATTTTCTATTTTACAGAAACTATTTCTTAAATGCATTTCTTGATGTCTCTTTTGAACAAATATTGAAAAGGTCAGCGATCTGACCTTTAGCAATAAAATACATGAGTTTTATTCCAACCTTGTATTTCTCGGATTTTTGTACTCCACTTAAAATAATAAGAGTTCCTCGCCAATCAGCCTTCTTGTTCAAGAAATGAAAGTTAGAATGGAAAACGGACTCTAGGAATATCCAAATATGTATTTTTAAATTTTACGTAAAATAAGTACAAAGCATTTAGTCACAATTTCAGCAAAGTACTGCAATATATTGTAATAAATTATGGTATAAAAGTGTTTAAAATTAAACATCGCATTAGGTGCAAGATAAATTAAAATTCCTCTACTTTCATTATAAATACTTTTGTAGAGATCCCTAAAAAGAAACAATTTATTTGTGTCAACTCTTGGTTATGTCTGAGAGGTTTATTTCTACTGTATTTGGATAAATAATGCATAAGTATTTAAAAAATAGTATTAAATGGAAACGTAATAGCAAAGGGGAAGCATAACGTTCTTAAGTCCAGGAGATAGCGGGTTCGACACCTATATCAGTCGAAGACTCTCTGGGAGAAACCATACATAATAAACTTTTGTAAGGCCTAATGTCCTACCTTTGATTGGATGTTTAAAGATAAAGGTTTTACCTCAGCTGTCAACCTCATCACTTGAGTGTGTGTGAATATATTTTAAAAATACAACACTATTCCCGGTGATTAATGGTTTATTTGACAAAAGAGGCCATGAAAAAAGAATAATGTGAAAAATTTTATCCTTTTTTTAAAAAATATTTGGTGTAACTGAAAAATATTTAACAATAGGAGAAAAAAAATCAAGTACCAATTCTAATTCATCTCTGACCAAATCATTCAATTACGCATATGTAACTGTATGGCAGGAATTATGCTTGAAATCTTAATTTTGATATAGTAAATACTCTGAATCTAAAAATCTTTCAGTGCAAAATGGGAAACAATCCAACACAAAATGCGTGATAACTCTTTATTTTACTGTCACTTATGGATATATTTAGAAGTAAAAAACAGATGCAAGGAAAAATGTAGTGAAAAACATGTTCAATGTATTTCATTAATTTTTGGTTAAAAAATGATTTTTTTCAGATATAAATAACTATGCAATAAGTCAAATCATATTTGAAATTAAACAAAATAACATATGAAATAAAATATGTAATAAGTTATTACCAAAAATTTAAATATATGTTTTACTTACAAGTAACACCTTAAATTTTATTTAATTTTAAATTTTTGGTATAATAACTTTTATTACATACATAATAAACACACACAAGGAAACAATACGAAAGTGAAACCTACTCCTATTGGAAGCAAATTGTATTTTCATATTGTTTCAGATTTTAAAGAAAAATCTTGATTTTCACGATCATTTTTTTCCACATGAGAGCTAATTCAATCGAGACTTGTTATTTAAAGTGGTTTCTGAATCATTACAACTGGGGCTGGAGTCAAACTTATGTATGCTTAAAAAGGAGACACTTCATTATATAATCATTTGATTATAAGTTCAGTCTCATCACGAAAACATTTTTTTAATTCTATTCTCAGTAATTTCTTTTTCCTTTAAGAGTAATTTAATATTTAATAGATAAAGTTGCACAGTCTATCGTCGGAGCTATCAGAATTTAAAACAGGTAATTCATTTTTTTTCTAAGTTTAAAAAGGTATTTTTGAAAGTCAGTAAATCAGTTTTCAGTATTTCTTTAAGAATTAAATGGATACAAATAAGAAAAAGTGTAACTTTTACAGAAATAAATAATAACATACATTTTTAAAACGTAAACTTTATGATAAATATAAATTATATTAAAAATGATAATAAAATGACTTATTTTACCATTTATAAATAAAAATTTCTATCCAAAAGGTAGAAAAATATTATTTTGTTATTTTTTTATTTAAAAAAAATTTCAAGATAAAAATTCATATTGACAAATACTTTAGACAGTAAGTAGTAAGATGCAAAGTAGGAGTAGGTACTAAAAATGTACCTTTGAAAATACTAGAAAAGCTATTTCTGAGCCTTACTTTATTAAAATAGACTATAGTTTTAAATTGTTCAATTACTGTCTCAAATGTAGCAGCTGATGAACATATTTTGCAAACACATTTATCCGCAAAGAAACTTTACATATTCTTTTACAAAATGCATTTGTTAACCAAGTGGTATTAGATACTATATTGCAAAGAACTTATATTTTTATCCTGGTAGAGCCCATATATGTATATATATATATATATATATATATATATATATATATATATATATATATATATATGTATGTATGTATGTAATGTATATATATGTATATATATATATATATATATATATATATATATATATATACATATACATATACATATATATATATATATATATATATATATATATATATATATATATATATATATATATATATATGTATATATATATATATATATATATATATATTATTCATGTTTGAAATTAATAAAAATACATTTATACATACCGTGAAAAAGCATTTAATTTATTTTCCGAAAAGGACATATCCTTCAATTAGGGTCCGAAAAATTACAAACGGTATATGGAACACAATATATATCGTATGGGTAACGGTAACTCTTAAATATAGACAAAAAAAACAAAAGCCTTAAAATATATAGTTCTCATTTAATAAATCTTCTTAAATTACTCCACATTATAATGTTAATGTTTATTTATTGTTCTGTATTGAATGTTTAGAATTACATTATGAATACTGGGCCTTACCACATACTAAGAAATTATGAAATATATGATAACACAAATGTCAGTATATTGCTATAATCAGTTCAGAAAAATATTTTATCTGGAACAAATTTTAAAGTGAAGATGAAATTTTATAAGGGAAACAAAATCCAACATTTTATAAAATCCATATATAAATATGCAGTCCAGATTTTTAGCAATATTATGCTTGTACATAATATAATACAAATAAAATATTCTCTTATATATTCTAAAAATAAACAACCATAAGGGAAATTTTTCTCAATACTTCAAGCTAATTATGCAGAAAATTTCAAAGTTTTTCTTTGAAATTTTCTGTATTGAAATTTGCTTATACATTTTTAGTATCAGGGTTATATTCACACGGTCTGCTTACCCAACTACATCAAGTTGAGAATAGTACCAACGAATAGATGGCTAACATTAATAAGTTTTTTAAAAATGTTAATTGCAGGATGCTTTTTACTTAACTTCATCCACACAAATTTCATTAAAAAATACGTAACAACATGAATGAAGTTTACTAGCGAAGCTTCGCCATAAACACAAATTTTATAATACCTTTCTATTTTAATTAACGTAAATGTAATGAATATATAAAAATGATATTTTAGAAACAAATATAAATATTTAATGAGACAAAGTATTCTTTATAAAAAGCATTCAATAAAATGAGATTAAAGAATTTAATCAATAGATAACACATTTGTTTTATTTATTTATTTATTTTTTTTGGCATATCTCAGCGGTTAACCTAAAAAAACAGAAAGCCATTGTAAAGCGTTTGAAAATTTATTGCAGTTACCTACGAGGAAGAATTTTCATCGATAAGGGGCCGCTTCCACGTATTCCAAAGGAGGAAACCTTGGAAATACCAAACGACAAAACAAATGTTTCTGCCAGAAAACAGAAGCGCAATATCTTCCTCCCGTTGTTCAACAGTGGCGAAGATCGAAGCAGGGACCTTTCCTTTCCAAACAACACAGTCTTATAAACTATACTAAGATAACATCTACTTATCGATAGAAATTTATGGAATAAAATCCATCATGGAAAAAAAATTTAAAATAAATAAATAAATACACTTATAAATGCAAGAGAAATGAAAGTCTCAAACCACCATTTTGCCAGTTTGCTGTAGTATATTTTCTTTACGAGGAAAATATAGCTCTTATTTTAATATGTAAATCCGACTGCGATTTTAGAAGAATAATTCAAGTTTTTGTTAACATTATTGAAAAAATTGTGGTTATAAAACCATAAATAACTCTTTTTATTTTGAAATATTATGTACACTATGAAAATTTCCATTTTAAATTAAAGAGTCCAAGTAAATTAGTAAAAGTTTATAGAACAAAAAAATTTATAATAGAGGAATTAAACATCATTTATGTACTTAGCCCATATTTTATGAGGATGTGTTATATTTTAATAATGTCTTAGAGTGTTCCTCTTTAATAATATTTATTATTTATTAATAAAGAAGTTACTTATCATTACTAAAAGCTTTTATTAAAATATTATTTAACGAAAAGATTCTCGCGGATTTAAAAATAACAATTTCATAAATAATTTTTCTTTTATAAAAGTGTTACTGGATGTAATTTCGGTTATTGGTGCCTTAGTGACATTCCTTTAAAAAGCTTAGAAAGTATTTTTAAATCAATTGATATTATTTTATACCTATAAATGTTATAAAATAAAGCAAAACATCATTTTACTGTAAGTAAAAAAAGCTCCATTAAGTACTAATTAGAAAATACTTTAAGCATACATATAGACAGAGCTTTTATTTGTACATTTTTGTACATTATTTAAATTAAGAACGTTCGAATACATACAAGGAATGTCATGTCATAAAAACAATAAAAAAGAATATATAAACGACTGCGTCACATTATGCAAAGAGAATGTCGTGAAAAACTATCACAGATTTTTTAAGGAAATGTTGACGAAACACGTAACATTTGCAATGAATACTTTGCTTTAATTGACTGCTTGCACATAATTGATTGAAAAAAATAAAGTAAACAATATTATTTAATTCCAAATAATAATTAAAACTGTTATTAATTACTATTAAAAAACTGTTTTTATTTTTATCTGAAAACTACAGTTAAAGAAGAAAAATAACTAAAAAAATTAAACTAACGACTTTAAACTATAATGTTTAAACTATTTTCAGGCGTTCTCCTATTAATTCGAAATTCGGTTGATTATAGTCCGGATATTCGAGGTTCTACTGAATATGAGTAAGTGGGAAGCAGAAAATGTTTCAAAATAAACTATTATTATTTTTTATCTTGGAAACACGCAACTTCTACCTTGAGGTAATGAATTCCATCCCTCTAGTTGCATCTAAATGATGCAACTACTACGACATAAATAGTGGCATAAATGGACAAACAGTGAGACGCTTGTTCCTATTGTATTCATTTCCTTATCATTATAAATGATGTAATTTATAGTTGCTTATTTCCTAATGATGAACAGCTTTTATAACAGATATAATTCGCTGTGTGTTTAAGATGTGGTTTAAAGTGATTTCCATACGAACTAATGACTCAACCATCATGTCCAAATGTTCACACCACCTTTAAAAACTTCTTTTGATCAGAATCAAATGTAAAAGCGTACCCGCACTTCCTTAAGTAATCTGTGTTATGATTTTGAGTTTCAATTTCTTAGTCCATTACCATCAAAGAAAATAAAAAACAATTCACAATTATTCGCAAAAAAAAAAATTCTAAAACAGAAGCATTACTAATCTATCTCAGTCTTTTACTTAACCTATTTTCTTGCTGATTGATTGTGGGAAAATAACTCTTTTTCAAGTTAATTGAAAGTTATATTTTATGCTGTCATTTCTGAGCTGTTGAGCAGGAGCTCACAATTCGGAAAGAAATTTTGTCCTTTATTCCGATAATATGAACTCAATTGGCAGAGTTAACGGCGTCATGAGTGCAGAACGGTTGTGTTTATGCTGTTTTATTTTTATACGCGATGTACATAAAAAAAGATGCATCAATATGAAGAAAATGAAAATTATTGTAATTAATATTCAGGGGAAGAAGCATATTTGGTTTTCTTACAACAATGTTATCCTCAGAGAATGGTACACTTATCTTAAATTCGTTAAGATTCCGTATACATAAATAGAGGTCAAAATGCAATCTAAAGGCGATAAAAGAAAAATGAAATCGGAAGCAAAGACCAATAATCAATTTTCTATGAAGGATTGTAAGGGGATTCATATTACTTGGACGAATCACAACATTCCGTATTCATACAGCATACTTATAAATATTCAGGCACTAAAAGTAAGGAAGAATATTAAATAATTTTAAATCAATATTTGGACAGTTGCATAATTAGTGCCCTGGAGTTCAGTTCATCTCTACCCCGACAGTTGATTTTTGTTGTGGTATGAAATTCACTTTAAACTCCTGGTCCCGGTCCAATTAGTCCTCGTAGGCGAAAAGTGACCGTGCAAACCAACCGACCGCAGCACGGCAGCCAAGTGGATGGCCGCAGCGTCGCTCTCTCATGCCTGTCGCTCGCTATCTAAGCCAATCAAAGACTCAGGTAAAAAGGGAAACATTTTGTAGGATAGAATGTTTCCCTTTTGAAGAGGTGAGGGAGGGATTTTTAGAAAATAGGATATCCTCTACGGAATCCAATTTTTCCGTAACTATGGCTCAAAATTATGATACAAGATTCAGCCACTTCAATCAGATGAAACATGTTGCCAAAATTCGAACGCAATAAAAACCAATGTTATATAACTTAAGAACCTCACTTTTTTATTTATTTATATGGTAATAAATCATTCGAGCTCCACAAATTAATTTGATGGGCCATATATACGATTTTTGCATAGCTGGATACCGAACCTTAATGAAAGAATAGTCTGATTTCTAAATAGATCATAAAAATAGGTTCGTTTAATTTTCTGTATGAATAATGCTATAGACGTTAACTGTGATGTAAATGTAAAACTTTTCTTGCAGATTTAATTGATTTACCTTCAATATCAAACTAAGATTTTACAAAACAAAAACAAATATACTGCGTGTGAACAATAAAGCAAACAAAAAACACATTAATTACATTTAAGGATCTGAAATAATTTTTATCTTCTGTAAAGCATAACACATTTTTAATATAAAAACAACTAAACGAAACCTAAATTATGTTTTACGCCCTGACATTTTATGAAAAATTCATAAGATGAAATGCTTTTATTTGCAAATAAGTGGCGGCAATCATGAAATATTATTTCAGCATAAATTTCAATCCAGCAATAATTAATAAATTTATGAAATTATTTTCATCGAGTAGGTGCAATTACAATATCATTTCGCTGCATTTTCCAATTCCAGAACCAGCTTAAGAGCTTCATGAGAACTTTATATACTTTCAAATACAAGACGGATTTCAATTTAAATTGCACCTCTTGTCAAATAAGTTTGGTCAAATTATTGTATACATGGCATTTTTTTATAAAACCTAAATATTAGGAAAAGGAAACCTTTTTTCATGCGTGCCCCATTAATCAAAGTCATATATTCAATTGTACTGGCATGATTAGTGAGTGAGATGGTTGTTGAAAATACTCTCTCGTTTTATGGATTACTTTTTCGCAAAATAAAATTCAACCACAAGTTTAAAATGCTAAAAATATCGATATATCGATTACAATACAAGCAGCTCCGAAAGAAGTCCTCAAAAACAAATTACATCACAGCAAATTTAAAAAATACATATCCTCGGAAAAGTTTGAAAAAAGTTCACATTAATATATTTGTACAGATCTAGTTTCTATGCGTGAATTGTTCGTATTTTATTAATCGCTTTTCTAAGATTACATTATTAGCTTATATGAGCAATTTTCTGAATATTTAGAAACTAGATTGCTTTGATTATTTAGGAGCAATTTTTTTGATCATCAAGGAAACATTAAAAAATTGCCTTAAACAACAAAATAATATATGCTTTGAATAATTTTATATGAGATAGAGAACTGGTTTTCCATTGGAACAGAAACTGAGTTGTATACTTTTGCAAGCTCATACACACGCACAGAGTTGTTTTTATAAAAATAAAACCCATCTTAGGAATGCGAGCCACAAGTTTTCCAGTTCTGTTATTTGCACATTGAATTGAATAAATCACAATTTTCCACTTTCTTAAATTTTACAATGAAAATATAGCATGCAGATTTATCATACATGGTTTAATTTCAAGAAAACCCAATACTTTTAGTAAATTATTACATTTTTTATACATGCCATTTTCAGAAAATGTGCCATGGATTCATCATCAATAATGCATGCCTACTGAAATTAATTAAATACTTTAATTTATTAACTCATATAAACGTAAATCTTTTTTATCCTAATCTTTATAAAAACTAGTATACATTTATAAAATAATAGTACGATTTTACAATAAAAAATTTCATAATAGTTGCTTATTATAACATCAGTTTTCTTATTGATATTCAAGAGAATCGAAATGACTGAAGATTTTAACTCGATTACGATACCTTGATCAGGCAATGCTGTTCTCTTTAAATCTATGTCTGATTTTAGAAATCGCTTGGATATCCAGAGAGATTTTCATATTTCTTTCCCATGTTGGACAGCATTTTGAATTCAATTATTCCAGATACGTCTGTCACATCCTTACAAGACGAAATACAATAAGACAATTTTAGCCAATGGCATCAAAAAGGAGCTGTACTCATTCCTTAATTAGAATCAATTCATTGAAATACTAGAAGACATGTTGAACATTAAAAAAATAATTCATTGTCACTAACAGGCATGGAATGTAACTAATAAAATTTTATAACATTTTCCAAGTGTAATACATACTGTTTAAAATGATAGTGATCGTTATTAAAATCAGAGAATCAATTTCTGTAATAAATTTGAATCTATTTAATTCAACTTCAAAAGCGTACATTTTATCTGGTAATAGTTACATGTATTTTTACTTTTCATGGTCTTAAAGACGAAAACAGTTTTAAAAATATATTTCCAGAGAGTGTAGTTAAAAGACGTTTTTTGCAAGTAAGAATTACAATTTTATGTTCTTTCTCTAATTTATATATTCCGGAAAGAAATATTTTTCTGAAATCAACTTTAAATATTAAAAATATATATATATAAGCATATTAAATAAAATAATTAAATTAAAAGAGTATTTCGATACTGAGATGAAAAAATCGATTGGATTATTGGAGTAAGAATTCTGTTGTACACAGGAATAAAAGAAATGTATTGTGTATTAATAATTAAAATAAGCTTTTATACTATGGCTGATTTGATAATCCAATATTATTTTTTATTAGATTTTATAGTAAATATTATTCTGTTTTTATATTATTTCAATAATAAAAATAGATTTAAATATATATTTATAAAGAATAAAGTTTATAAAGACATTTTTTTGTAAATAAAAATTAGAATTCCATAATTTACCAGAAACAGTATTTCCTACTTTTTCATAAATCAACTTTAAATAATAAAAGAAAAAGTATATTAAAGTTATCTAATGTTTATATAAAGTACTCATGAATTAAAAATATATACAAAAAAGAAGTGTATTAAAGTAAAAAAGAAGTGTATTACGGTAAAAAAGAAGTATATCGATACTGAGTTGACAAAATCGATGGAATCATCGGAATAATAAATTCGTTTTGTTTAGAAATGAAAATAGTTGTGTACTGTTTCTTAATTAATTCTAAAAAGTTTTCATTCACAATTATAATTTAAAATACCACTTCAAAACTCAATTATCAGAGGTCAAGAATGATGTGAAATTATAAAAGAACATCCACTCTATCGCCAGTGCTTCATCATGAGTATGATAACTGCAAAATAGCGTTCTATTTAGTAAATTTTCTTGCATGATCTCTTCTCTCTGTCTCCGTTCACCGAATGAAATTCAATTATTCTACACAAGTGTTTGTGCCAGAAATAACACCTTATTCTAACAGCATTTTGAATTAACATTTACAATCTGATAAATTTTATGATGATTTATAATTAAATATATGATGACTTGTATACTTATATTAAAAACTGACTTTATAATAATCATGTATTAAATATAAATTCTCAAACAAATTTTAAAATGCGTATTTTTATACTTAAATTAAGAAAAGTATACAAAATGTTTCATTAAAGAAATGTCTAAACTGAACTTTTAATCAGTAAATTAGCATTTTTAATGTAAATTAGAATATTTGGGCCAATGATTCCAGTAAGGGAAACATGCATCTTTACACAGTCAAAGTTACTTCTTATAGCAAAACAAAAATTTTAACTTATCATTCTAATTTAGAGCTAACTCCACCTTGTTTTTAACTGCTCTAGTTCACTGTAATGCATAATTTCCTCATACAATAAATTATCTCTCTAAAAATTAAATATAGGCCTTAACAAAAAAGCTTGTAACATGTACAGTATAATGTCATGAATAAGACGAAAGTGTCATTAAAGTGACACAAGTATCAAGAGCACCCAAGGATTCGCTAAAACTGTACTTCAGTCTTATTATTCAATGGTGGCAACTTTCAACGTTTCAATGCTTCAGTTTCGAAGTAAGAGATATTTAGTAAAAGAAAAAATTGCCGAACTAAATGCTAGTTTTTTTATTTGAATTACTACACTACAATTAATTTGTTCATGTGCCACAGATATCAAGAGTACATCCTCAAATATTCACCAAAGTTGAACCTGAATCTTATTAGTCAACGGTAGCAACATTCAACAATTATTTTAATCTCTCAACATCCATTTTAAAGAAAAAATGTTTGCCAAATCGGAATAAATAAATAATGCTTTGATTAATTGTTTAATCACTTTCTGCACTCTAAGGTTATAATGCAATCGAAGTCTATGGTTTTCATTGAACTCCGAGCCTCTGAAAAAATTCATGCTCAGCAAGAGGTTCAAACTTATAAATTGTTAAACTGAAGGCAGAACAGCAGACCACTCACCCCTACAAGCTCGGCTACAAAATATTCTTAAAAAGTAAGTCCCCACAAAAGTAACCACTACAGAAATTTGTAATGGCCACTAAATGTATATTAACAGAAAAACTGATTTCACGCAGAGAATACGAAATTGATAGACGAACAAAATAACTTATGCACTTTTTAATATTTCTCAAACAATAGTATAAAATAGGAGAAATCCCATCCCTACATGGTGTACTAAAGAAAAGAAAATAATTTTCTTTTCTTAATATAAGAACTCATCAAAGTGTAACTTTTTTGCAACAGATTAATTTTCGAATATTTTTCTTATCTTCAACAGAAATAAAATCTTATATTATCATTCAACCGAATTATTATATTTGGTTAATTTTTCTAACTGACTACATTTATTTTCAACCAACTTCAAATTGCTTTCTTATCTTTATTTTTTACTTTTAACCAACTGATTTCATTGATTGACTCATTATTTTCAACCGATGTTTTCATTTATTAATTTTCCCGACCAGCTTCATTAATTTTCCATTAATTTCAAACTGTTTTTTGACATTATTTATTTTCTATTTTCAAGCGACTTCATTAATTAATTTGGAATTTTTAAACAGCTTTATTTGTCTTCTTTTTCAACTTTCTCTATCATCTTCATTTACTTTTAACAGATTTTTAACGCTTTTTTTTATCTCATAACTGTATATTTTCAAATGACTTGATTAATTAATTTGAAATACTCACACGATTTTGTGTTTACTAATTTTCAATCGACTTTTCATTGATTTTCAGTCTATTTTGAATCGTTCCAATATCATTCATTTTTTTTATTTTCAACAGACTTCGATTCGTAATTTAAAAACAATTTTATTTGCTAATTTTCAACCAACTTCTCAAATTAAAGGAAAGTGTAAAACACTCCTTTTTTCTCAGTAAACCACTGTCTATTTTATTGTAGGATAATACTACGTGACTAATTAGCCATATATAATTTGCAATACGAGAACACAAAAGAAATAGTTTTCAAAAATAGGAGTACTAAATTTATACACATTGAAGTTAAATCTTTGGCCAAGTTTATTTCGCAAATGAATATTTTCACATATTTTTTATAAATGGTGAAAATAAACAAAATGCTCTGAATCCCTTTATTCTGTTGTTACACAACTTATGCAAAAATTACACACTATGACAAAATTCATTACTGGTAAATAAAAACATGGATTTTCAAATTAAATAAACGGCTGTTTGAAATTAAAGAAAACCATTAAATTACTTATAAACCATGAAAAATATAAAGTTTGGTAATTCACTTTAGAACAGTTTAAAAATTCGTAACTAGAAATAACAAATTACTTTGAAAGTGAATATGAATAGGTTTTATAGATATCTTTAATCATGCAGATATGAATTTAATTTAAAATTGCATAGACATAAAATTTAAATGATATATGGCTATAATCAACACTACACATTTCAGGCATTTTACAAATGCTTTTATTTCGATTGTAAATACAGTTTCAATATTTTGATCTGTCGTTTTACTAAATATTTTTTTAGAAATTAAATGAATGCTTTTAATAATGCGATTGTAAATATTGCTGTAATATTTCGTCCTTTTGAATCTTACATGAACTATTGTAATTAATTCCTTCGCGCTAAGTAAACACTAACCAGCTTAGGACATTTTTCAGCAAATGAAATCTAAGTAAAATAATTCAGTTATTAGAATAGGAACTCTAACATCAAGACTACAATATAAAGTAGGTAGGATGTAAGAGCGGTGGTTTCCAGTTAATTAGTTCTTGTGTGGACTCTATATTCCCATCTTGGGTGTGCATGTAGTCGTTCGAGTTCCATTTTAACCCGCAGAGAAATAATAGGAAAATTCTATTAAATTACACTTTATTACTTTGTATTCTTTTGAATAATTGTTTTTATTTTGTTCTTAAATTGAATATGTCTTAAATTTTAATTCTTAAGTTGAGTCATTTTCCCCTATCGGTCATTTTACAAAAGAATTACCTATTGGAAATTTTTATCTAAATAAAAAATTATTTCTATTATATTTTTTCTTATTAAATTAACATGAATTGCAAAAAATTGTTTCAATAAAACCCACGAGCTTTAAAAATGAAAATCATGAGGAATGGCACCCTTAAAAATAAAATATTCCGTTTTGATAAAAAAAAAATAATCTCGCAAGAAGTTATTCACTATTTTATAGTCAGTGAAAATGAGAAAATTAGATGACATACCCTTATTTATAAACGAAAACATACAAAGAATGAAACAGAATATTAAAAAAAAATTCAAACTGATAAATTACACGAAATTTTTTTTACCAAAATTTTCACCGTCTAATTTTATTAAAAAGAGTTCATAATTTTACTAAAAGGAGTTTGTAATATAAATAATAAAAATATATAACAATATGCATTTATACTTTTAAAATTTCAAAACCAATTTTGTCACAAAAAAATACAGAAAAAAATCCAGCGAAAGAAGTAAAAACGATGTTCAGAAAAACCAGTATTTCACCGTAAATTCAAATCTGCAGTGCGGAGGAAAGCTGCGCTATTTCGGGTAAACATCAAGAAAATTAAATTTAAGGACTTCAAGGGAAATATATATATATTTAAAAAAAACATGTCCATAAATAAATTTGGTATACTTGTCACATAAACCCTTTCTTTCAACAAAACTGAATAAGAGAAAAGTATTAATAATCAAAATCGTCAATGATATTTGAAATTAGGGGTATAATACTTTTACTTACAATTCATATTTTATTCATACAAAAAGTAGGTTACATAGAATAAATTTTTAAATGCATATTATTAAAATTTATAGTAGTAAAATAGTATATGCGTAACGTATAATTTCAAGTTCACATACTCAAAAAGTAAACATCAATGGAAATATTTCATAATAGCAATTAAAATGCCCTAAAATTGCTTTATAATCGTTCCCAGAGTATGAGCTAGACTCTCGTATTCGAACAAAGGTTAGTATATTTTATGAGAACATTTTTGAATCTTAATTTAACATTATATAATTAAAAAAAATATATTCCCCAGACAAGTATTATTCAGCATTTTCTGTAAATTACTTCCGCGCGACTCTCTCAAGAAACGTTATCATCAAATTCTTCCTAACTATAAAATGAGCAACATTGTTTTTGGTAAGCTATTAATTACGATAGTAAAGAATAACATTATTCGGGAAGAATCGCTGTGTTAAAAAAATTAACAACATTGGGAAGCTATTTCTATTCTAAATAATAACACAAATGAATAGATTCCTATGAACTTTCCATCACATCAATTAATATTTTTATAATAACAGCAAAATTTATATTTTTCATTTGTTGTTTGAAATTATAAAAAATTTGAGAATTTTATATTATTATGATATATATATATATATATATATATATATATATATATATATATATATATATATATATATATATATATATATATATATATATATATATATATATATATATATATATATATATATATTATTTTTATTATTACTTGTATAACATATAATATTATAACATAATTTTATAACAATGCTTTTTATCCCAAATTCTTAGAATATTTTAACTGTAATTAACATCATTGCATCATAAAAAATTGGAAGAATGTTGTTTGCGCCAGAGCTTTGAAAGTCGGCTAATTTTTCCGTACGCCAAATGCACCCACAACCCCAAAGGCCGTGGAATAAACACTTCACTGTTATTGTAGTTCGTACAGCCACTCCTTCTTCTTTGTTAGTTTGTTAGAAAGCGGGTTTTACTCTAATTGTTAATTGCTAAATAAAACTTTATTTGAATCGCATGGAATTATTCTAAACACATTACACTACAAATGTTTTCTTGACTGTATTTTATTTCAATTTCATTTAGAATCTGAATGAATTTGTAAAATTGTGTTAAAAAAATCTGCAACATCATTGCTAGATGTAGCAAAGTAACAAAACCAATCATAATTTTATTTTGATTTCTAACAGTAGCAAAGTTTTCCTAGAGTACGTAGAATAGCTTCGTTCCCATTTAAGAGTTGAAAATCTTAAATACAACTTTTCGTGTAGCAGTTTATCACTCTTTATTCAATGGTATAAAAAATATCGGTTAAAAATCTAAATAAAATTAATTTAAGGTTTTCCACACAAGATTTAACCAGAATATAAATAAATAAATAAAAACATTCAACATGGGGTTGTGTCGCACACACCACTTAACATTCTAATGGATATTCATTTATGTGTATAAAGCATTAATTTATGCAGAAAGAATTAATATTAATCGGGCCACCATGAATAGCTAAATATTCCGATAAGATGTTCGCATAAAATTGGCCTTAGCAATTTTAAACAGAAACCATCAGAATAAGTTGGAGGAAACTAATAATTATTAATGAATAACAGATTATGCAAAATCTGCACAAAAATAAATTTTTATAAATTAATATGTTTTTTGTTTTATTCCTATAAGAACTAAAGTGGTCAACCTATATCAATTCATAATATTCGGGTAATATTTATTTTGAACAAGATAAGTCTTTATATAATTCAAAATTATATAAAGTATATTATTACCGAATCAATCAGAATAGTTAAAATAATGATTGTAGAAGATATATGAAGATATAGATAAACAAAAAACAAATTTTCATATTTTGGACAATAATAAATTTCCATTAATTAATGAATTTTTATGATTTATTTCAATTAAAAGTACATAAGTTGAAGCCCATGGCATGATATCCCCTTAGTCATAAGATATTTTAAATTCATAAGAATTCGCATCAAAAACGTTAAGAATTATCACTGATATATATTTAAGTATTGTAAGCTGCAGTGAAAAAATTGTGTTTAAAATAACATTTAATGGAGTACATAAATATCGCAAAAAGTATTAGATTTATTTAAATTTATCTTGTTGTGGGTAAATTAAGTAACCAACCGAAGTACTCATATTTGATTGGTGTGCATTTAGAATTCAGAAGAGAAAGATGGAGTGGTATCGCACATCCTCCATTGAGTTTAAATATGTCTCTGAAAGCTTAACCAAATGGAACGTCAAAAGCTTAGTCAAAAGAGATGCCACTACAAAAAATTAAAAACTCATTTAATATTAGGAAAACTTTTTTCCATTTAATCAACCTTGAATAATGAAAAATTATGTTTGGGTATACAAAAAGTAAAGTAAATAAATAAACTACGTAATCTTAAAACTTATTAAATAAGCTTAAAATGATTTAGAATTTTAGAGCGTTTATAGTTTATAAAATTGAAAAAAATAAAAATTTCAATGTTTCGAAAATTTATTGATTAAATGAAACTATTATGTAGAACCTTAATTAGCAGTTTAGTAATCGAACCTGGAATAATCAACATTCCTACCCACCGCCAAATTTTGTGCCTATATGTATTTTGTGTGTATAAATAATTCTAAGCGTATATGATAATGAACTTTAAACTTTTCGAGTAGAGAGAATAATTACGTTTCAACCAACCCTCCCATCACAAGAAGGAGAATTTTGGCGCTAACTTCTGGACATCAACACTCCTCTTATTTAGTGGAATGACATTGTTTGCCACCCCACCTGCATCCGTAAAGTTGAACGCAAATGCTGAGTATTCTAAGTCTACAGATCTTAGCAATACAGTTAATAATATTTCTTTTCGATTTTACACTTCGAAATTGATTCTTTCTGGAAAAATACCGGGAAGAAAATTTGTTGAATTCGATCATTGTATTGGGATTAGATGTTACTGGACGTTGTTGGAAGCAAAATAATGCAGTGAGCATAGGAAAAGAGCTAGGGATATTATCGCTAGTCGTATTAAAGGAAAGATCCTAATAAAGAGTGGTCGTTATAATGAGCCTCGACAGTATTAAATAATGGAGATATTTTCCAATGTCAAAATTTCTAAAGAAAAATTATGGGAACGGAGTCGTATTTTTCTGTGGCCAAATTGCGCAGTTTCTTCTAAATGATTGCCGAGCTGGTAGCCGAATGGTTAGCGCTCTTGCCTTCGGTTTAACAGTTCGTAGGTTCGAATCCCACCTTGGGTACGGATGTTTGTAGTGGTTCGGAATCCACTTTAAACCGTAGGTCCTGGTCTAATTAGCCCTAGTGTGCAAAACATGATCGTTGAACGACAAACAAACCAAACTTCTAAATGATTGTCATTTAAATTTCTTGTTTATGGATGATAGATACGACTTGAATGTCATAAAATTTGCATCTTCGTTACAATACATTCTTATCAAAATTTATAATACCTGATGATATAAAGTTAATAAAGGAAGTATATTACAATGAATAAAGTATCTAGATATAAAAAATAGCTAATATAAAGAAACAATGTTTTATTAAATTTGATAAAATGATTCAATTGTTAAGATTAAGATAAAAGAAAAAAATAATTCGCATTCAAATGTAATAAAAATGTAAATCATTTTAAAAGATTTAATTTGAAGATATTTAACTAAAATGAAATAACGTTTTTAAAATGAAGGATAAAGTAAATATACAAAATGCACTGCATCAAAATAAAGTAGAAGTATAGATTTTAAATCAAATTTAATAGTTATAATTTAGAAAAAAATACATGTGTGATAAAGGCGTAAAAATGATGAGATCATGTATATAAATTACATGATAAAAGTGTAAATAAAATGTAATTGTTTCTTCAAAGCCAACAACAACAGAAATAATTATTTAAAAAAATATACTACAAATTTTAACTTATTGCAGTGATGCAATATTTAAAAAAAGAAGTTATTGAGCTTATTAAAATAATTATACTTCAAACGGATTTACAAACAATATTTTACTTTTAAAAGCGAGTATAGTTTAAATTCATATTTCATAGTAGATTGTTATTAGAAATTCACCGAACCAAAAAATAAAATTTAAGAATTCAGTATTATTTAAAGTATTTCATAATTACTAAATAAAAGGAACAAAAGCTAAATTATTCGTTTATATAAAAAGTGTTCTCAGACCTTGTAACAAATATAACGTAAAAACCTTGTTGTATAGTAAGTTAATTTAATGAAGAGAATTTCATTGTAAGTAACTACTCACTTTGATTAATTATATGCATTTAAACATTGATGGGATAGAAGTAAATTAATAGTTAATAAATTCATCTCATTAAACTAACTTTATTCAATAGTTTATTTACATATTTTAAATTAATATTAAATTTTGACCGTTATATCAATTATTAATAGATTTTTATTACCTTTCCATAAAATACAATTAATCATTGCCTATTTATTTATAGCAAGAGTATATACCCAAACAGAATAGGCATTTTTTCTATAAAAATATATCAGCCAATCGGAATCTGAACAATAAATAATTTAAGAATCGCAATATTATCACATTTGTCTCAAAATTGTGATAAAATTGAATTGCAACAGAAAGAAATAAAGCAAAACTTTTTAACGAAGTGTAATTGTCATTATATCATGAATAGTAATAGGTTTTTAGTAATTTATACTAAATAATTTTCTAAACTTACTGAAGATAGCATTCTGCAAATTTTGAATGGCATTCAGAACGATTAATATTTATTGCTAAAAGTTGTGTTTATATGAATATATACTTTCAAATAAATTCATGTTTCAAGGATCTTAAAGTAATTATAACATAGAAACATGGCTGATTCCTTATACTGAAGTAACTGTAATGACTTCTAATCTCATTATTTTTTTAATTCCGAACACAATATTTATTAATCTTTCATTAAAAAATAATAATTGTCAATCACTGAATAAAGTTTATATTAGCTGGTGCTATAATAAATTCACCAGCAAAAAATAACAAGTTCTATTTGAAAGTGAATTTCATAAACACAGAATTAATACTGATAAATGTATTATGTTTCATATTTATTAAAGTATAAAAGAAAAAAATTATCGTTTACCATATATATATATATATGGTTTTCTTTTTAGTCATAGATCAGTTGTGAATCCAGAAGAACTAATAGTATTTTAAAATGTCTGAGAAAATGTCCTCAATAAATGTAAGTAAACAAACTCTCTTTTCTATAAATATGCACATCATTTAAGTTAATCTAAATATATAAAAATTCTGAAACGTTATTCCTGATTTAGAATAGGTGTCATTGCTTTAACACGCTTATAATTATATTGACTCAATAATTATAAGCGTTTAAGTCAAAAAGAAACAAGAAAAATACTTGTCAAACTGTTTGCTACATAGATGTTTAATAAGAGCAGGTGTGAATGTTTATTCACATTTACTAGAAGAAAACATAAATATGTTTATAACATTCACCTATACCATCACGTAAGATCAAGAACTGCACCTAAATATTTACGTGCTCGAAGGTCGTATCATATTTTAACTATGCACATTTTTTAAATATCAATTAGTATTAAAAAATATAAATTTTCCTTGTTATTTCAAAATGTTAACAATTCTTTAATTTTTAGTGAAGTAATTGAAATAAATGATATTCATTTTATCATGAATGTCAATAAATGATGACAAAACAAATAAGGTGGCAATTTAATATTCAAATTTAAAACTATATTATAATTAAAACTAAATTAATGAATAATTACAATTATTATACGTGAAATATATAATTTGATAATTTAATACATTTATTTCATCTTTCATTAATTAGTAATTTTAACTGATAGATTTTATATTCTTAATATTTAAATTAAATTGATTTCGTTTTACTGTTAAAAAGATATCTCGAAAAATTGCGGTATTTAACAAGGAAGTCAAAACTTTTGATCACTTTATCAAAAAAGACGATAATATATATATATATATATCTATATATATATATATATATATATATATATATATATATATATATATATATATATATATATATATATATATATATATATATAGATAGATAGATAGATAGATATTAATAATTTTAATTATAAATTGCTCATTTATTACAAAAATATAGTCATCGAGTTGCACTGCAGATTCATTGAAACAAAACAAAACATTCATAATTTGTTTGTTGGAAATTATGTTTGCTTATAATATTATGAAAAGCTGGATGTACTTACCAATTATGCTGCGGTCCATCATATAATCAGTCGCTCCAGTTTTTTCTGGTTTAGAAGTTATGAAATTAGAGAAGCTATCCATAGTCCTATCCTTGTTTTTAATCACTTCCTTTGAATAGCAATAGCCGCGATGACACCTCAATACAATCGAAAGTCCAACGAAAATGTGCGATTCCTTTTCGCATAACCCTCCTCTCTCTCCACTGGAGAAGAAAATCTATTTCTGAAAATACTATTTTATTGACAGTTCTGCAGAAAGATGAAAGATCGAAGTGGGTGGGGTATGGGATCAGTAGGCGGAGCTGAAGGCGTGTCGATCGGCTCGCATCATAACATTCACCTATAGTCTTAGTAACCAAATCTTACGTCACAGAAGCCGAAACTCTGAAGTGGATTGCGCATCAGAGCATGATGAAAGATAGCGCTCCCGCTTATGCGGCTGCTTAAGTTTTTCAGCAGTATATCAAAAAGGTAATTGTTCCACCTCTTTTATGACGTCATGTTAGCACTTTTCGGTTTAGAAGCGCAAAAAAGTATATAACGGCGCATGAGCCTCCTTTTTGCTGCCAGATTTTTATTTTTGATATTCAAATTACATCTCTGGACACGGTTCAGCGACCAGCCTTGCTTCTTTTCCTGGTATTCTGCCGTTTCATTTTTCGTCTTGTTTCTCGCTTTTTATTAACTTTTCTGCCGCTGTTTGAAATTTCTCTCGGGTCATTTTTTTTTCTTCTTTAACTTTTCTTAAAACAAAGAGAAACCTGAAACCTTTGAACTCAACTTTTTAGTTTATAATAACTTTTCAAAAATCAGACTACTGTAAACTGTGCATGGCTAATCTCAAAAAAGAAAGGATTTCGAGTGTTATTTACCTAAGATAAGTTTTAGTTATTCACCTTTTTCTTGCATTTGTTTTATTTAATACTCTTCATTTTGGGCTTTACTTAAAAAAAAAAGATATTTCAAACTTTCGAGTTTAAAAAGTATTTATATGCTATATCTAATATTATAGTTGAGAAATTTTTTAAGAGAGAAGTATATATAATATAAAACTGAGCTTCAATATTTATATTTAAAAGTTTTGAATCGGTTTCTATCATTT
Organism: Latrodectus hesperus; assembly: GCA_037975125.1. Taxonomy (NCBI): domain Eukaryota; kingdom Metazoa; phylum Arthropoda; class Arachnida; order Araneae; family Theridiidae; genus Latrodectus; species Latrodectus hesperus. The sequence goes on along the minus strand of CM075854.1, from coordinate 111,543,735 downwards.
GCTGGCTTTTCCATCACATTTTGTACACGATAACCTATTCGATCCGGTACTGTGACTTGAAGATGAAACCGAACTATTACCAGCATGCACACTTTGTATTACAACATCTTTTTGCCGTTACACTACTCGATATCAATGCATACACATCCGAAGCAAGATTCGAACCCATAAATTATTCAACTGGAGGCTAGTGAAATAGCCATTTAGGTACCACCTCGGCATTTTAAACCTCAGATAGGAATGGAAATACAAAATATAGAAATTGAAAAATTTTATATCGACTGCGTAATAAAAAAATAAAGAAACTTTCAGGTGTAATGGAAGAATTCCAAGCCGCAGGAAAGGGAATACTTTGTCGTTGAAAACCCAAATAATATCGATGAATCATCTTCCGAATTGCTACAATAAACAGAACAATTTTTGTTGAAACATTTATAAGTGAAAACAATTATAAATCATGGATGCTTTCGGAATTCAGGAGATTTTGCCGATCATTAAGATCAATTACGATGTTTCGACAATATTTAGATACACATTTATAATCTGTCTTAACATTAAATATACCTAAATATTTTGAAATTATTTGGATTTATATTAAATATGATATTTTTTCGAGAATATTCATTGTTAAAGGAGTAGCTATTTGAGTCAAAGTTATGTGGGCGAGAAGTTGGAAAAAAATCAGCAGCTTATTTTAATACCAATTTAATTCCGTCCAAGATAATTTTAGAGTAGCTTTGAGATCATTTGAGACAATTTTGGCTAAATTTTGAGATCGTCTAAAACAATTGTAGCATAGAATTGATATCGTCCAAAATAATAATTGCGTAACTTTCAAATCTTCCGAGATAATTGTAGTGTAACACATTGGTTCATTGAAAAGGTCATGTATAAAATATTCACACTTTATGGTCTGTTAGAATGAGATAAAATATAAATTTTCACATTGGGTATCTTGATAATTTAAAAATATGTATTGAGTTGAAAATTGGAGTCTATAAAAAATTAGATGAGTAAAGAATGATTCTCTTTTCAGGAATTTAGCATGTTTTTAAATGAATGAAAAAATAGGTACAAAATCTTATTTCTAATTGAAACATAACAATTATCGGAAGTTTAAAATATGAAGACAATGTAACAGAGGTTGGACTATAAAAGAGTATTAATATGTTTTGTAGCAATTAATATGTAAGTATATACAGCAATCTATCTCATCATTCATAAATGACGAAGTTCAGTTTTAAAGGCTTTTTACCAAATGGAAAGTAAAACACTTACAGGTCATTTCCCATTTCTGTCACTTGTTTCAAGAGGACGGAAGCCAGACGTGGCGCCATCAAAGAAATTATCAGCCACTATGATATGCGCTAAGATTATTATTAAACAGTAAAACCTGTCATATCGAACACATTATTCAGTGAAGCAAAACAATCAGTAAATATCTATACAGTTAATGGGAATTAATCCCATCAATGCCATTTCAAATCACACAAATCAGTATTTATTTATCAAAATATTAATTCTTTTGTAAGAAATTTAGCTCTGTTATTTAGCACGAATGACGGTGCAATAGCATTTACAGACATGTAACAATATAATGAATTATATAGAGAAATGAAGCGATAAATATTTAAATTATATATACGGGTAGAATCAAAATGCTTAATATTGTTATAAATACTTTGAAATAACTATTTCATATATACTTTGAAATAATTATAAATACTTATAATATTGTCATTATATATATATATATATATATATATATATATATATATATATATATATATATATATATATATATATATATATATATATATATATATATATATATATATATATATATATATATATATATATATATATATTGTTACATTATTTAAATTATGCCAGTTTATCAAGATACCCAGATTTATATTGGTTTTCTCTTTTTTATCCATTTTGATTGGAATCTACAGTATAAAGAAGATTTTAAACGGCAACACTTTTACGCCATCCATACCAGAGATGAGAAATGAAGCCAAGAAGTGCAGGACAAAGCAGTAATGATTTAACTTAGCTATGTCGAAATAAAATCAACATTATATAATTCTATAATGAAGTATTTTTACGTAAATTATGTATGCGAACAATAAAATCAACACTGTATACTTCAAAAAACGAAATTGTTTTATGTATAATCTTACTGTGCCTATTCAGTTATACCTTTCATGCGAATTAATCAACACATGCCCATGATTTCACACAAAAAAGTTTGAAATTATTTAAGTGTTACAGATTCAGGATATTGATTACATTGTCAAAACAATCTAAAATAAATGTTTTATATATTGTGCTGATTAAATCTATATCGATTAAATCCTTTTTAAAATTTGTCTGCTCCTGTAAAGTAAATATTATAGTTAACGCAACATTTCTAGGATTCATATTCAAACTGAGTAGTATATAAATGATTGGATAGTCTTAACATACCTTACCTCATTATTATATCAAATTGGAAATGATATTCTTATCTAGATTCCACATATTATAAAATAGCTCCTTCTGTCATTATTACGTATGTACAATCCATGTACTAATATTAACTTTTAAATTGTATTCATTTACTGCAGAACACAACGCTTCGAGTAACAGTTGCATAAAGTTTCTTTCTTTTTTTTTTAAGAATTTTTATTTATTTGTTTTTTATTTTTACACAGATAATTACATTGCATCTAAAAAATGTAACAAAGTATTTTAGATTTAGCTTTCTCATTTTAAACCTAGTTAAATTCATTACGAGGAGTGATGTCATTTTATTGATACCATAAAAATTTAATTGTTTTACCACATTCATTTCCAATTGTCAATTTTTCGTAACTAAACTGCTGAACATACAGTTGAACATGGTCTAGGGACTAGGTCGACAACCGAAATGGCACTCTCCTCTCCAAACTTCCACACCGCACTAACAAAAGGACATTTGCCTTTCCTCGCCAATAATGTCACACACTTGAAATGGTTCAATAGATGTGAATTCAATAATATTACTACAAAGAATTTCTACTTGCTTCTCTTAAATCTATTAAAAGAAGAATTAAGTAGCTAAAACACAAAATTAGAAAAAATAGAAGTATCCAAAACGGAAGAAACTCTTGATGAATTTGGCAATGTACCACAGTGAACTTAGACAAATATATTCTCCATAATCTTGCATACAGAAATAAAAGAAACTTTATGGAACTTTAAAGAAACTGGTATATTCGAACACTAAAAGATTTATGTAACGAACCAAACATATGGCAATTAGTCGATATCACACAAAATGAATGGTATACCCAACAAGAAGTCCTTAAACAAATTTGTAAAATTAATTTGCCTATTTTCAAGAGATAATATTTGTCGTACTAAAGATTATGTATTTTAATCAATACAGCACTAATTTTTGATTCAATCAAAAATTTGCTGAAACATTTTTCTTTCAAATATTATTTCAAATTATGTAGCAACTAACACCTGTGTGCATATAATAGTTTGTACTATAAAAAATACATAATCATATATGTAAAGTTTTTGTACGTTTCGTTTGATATACCCTTCAGAATTCATTAGAATATAATTAAATAAATTAGATTATAACTTAAAAAGATAAAATTAAATATTTTAAGTTATAATCTAGTTTGTTAACTCTAATCATCCGGATGAAAATAAACTAATTGTGTGTTTCATATAAAGAAATATTGCTGAATTTCTTTTTTTTAAATGAAAAATTCAAAAAAAGAATCACGCTTAAGATTATATTAACATTGCTGATTTTTCTCCAAAATTATACTGAATTTTCTGATGAAAATATAGGCAGTCTTCATCTGTGCTTGAAAGATAAAAATTTTCACATTCATGAAACGAAATTTTAAAGTTAAGACTGCGAATTTAACTTAAAAATTGATTTAATATGCATAACGACTGCATTACGAATTTATTAAATCGGATTTGTCAAACAATTTTTACTTTTACACATTAACAAAATAAGAGCTTACTCTTCCGCTCAAACCTCCCATTAATGAGTCTACAAAATATGATATGAATTTTGACACTAAAATAAAAAATTAGAGGCATATATAAATCAATTCGAAATTTTTTCTGTGAAAAACATGTTTTTAGTTGTTTTGATAGAGGAATGATTTTATTTATAGAATTATATAGAAAAGAAAAAAACACAAGAATGTTTTTAGATCTTTTCTTGCGTAAACTGTAACACTTGAGCAATGTCTCCATCGTATTTTTCTAAAACAAACTTTTGGTATTTCGACAGAAAAACACTTGAGAGATTGAGGGGGAAAATGTGATATTTGCTCATATTTATAGAAAGAAACACAGATAGATATGCATAGAACACCAAAAATTAATGCCAACTTCAAAAAATATAAAATAAATAAAAGTGTGACGAAATTTTGCAGTTTGCGGAAATATCATCAGAGAGCATTTGGACTTCCTCGATTAAAAAATAAAAAAGAATTTAAAAAAATGCGATTATAAAATAAATAAATACAATAAAATAATAAGTATATAAAAATTATTTATATTCTAAACTCAATTCATATCACATTTCCTAGACTTGAAATAAAAAAAAATACATGTATTTATTATGCTTTAATTTTATATCTCTTGGTAAATTCACACACTCATATTTGATGTTTCTAAAACATTTGAAATATTCAATTAAATGTTCACTAATAGCTCTATTTTTCTGTGATTTGAGGTTTAATTTTAAATGATCTACATTTTTTATATATATTTATACATTTTTCAGAAACATTTTGCATGTTCTCCATTAAAAACTTTAATCTTATATTCTTTGAAATTTTAGTATCTACCGTAAAATTTATTTTCATATTGTAGAGAAAGAGAGAGAGAGAAATGTTCGATATATTTTAATATATGAGAACTATACGAAATTAAGTAAGTAAAATGCTATAATTATTATTTTATAGCGAAATAATATATTGAAATTTCATTCATCAATGAAAATAATAGTGAATAAATTAGCCGTTCCAAATAAAAATTAATAAAAAAAGTGTATATTGTGTATAAAATCATGACAAGTATGATGTTTCTAATTTTTCTTCCTCTCAGTTTTAAAGTTCAACTATCTTTAAAAATAAGGTTATTGGTACAAAATATTATTCTTTCTACTTATACTGTATAAATGAAATTATTTCTATATAGCTACAATAATTTCAAATAACTTTTTATTTCTTTATCATATCTACTTCAAACTTTTTTGTAACAATTTCTAATATATTTTAAAAAAAGGAACTGAATTTATTCTGAATCATTATTCCACATAATCATCAATCAATCTGTTTTTTCTAAAGCAAGATCAAATGATATTTCACCGTCCTACTGTATTCGGGATAAATAGAACATGAAATTAATTTATCATCGTTTATATTTCAGTTAGATACACCGGAAGGAATCAAAGACAGTAGCCTATGAGTCACGTATTACGACGACATGTGCTTTCCTACGACTAAAATTTGGAGGTAAATCAAATATGAAAAATGGAATAAAACAGCTTTTGCTAATTTGTTTTCAAAATAGGTATTAAAAGAACACTTTTATGTGAAAAAGTAACATTTAGTCAGAATTAATGAAAATAATTCTATCTACGTAAGTTTTTAAAAAATATCGGAGTGTGCAAAAGTTATCAAACAATCTAATTTCTTAAAAACATGTCGAAAGAAAATGTTTTGTAAAATTCGTTAATCACTTTAAAAATAAATTAAATATTGTTTATTTAATAATAGGTATTACATTTAAAAATAATGCAGGGGTAAATCTATTCTGATGAATAGTTAATTTTAACAGTTACAAAAATGAAGAGAAAAAGCAGGAAATGTAAGGAAAGAAGATAAAATAAACATGCTAATTCAGGCGATAAAACACATAATTTTATTTCTATTTTTATTTTTCTTATTTTTTATTTTATTCTGCCATTGATATGCATTTATACGCAGTGTGACTGCAGCAGATGTTTTTTCATCACTTTTTGCCACGGCAGATGCATTTATTTTATTTCATTTTCTGCAAATAAGGAACAAAGTTAAAAATCAGATTTTTTTCAATATGTGAACTACTACATAAAAATGTCAGCAATAAGTGCTTTGTTCTTCAACATGAAAAATTATTATTTATCGATAATAATTGATTATATTTAGAAAAATGCAAACTATATCAAACGGATACACTTTAAAATATGTAAATAATGCAATGAAGCTTTTTTGACGTCATCTATTCTAATCATTTTTTAAATTCATTTATTATCCTAATTAAAAAACTCATGTGTGTGAAAGAGATTATAAAGTATTTTTCATACAGCTAAATCATAGTAGTCTTGAATCTCGTTTGGTAACAGATGTTCATTTATTACCCCTTTAACAGTTGGCACCAAAACAACAAATGAGATGACAACGACTTTTGCTCAACATATTCGAGAAGACATTGACCATTGAGGAAAATATATGTGGACAATTCTTCTATGAATGTGCAAAGAATTGTTACGTTCGAAGAATTAGAAGACAATTATGAAAAAAGAAATGAACATTTTTATTACATAGTTATCTAATTCCAATTCACGGAAGCCATCATTGATTAATTGTTAAACCTTGTTGACCAACAATACTTATTTAAATAGGAATACTTTACAACTACTGACAGAAAGAGAAGTCAACACTTTACTGACTAGTTATCTAATTCTGTTTTACGAGAACCAAATAATAAATAGAAAAATTGTAGAACCAATGAAAGAAAATGCAGTTGCGATTTTTCAAATTAAATGAAATTCAGAACAGTTTTTATTTTATCATCCTTCAAAATTTCTTTGTGCAACCATATTCGAAATCATACTGAGTGTTTATTTTACAAAAGTCAGGGGTCATTTCAGCGTAAGAACTGGTGAATTTGAAAAAAGTTAATAAAAATGATCAAGGATTTAAAGATCATGCTGACGTTCATCGCACAAGTTCAAATAAATTGGAAAGATTTGACGCTTGAACGAATTCTTCAGTTCACCATTACTAAATCTAATCACACGGAACAGTGAGTGAGTTCTCCACCAATCGGCAACTTCTCCGTAACACTGAATGTGGTGTCAAAAATAAGAGACTCGGTGCACTTGTACTCAAAGCATTTCCTAATGTTTCTTTGCTTTTTATGGTCATTTTGTTTATTTAACGCGTTAAGAAAAAGATAAATTGACTAACCACAGATGTTTCTACCATTTTTCAATCTCATTTGAAAGAAAGAAAAAAACTGAAATTCTAGAAATTGACATTCGAAAGAAGCGGTTAAACTGAATAATAAAGAAAAAATTTACCAAATAAATAATACGAAACTGATTTGTTTCTTTGTTTTTTCCAAGGAAAAAAATAATTGAAAAATTTCTTTACTTTTTTTCAACGAAAACACTTAATCTCAGTCATTGCTTAAAATCCAAAAATTCAGATTTTTATTACAAATTATTAGTTAAGATTTTTCTAAGATATGAAGAAATGCATTCCATTTTGGTACATACATACTTGTCTATATAGAAACAATTTGCTATTTTTAAAGAAAAACTAAATAAAACACTTATTTTTACTTCTTTACTTATAAAAGTACGGTAATCATTTTCTTCCAGATTTAAACTAACATATTTAAAATAACTAATCCACAGTGAATGAAATAAGTTATTAATACATAATTTTTCAATTAATTATACACAAAGTAAAATAATATTTTAATGGGAGAAAGACTTTTAATAAATATCCATGATTTTACAAGATAATATGACTCAGTTTTGTGAATAATAGGAACAATACACTTACCGAGTATAAATAAAATTATTTTTATATCATTATTCCAATCAAGATATCTAAGATATCTAGCTGAGAGTGAGTAAAACAAAATATTAATATTTTTAGTAATACTTGAAGTAAGACAATATTTGACTGATAAATAATTTCGATGTACTCTAAACTGCACTGTGACCTCAACTTTTACTACAAAACTTATTATAAAATTCACAGCGCAAATCCTGTGAATTTTATAAATCCTTCATTTAAGAGAAATAAAAATAAAATACAATAAAGTAACATTTAATATTTAAAATTCTTACGAATTTAAAATATTTATAAAATAAAAAATATAAATATGACATTTTCACAAAAATACACTGTTTAAATTTTCTGAGATAATGTAAATGGATATATATTGTTTTATGTTATTTGATACAATAAATAATTTAGAACAAAACATTTTAGACAATGTTGATGTTTTTATACTCAAAATATCTTATTTTCACATATTTAAAAATTCTCTTTTCTAAATTTTTGATAACGCATCGAAATTTATAAGTAATAAATTTAAGCAAATTCCCATGCTAATATTTTAGTGTAAGATCAGTCTTCCGAAATTACGGGAAAAACTACATTCAGTAGTTTATGAGGGCGAACAAAAAGTACATTACTCTTGGCGCCAATTAGCGGCGTGTTGTAAATCGTTCGTATAATTATGCAGGGACAGAGAGCTTCTCGGAAAAATGTAAAAGGTGTATTTTCCCACAAAATGTATTTGGCGAGTGTTTCATAACGGAACATCAACTGTATCCGTACTCCAAATTGAAAATATGAAGACAATATCCAATTCATACTGCAAAACGTTACAGAATATGAGAAAGGCTGTCAGAGAGCGTCAAAATGAAAAATAATAATAGATAGCATCGAGAGGCTGCAGGATAATGCCATGTTTCAAGCAACGTGGGAAACATAAACTTAGAGAGATAAATAGATTGAAATGGAAGTTTTCCCATATAGGAGTCTCACTTAACGCCGCAATTTTCACTTGTTTGTTGAATCGAGAACAATCTCTCTAATCAACATTTGGCCCAACAGGCAGGTGAATGGTTAGCTCTTTGGCCTTTAGTTCAACAGTTTCTGGGCTCGATTCTTATCTCCGGAATGGGTGTTTGTAGTGGTTCAGAATAATCGTAAATCTGATAGTTCGGGTTAAATTAGCATTTCTGTACGAAAAGTAACTAGAATGAGAAACCAAATCGAGTTTTAGCATTTGAATCGATGACGATTTTAAATTGGTTGTATTGAATTAATTGGCGTTCTAGTGTGTGAAAGAGCTTTTATTTAAATGAAATGGATAATCTTACTGTATGATAAAATCAATTTTTTAATTAATTTGAAGTTTTCAAGGAAATGACATTTTGCCTATCCATAAAAAAAACTTAATCACATTTTTCTTTGCATTTTGTGTCAGTTTTAATCGCGTTTAATTTACGCTTCGATTCGCCAATGTTTAATTAACCATTTTAAAAAAGTAGAGATATTTAAACTTATGTTCAATGCACATTATTCAAAAATAAATGTGTTAAATTATATTTTTAACAAAACATTTTTGAGTGCTAATGAAAACTTGAATTTTTTTTAGTAAATAAATTAGATAATAATTAAATCAAAGATGTGATACTGTGTGCATACAGATTGAATAAGGAAAAATTGATGCTGTTATGAAAAGTGAAATTTGCAGTTAAGAAATAGAGAATAAAGAAATAACTAGACTTTTGAACATACTGCATGATGCAGCTAAATAATATTTTACGACTTAGTAATGCACATGACAATAAAATCATTTGGGTTGCCATCAAAAGTGACATCCCGAGAAAGAAGAAAAGAGAGTAAAATATAGAAATATAAGCACCTCTATTTTCATTAAATATCAATAGCCTCTAACATTAAAATCTATGAACCAATGCATGGCAAAGAAAAATTCAGCAATTTTCTATATAAGTCAAAATCCGAGACAAATTTATAGCAAAAACTTATAGAAAACATATTCTTAGTATTTATGAGATCTGAAAAACGAAATAAAAGTTTCTTATTAATTGTAGCCTAATTTGATTTTTAGTTCAGAGGATATATTTTTTCGAAACACTTTTTTACATTATTTTGGTTTCCTTAACGATTAGATGTAAAATTATGATTAATTAATGTTTAAAAATTAATGATGATTAATTATGATTAAAATAGATCGCAACAACGTTTTCAACAAAAACAAAGAATTCGAAATTTATTTCGAATTTCAAAATGGAGAGAATTTCTGTTGCAATGACTAAAGAACGAGATTTTTCTACCAGTCGTGCGCACGAGCTATCGTTTTGGTGTAAGTGGCGCCACTCCACGCCTCCCACCTTAAAGCTTGCAACATAAAAAATTTAGAATGAAAATAACGGTGTTAAGACCTCCCTTATGATATAGATGGCGCTCCTACTCACCCAAGTGAGGGAGCTGCTTACGTAATTTGGAAAGAGAGTAGAGATTTGGAAAGAGGTGACAGACGTCGGTCTTCCGCTATCCCCTATCAATGTTTTGTTATGTTTGAATAAATGTAGTTTTTATTAAAGAATACAGTCCACTTGAATTCATTAGTTAGTAGGACGGCTTCTACAAACGGAAGAGTTATTAAATCAACAATAATAAACTGGATATATCCAGGAATTCCTGATGAACAGTTTAGAATTTGCATAATTTTGTCACAGCTCTTGACAAAATGCCATCAACAGTTTTTACTGTAACCACTCTGACTTTTCCATCATGTCCAGAATACAGAGTTCACTCTACGAAGTTTCCATTTAGTTGGTGGTAGATTGCCATCTGCAATGAACAGCGATTGTTAAGTTGCTTCTATTTTGATCTTTGCTACAGTGGAAGAATATATTCCTTTTGTTAACACTTTTAAAACTGCTGGGCGGTTCTTCGTATCATTTGGGAAGACAGTGTTCCTCTTTGTCGTTCTGCAGTCCAGCTCAGATAGAGTTCTGTAAGAGAAATATAAAGTGACTTGAAGTGAATGCTGTGTTGCCTCGTTGGACAAAGATGATACCGGACTTGAATTTACAAACAAGCCTCAGTTCGTAGGAATACCATATAAAATTTCTCGAATATAAGTGTCATGTTGGATATGATTTTTCCGAGATGTTGTTTTACACATTTTATGCTGAGCTGGCAGCCGAAAGGTTAGCGATCTTGCCTTCTGTTCAACAGCTCATGGGTTCGAGACCCATATAGAGCATGGATGTTTGGAGTGGTTCGGAATCGCCATTACACTGCAGATTTCTGTCTAATTAGCCCTTGTATTCAAAAAATACCGTTGAACAATAAACATACAAACATGCACATTGTATGTTAAATTCTCTTCTTTACTTAATTTATATATCAACATGATTGACACTGTACAATAGAATAAATAAGTTTATCAATAATTTATTAACTGATTATACATTAGATAAATAATTTTATAAATATTTTTAAAGTGAAGGAGAAAATATACAGTATTGAAATGCAGACATAATATTTATCCCAAAATCATGCAAGTTTACTTCAATATAATATTCAACTTTCCAAAATAATGATAATTTTGTCTAACACAATTACATTTATATGAATAACACACATTATTTTAAATTATAAATTACTTCAACATGCATTTTTACTCTAAAAAGTAATTTACTATTAAACAAGTAATTATATCAAGCATTTGAAAATCATTGATTAAAATACTGAAATTTTATGTACTTACAGAAATAATTCTTATAATTTCTTGAATAAAAAGAAAAAAAAATCTCAGTGGCAAAACACAATTTTGATTAAGATTCATCTCCCTCAAAATCCATATCATCTTCTATATATATAGTTGACAATTTTTACATCCATAACAAGCACAAATTTCACTTTAGAACGGTAGCATGAACATAATGCTGCAACACAAGCAGTCTTTTTGCATTTACAGAATATGCGCTCTACGATACTGGAAAGAACAGCTTCTAACGACATCCAATCAATGTATAATACATTGTCTCGTATATTCCACCCATGACCAGTTGGAGATGGCTTGCCGATTTTTTCAAAAAGACTTCTGCGAAATATAGGAGTTAGATAATTTGCACGTAAAGCATGCTTTATTAGAGAATCCTCATTTGGTTTCCACCTTTGGTTTTAGTATCTCTGTTGCAAGTTTGCTCAATAACTTGATCACATGCAGTCTTGGAAAAATTATAATGATCTTTTTGCTGAACTGAAAATTTGCCCATCATAAATTCAGCATGTATATCAGGATGAGTGTCTTTCAGATTTATCATCTCACACCAGTATATGGACAAATAACGAGAATAATTAATTCAATCATAAGCAAAAAACCATGGTAGCATTGATCGTATCGCAGATAAATTAAGTTCGCAATTACTTTCTCTAGTTGCTCGAATAAATAATAATAGTATCTCTACCATTTTAATTTACGAACTCCATAACTCAAACGTTAAGCAAGAAAATGTTTTTTTCTGTGACATATTCATGGTAGATTTTTAGAAGTTTTTGGGTATGCTCATTTGCAATAACTTCAGTTACAGATGCTGTTGGAAATGACAAGCAGAAATTCCCAATAACTTCTTTAGCTTTTAAGGAATTAGCATGGTATTCTAGAAAAACTTTAAAACGCAGTCTTTGAAAAGCTTGACACAGTAGTTTATGGGCACGTATGCTTCTGTTATAATAATGTCCATTTAAAACTCGATTAACTGAATTTTGTGCCACAACACCAGATTCAATTAGTAAGTCTTGCAAGCCAGCATCACAAAAACGTTTCCCAGTTAAGAATGTAACTGCTGTATGCAATTCACCCATGCGAATTACTAATCTTTTTGAATTGGTCATTTTGCCATCTAATTTGTTGTACTTTAGAATATATAGCTTGATCCATGACTAAAACTAAATTTTACGGTTAAAAGGTTAGGTGTGTTTTCTAAAGGAATCTTTTCATTACCTTCTGATGAATTCTAACAGCGTTTTTTAGCAGCATAAATTCTAGTCTTATCGGTAAACAGTTGGTAACATTTTTTTATGATATCCAAGCGTTTTATTAGTAGGTAAACCGAAACATTCGTCTTCTTCTCGAAGCATTAAGTTCTCAGAAATTGTACGCTCATAACTATTAAGTAATATCCATTTGTGAACGCAATCCTTTACTTTGCCCCAACTTTTTTTAGAAAAAGGAGAGACAATTCCAAGATTTTCCTTCCTACAATGCAAACAACAATTCAAAATTGAAGTCATCGTTAAAATTCAAATATTAAGTTGAGCATTAATTGTCAACAAAACATACTAACTTGTTTGTTTACAATCAGAAGCATGTGTAAAGCGCGTTATTTTTATAACTGCGTTACTCATTGGATAACTCAGGAGTGAGGAACATGGTAGAAGAAATTTGATTGGCTTAATTTGTGGTTGAACAAAACTATTGTATGGAAGAAGTTCCACAATTTTTTTGAATTCTCAAAACAATGTGCACTCTACGAACGCAGAACTTTATGTAAATGGTAATATTTGACATTGAATAATAAAATACAAATGGAATTACATTGTCCCTAAGTTGCGGGAGCAAACATGCAAGATAAGAGGTTGAGTCCACGGCCTAAACAGAAAGAAGAGCATTCTAATAAACACTGGGACGCTTGGGGGGAATTCAAACCCTTAAGAGGGGTCCTTGACTCAGCCAGTGAGTCATGTTTTCTTTCCTCCACAGCCGCAGATTTATTGGGTCTGAAAAAAGAAAAAAATATTCCAATTGCCGGTTTGAATGATACATCTGTAAACGTAAAGAAAAAGGTTTCAACTTTTTTGTCGAATGAAAATAAGGACTCGCTATGGGAAGTAGATTTATTAATTGTTCCTAAGATTACTAGTTTCACGCCTTCTAAAAGATTAAATATTTCAAACTTAAAAATTCCAAGTGAAGTTAAACTAGATGAGATCCATCATTTTCTATTCCTCAAAAAATGATATTCTTTTAGGTGCAGAATTGTTCTTTTCATTATTGAATGAAGATAAAATAATGATAGATGACAATTTATTCTTACAATCAAGTTGTTTTGGTTATCTTGTTTCAGGTATTATTTCAGACAACCCTACTTATAATACTCCAAAACAATGTTTTTTAACTAAAAACTTAGATATTCTTAATAAAACTCTCAAACGTTTTTGGGAAATTGAAGAAGTAAACACTAATGAAACTTGTAACAATGATTTAAAGTATTGTAACGATCATTTCGCAAAAACCCACTATAGAAAACTGAATGGTAGATTCATTGTAGAAATGCCATTCAAACCCGATTCTTCCGAAGATATGTTAGGATATTCTAAAGCAATCGCATCAAAAAGACTGGACCAGTTATGGGTACGTTTAGAACGCGATCTCACTATGAGAACTCTTAATTCAGATTTTCTCAGTCAGTATAAATTATTACAACATATGGAAGAATTGAAAGAAGATTCACACACTGAAGACGGGTACTATCTACCACATCACGGTGTGTTACGTCCATCAAATAAGACTACTAAATTTCGTGTAGTTTTCAACGCGAGTGCTAAAACTTCTAGTGGAAATTCTTTAAACGATCTATTAAGCAAGGGAGGAGTACTTCAGGAAGATCTCATCTCAATTCTAATAAGATTTAGAAAACATGCTTATGCATTTACTGCAGATATAAAACAAATGTTCCGAATGATTAAGGTTAATCCTTCGCAAACTAAACTTCAAAAAATTTTATGGAAGAATAGTAAAACCACACCCACTAAAGTTTTTAAGTTACGAACGGTTACATATGGAACCGCATCCGCTCTATACTTAGCAACAACTTGCTCTAGATGAGGAATGTGACTTTCCTTTAGCTTCAAAGACCGTTTTTCAAGATTTTTATATGGAAGATTGTCTCTCCGGTGCTTCAGAACATAGCGAGTTTGAAAAACTCAAATCAGAATTAACCCAGCTGCTCAAACGAGGAAATAATGTCTTTGCACAAATGGTGTTCCAACAGGGCTTCATCAACTGAACTTAAAGAATTAACACTTGATCGAAATTCTGAGGAAATATTGGTCAAAACTCTAAGGATGCTTTGGAACAGCTTAAGTGATTCCTTTACGTTTAAGGTTAGCACCAGCAGAGATTGCAGTCATACTAAACGGTATGTGCTTTCACAGATTGATCGCATATATGATCCTCTTTGGACGCTTGGACTCCTAGGACTGATCATTGCCAAAGCAAAAATATTCATGCAGCAACTGTGGTTACTCAAACTGGACTGGAACGAAATTCTACCCCCAAATGTGTTCAAACAATGGGAAAACTTCTTAAAACTCTGTCAGATTTAGAATCCATTCTTGTTCCCAGAGTGTTTTTGCAAGTTAGCACAAAACTCGTAATGTTACATGGATTTGCAGAAGCGTCTTCCAAGGCATATGGTGCTGTGATTTACATAAAAACTGTATCCAATACAAATGAAACAACTAGCCAGCTTTTGTGCCGTAAATCCCGGGGGGCCCCAACAAAATCCGTGACAATTCCAAGACTTGAACTTTACTCCTGCCTGCTTCTCTCAAAATTCACCCAGAAAGTCATTGCTGCAATAAGACCGCAAATAGACTCTGTCACACTATATTCGGACTCAACTATAGCCCTCGCATGGATAAACTCTCCTTCACACTTACTGAAGACATTTGTTAGCAACCGGGTGTCTCAAATTCAGCAACTCTCAAAAAACATTCAACGGCAGCACATTCCATCAGAGCATAATCCTGCTGACTTACTTTCCAGAGGACTCGATGTTAAAGCTCTTGCAGCCAGCAAATTGTGGTTTAAAGGACCAGACATTTCAAAATTAAATTTACTTACCTTTGAGACTGTACAAATTTCTATTGTCCCAAACTACATATTTTTTATGGATGAACTGAAGACTACTTTCAAAATAACATTAACTTCAATTAATGACTCTAAATATTTAAATGATTTACTCAATATCACTAATAATTTTCATAAACTAATCAGAATTCTAGCATTTATTTTAAAGTTTTTCCGAAACTGTAAATTTTCTGAAAGGAAAAGGGGATTCCTTGAACAAGAGGAATACAAAAACGCAGAAAATGTACTTTTAAAAATGGTTCAGGTAAGGTATTTTTCTCCGGAGATATCTGCTTTAGAAAAAGGATTGCCCATCCCATCAAGTAAGTTGAAATTTCTTAATCCATTCATAGATCCATCCGATGGATCGATTAGAGTAGGTGGCAGACTTGCGCATTCTAATTTAAAATTTAATCAAAAACATCCTATAGTTCTGCCGGCTGGAAATAAATTAGTTAAACTCATTTTTCAATATTATCACAAACGAGAAGGGATGTTGGCCCTCTATCCCTTCTAAATACTGTTCGTTTAAAGTATTGGCCCATTGGTGGCAGAAGTGCAGCACGCAAAGTAGTTCACGAATGTGTAGAATGCTTCAGAAACAAGCCAGTTGTCGCAAATCAGATTATGGGAGACCTTCCTGCTGAAAGAGTTACCCCTAGTTCAGCATTTTTAAATATAGGCATCGACTTATGTGGGCCCTTTGAAGTAAAATATAAGTGACAGAGAAAGGATACTCTACAAAAATTATATGCCATTTTATTTATATATGTGGCAACCAAGGCTGTACACATAGAATTTGTTTCCGACTAACTTCTGAAGCTCTAATCACTACATTGAAAAGGTTTTTTGCACATCGTGGAAAAAGTTCCATTATCTTCAGCGATAATACGACTAATTTTACAGGCGCTTCCGCAGAGATTAAACGCTTATACAAATTAATGCTAGGAGAAGACGTTTCGAATATACTTTCCTCCGAGTTATCAGCTAGAAATTTTTGCCCCCAAGGGTTCCCAACTTTTGCGGTCTTTGGGAGGCGTGAGTTAAATCTTTTAAATATCATTTTAAAAGAGTGGTAGACTCCGCAAGACTAAAACGCTAGAAGAATTTCTGACAGTAATCACTCAAAGTGAGGGAATCCTTAATTCACGACCCCTAGTTCCTTTACCCACCGATACAGACGAATTCTCAGTTTTAACTCCCGGTCACTTTCTAATAGGAAAACCTATAAGTTCTATCCCAGTACCTAACTTCATGGACAAGGGATACAATCGACTTACTAGATGGTAAAGGACTCAAAAATTAGTACAAATTATTTGGAAACACTGGCAAAACAGTTATTTGTGTCATTTACAACGGCGCTCAAAGTGGCTGCTTAAAAAACAAAATTTAAGTTTTGGTATGTTAGTGTTAATATGAGACATTCAGCTTCCAACTAGCCAGTGGCCTTTAGGTCGAATCATCAAAGTAATTTCAGGGCCAGACGGTAATGTCAGAGTAGCAGTTATACGCACGGCGAAGTCAAATATTAGAAGACCTATATTTATCCACAATAGGCAAAATGCAAATTTTAATTTTCAGTCAAATTGAAATTGATCTTATTTGTTAAATCTATATGTTAATTGTATTCATTATTACTGTTAATTATTGTGTTACTTTAGTGTTTATGTGTCAGTTAGTGATGTAACTTTAAATATTTTCTTTGAAACATATGCATATTTCAACGTCGGGCTGGATGTTCCGTATTTTTTATGTATACCCTTGGCTACGGAGCACCCTCCTAGGCGCATTCTGTAATCACGCCATTTACGGCAACCTTTTTTCTTGTAAGTCTTAATGTTGTAACTCTTACGCAAAACCACGCTGCGAAAACACGCAGCAAAATAAACGCTTTATTTACAATTCTTTGTATTTAATTAACGCAACCTCCACAGAGTGCTCACACATTGAATGTGGTCTAATTCCTCACCGGGGAAGTTAATGTAGTAAATAAACATTAATAATTTAACTGTACGATTGTATGTTAGTATTTTTCTTTTCTCACATTTCATACATTGTAAAGCGTAACAAAATGCACTAGCGGTGATTTTTGGAACTAACAATTTTCTTTACGGAATCCTTTCCCCCGTGTTTTGATTAGTCTAAATACCAAGTTTGGTGCCATTTCGGTTATTAGATCGCGCTACAGGGTGCTCCAAACACTGTCACTTTAAAAAAAGATCACCCTGTATATTAATACTATGATGTTCCTAAAAAAATCGTTCTTCCGATTTGCATTATGAGATATTCCATATTTAAAGTAAAAATAAAAACTAAACCTGTGATCCGACAGCGCATATGTGAGGCAAGGCCTACAGTGCCCATACCTGTTTTCCTAAGCTATGGCCATGGGGTGCGAGGTGCATACGTTCCTGTTAGGTGGTCAGCTTAACGCGAAACCCCTAGTGTTTAATTCCCAAGCATGCTTGGTACTCAGTTTATCAACCCACTGAAAGGATGAAAGACTGAGTTGACCTTGCCCAGCCCGAGTATCGAACCCGTGCCTTGGGAGCGCGAAGCGCTAGTAGTAAGCCATCGGACTTTGTTCCAAAAATAACCCAACCAAAATTATTTCATATCAAGAGTTCTTATTGACTCATGAAGTGCATTGATACAATTATCAACAAACATTTGCACCAAAAGATACATCGATTCTTCTCAAAACGTTATAATTCGTATAATCTAACATTAACGAGTCAAAACAGCCTGTTTTTGTATCTTCCAAAAACTGTGGTAAGTCACACGAAACCCTTTTTTAATCATACATTTTAGGTTTTTCGACATTTTAGGTTTAGACAGACTTTTCGTTAAACAATGAAATTAAGCTTATAGTTACACTATCATTAGTTACCAGGAATTCGTATCCAAGTACAACAGAAATTCCTAATTTAACAGTTTTCCTGTTTAATTTTCGAGCGTATTTTTCGCTGATGAATGATGATGATACACTATCCATTAAAATCCGATATTGTTTATAATTGCCACAAGAATCGATTACGTGGTTAATAAAATCGGACTGTTTCTGAGAGATACTCTCGAATTAGCTTCTAAGTCCGACCTAACGTTAGAAATTGTATTTTGATTTTTATTGATATGCAGTAGTATGTTTTGTTTTCGACCGTAGTTTTTACACCCATTACTATTACAATCTGACATAACATGATTCATCTTTAAGCAATTTTTATAAATCTTATTTTTAGAAGAAAGTCTTTTTTCTGATTTTGTGACATAATTTTATAAAATCTTCCCAGTTATAAATCGGATGCTTTCCTTAGCAGAAAAAACATAAAGAACAGAACTAAGTGTGATAATACATTATTATTCTCACTCTGCGATTTAAATTTATTTTGACTAGGCATCACCCGAATATTTACATTCATTGACGCCAAACCAGCAATACGCAATTCTAAAAAGGCCTTAAATTCGGTAAATGATCATAATAAACGATCTTTATGTGACAGCCCTGCAGTTCTCTTAAGAATTCAGAATCTCTAATTTTTATACAAAACATAAACAAGTGTGGTATCTCATTTATTTGTAGACTGGTACATTATTTCCAATACACTTAAACATTGGTTGGTCATATCTATCAGCCTACGAATCCTTGAGCGTTTTTACTTTGTATATTTGACTGATAAAAGCTTATGGAAAGTAAAATATATTCGACGTTACTTTTTCGAAACGTTCATCAATTAATATCTAAGCGTTAATATAATTTGTATCTGAATATTTTGAATTATTGTGTGTGTGAGTGTGAATGCTTCTCCCTATAATAATAATTTTAAATCTGGTATTTTTTTAACGTTACTTAATGATAGATAATAAACGATTGAAAAAAAATATATAACGAAATGAAATCGACTCAAAAAAATAATAAGAAGAAAAAATGCGAGTAAATATAAACGGGGCAGTTTTCTGTCACAATTCACATTTTATTAGTTTTCGGTTATTATTATTGCTTCTACTTTTAACACTTCCGCAGTACATATTTTTAGAAATCCTATTTTATCAGCAATTACGCTAAATTCGTTTCCAGTTTCTATAATGCACTTTTCATTGCATGTACACTTTATTTTTTTCATGGAAATTCATAACTTCTTCATTTAATTCATCGGTTTGTGAAGCATAAAATTTAACTGTTACATTACCAAAAGTATTTATAGACAATTTTTCAAAATTATTGGTAAGTCTAGGCCACTTATCTTTAAGAGCCAATCTTTTTCCCAAAGGGTAATCCATTTTTCTTGTTTATAAGGATGACCGAAAAATTTTTATTCACAGAATGTATAGAGCTTCTGCTGTTGTTGTTAATAATGACACTTGGACAAGCCAAGCTCGCTATGCCTTGGCTATGCGAATTTAAGTCGATTGGGAGCGTCTTTCGTTTTAATCAGAGCACCATGAAGGTGAAAGTACGACTTTGCTCTACACACATGCCATAAGGACCCGTTTATAGGGTAGGCAACCATTCACACCTCATTCATACAAGGAAAGGACAAAGCCAGGATACATAGAGAGAGAAAGTACATCCATGCCCGAACCGGGATTCGAACCCAGGACCTCCTTATCCGCAGTCAGGCACGCTGACCACTAGACAAGTTGGTCGGCATAGAGCTTCTAGATGTTAGAAGCACCAGGAATTTAAAGTCCGATATATGCTTAACGATATAAGCGATGATTGATTGATAATTTACCCTGAAAATAATTCGCAACAATATTTTCAACAAACAACGAATTATAGAGGTCTCGAAATATATTAAAATTTTATATAGAGGTCTCGAAATTTATTATTCGAAATTTATTCTTTTCGGTTTTTTTTTTATCAAAATTCATTTTTTCCAAAACAGTTCTCCTTTTTTTATTAAAAAAAGGAGAACTGTTTTGGAGCTCCAGCAATGGCTGTAGCACGAGACCTTTCTCCAAGCCGTGCGCACGAATTACCTCTCTGGTATAAGTGTGGTGCTGTACTCCAATATTTCCTATATATTATTTATGTATTAATTTTTGGTGCATGAATTAATATAACTTATAAAATACTTTGAACATAATACAACTTTACTTCACTACATAATTTTACCGTGCTGGCAGCCGATTGGCTAGCGCTCTTGCCTTCGGTTCAACAGTTCGTGGGTTCGAATCCCACCTTGGGCAGGGATGTTTGTAGTGGTTCGGAATCCACTTTAAACCGTAGGTCCCGGTCTAATTAGCCCTCGTGTGCAAAATATGACCGTTGAGTGACAAACAAACAATTATTACATAATTTTCGTTTCTGCTGGTGAAGTTTTTTCGAAACACGCTAAAAATCTAGTTTTTTATTCTCCATGACTTTTTTCATATTTAGATATGAGATTCATGAAATAGTGAAGATGAAACATGAATATTGTAATAAAAGAGTCTAAGTTCAACTTTTCTCCTTTATCGATATCAGTTCAAACTCCATCTTGTTAACACGTCCGATACTTCCAAACCAAATCAGAGATATAAAGTAGATTCCATTTATGCCTGATATCAGGTGGAATATTTTGTAATGCTTACAAATAGAGGTTGGGAAAAATCGGCGATAAATATAGATATTGTTGAGAAAGAATCTTCATTCTACTGTTTTCATTAAACCATGTTAATGTAAATCCATCTCATTATAAGCTTCGATTCTTCTAATCAAAACAGAAATAATATAGATAATATAATAGAAATTATATATATATATATATATATATATATATATATATATATATATATATATATATATATATATATATATATATATATAATAAATTAATATAAATTCCATTTATGCATGACATAGGATTAAATTTTTTGTAAAAAGTAACAAACAGGTTCGAGAGAAAATTAGAATAAATATGGGTACTATTATGAAAGAATTTTTGTTGAACTACAAACATGTCCATAAATTAAAGATAATGCCTGAATTGGCAACTAAGGTGCAGAAACAAAAGCCTATGTACATATACCTGGCATACAAGAAACCACAATCGCAGCTCCTTGGAGCACTTACATCACGTATCACCCGTACAACAACTGAACAGTGCGTAGTTGGTATGATGGTTAATACGAGTACATCGCATGTTTACATACGAGGAAACGCAGTCCGTACAACGCCGAAGCATACTGAGGATCACATCGAGTTGTATTTATGGCAGATAACTCCTCTCAGCAAGCAATGCTCTCCGAAGGTCCGGTACAGATGCAGGAAGTGATTGATGGGCAATTTGTCCACCAAGCATGTCCCACACATCGTCTCTCGGATTCAAATCCGGGGTGAATTTTGACCATTATATGTGGGAGATATCCTCCGATTAAAGGCAGTTGTTGACGATGCTCGAACGGTAAGGATGGTTATTGTCACCCATAAACACAAATTCAACGGACAACAAAAACAAACGGACCTGTTGTTCCAGAATGATGTCCTAATAAATTTGGCTGGTCACAGTTTCTGATGTGAACATGTAGATCTGTTTTGCAGCCCAGTATAATGCCTTCCCAAAAGAACACTCCTGCACCACAGAGACATTGGTGTTCACTGATATTGTCTTGGTACTACTGGTAATAGGCGTTTTCTATATAAGCGTCGATTTGAATCGGACTGTAAACTAAACCTCGTCTTGTCAGAAAATAAAACACAAGTCCACTGTGATAGTGTCGACACTGAAAGTTCTCTATTCCAGGCTAACCTCTGCCGACAATGAGTTGCCGTGAGTGGAACACATCTGATAGGCCCTCGAACATATTGATCATACTGTACTAAACGTCTGTACGTGGTTTGTTTTGAAACGGTCATACCCGTAGCTGACGCGACAGGTCTGCTTTTGTGCTCCGTCTGTTTCTTTTGGCGTTTACTGAAAGATACTGGTTATCAATCGGAGTTGTCACTGAGGGCCCACCTGTAACGTAATCTCTACTGACGTTTCAATCATCATGGCATCGTTGTCACAGCCTAGATATAACATTTTGGCCAATTTCCTCTGCAACTGCCATCTGCGTAAACCAGGATTCCTGGCAGCTGATAATTCTACCACATAACCAAATCCACAGGAGTCCTTTGCGGTATATCTATGCCATCGAAGCACTGAGTACTGCACGGGCCGGTTATGGGCACGTTGCCTTCTTAGACACAGGTCCTTATATACCTCTAATCCACATGAGCCCTTTGCGGTATATCTATGCGGTCGAAGCATTGAGTACTGCATGGGCACGTTGCCTTCTTAGACACAGGTCCTTATATACCTCAAATCCATATGAGAGTCCTTTGCGGTATATCTATGCGGTCGAAGCACTGAGTACTGCACGGGCCGGTTATGAGCACGTTGCCTTCTTCTATAGACAAAGGTCCTTATATACCTATCTTTTACACTCTAGTTATTTTGGCGTACTCTCTGCGTCATCAGGTGTCTTCCTGTAACTTGCATATAATGCTTGATCATAGGTGTGATATTTATACAAATGACATTTTCCCTTTCGCATTCGATTTCCGTGTGTTTCTGGATTATACTTTATTTATGGATATGCTTATATTTTTATTGAACGATACCAATGCAAACTTTATCGTATTCATGTATTCGATTCTTCTAACCGAAATTAGCTCCATAAAAACAAAAATTCCAATTATCAATTAAATAAGGTTTAACTTCATGTAATGGTTACGATTGGGAATCGAAAGGCAGCTATGGTAAATAAGAATATTGTTATGAAGAATCCTCCATTCGACTGATCTCGTCGAACGATACCAAAGCAAAGTCCATTCAAATAATTCAAGGTGAAAATCTGGTCTCACTGCTTCACAATTTACGTTGAAATGCATAGTAAAAATATCCAATTCTGTTTGAATGGCACTGAAATCTTAAAATCTACGACAGAACTTAAAATGCAGTTTTTCAAGCCATTTTCAAGATTCTAAAGTTTATCTTCATTTACTGAGGGTATTGCATTTAATTGGAAAATGAGTCAAGTCATTCCTATCAAGCTGCCCAGCAAACTAATTAAGTTTTAATTTAAAAGTTTGAGATGGGCTTAGATAGCATCGATAAATTGATTTTTGGCTTACATCTTGAAATCAAGTTGATCATATTACGAAGAAAAACTGTGAAAAATGCAAAATGCCCGATAGCCATTCTGTATCTTCTAATATTTCGCAGGAACTGTTTCTCATCTTTCAGCTGCCATATTTGCTTGCAAACACATCCTGCACTACGCCCCCTTACTTTTGTGTGATACAATACATCAGAATATTCAAATTGCACGGACTGAAGAAATTTTGAAATTGCTTGTGGTCGAATAGTATTTATAAGCTTCACGACTGCAGCAAGCATGGATTCCATATTCAATGCAGATTTACACAGAGCATCTTGACATGTAACACGATCTAGAAAAACAACATTATATCTACGATAGTTCTGATTAAAGAGTCCAAGAAATCCAGATTTTTTTCCCTGTCATATTTGATGCTCCAACACCCGTAATATTACTTATATTTGTTATAGGCACTTTAAAGTTAAAAGCCCTTCCTGAAATTCCCAAGAAATATCACATAACGTAGTGGTTCCTTTTAAAGAACGCATGTAAGTCAGTTTCTTGTTAATTTCAAAGTTCTCATCAACACTTCTTATAAATAATACTAATCGAGCGGTTTTATTTATTTCAGTGCTTTCATCCATAGCTATGGAGCAAAATTTAAACTTGTCAATATTTAACTCTTAATTGTGATGTTAAGTTTTTGTTGGTGGCT
This sequence comes from Latrodectus hesperus, assembly GCA_037975125.1. NCBI lineage: Eukaryota > Metazoa > Arthropoda > Arachnida > Araneae > Theridiidae > Latrodectus > Latrodectus hesperus. The sequence continues at coordinate 111,519,200 of CM075854.1, read as the reverse complement.
TCGATTATAGAAATCACCTTTTTTCTCGAGATACTTATACAGTCTCAAAATTATTTTTCTTGTCTGGATATAAAACATCACAAATTTCACAACAGCTTCATTGCAGATGAGACACACTGGTTTATCTTTCGCAACTGTAAAAAATAATATTTACAGGTCCATTCATCGCTAAAAGCACACAGCACAGTCTGAATCAACTTAACGTTTTTCGGTAGCCATTTTGGGGTTGAAATACTTTATGAATAAACTAAATAAGCATTAGCGACGCTATACTTTTAATAATTTCATTACTATTCACAATGAGATGCTACATGTCTGTAATCATTCCATATTCAACCAATAATATTAGTATTCACGCCAAAAGAAAAGTCTCTGACTGGAGTTTTAAATGCGCATTCTGCCACACGTGAGGTCTAATTCACCTATACCAGATTCCATGTGTCCGTTCTCGGGAAAAAGATAACGCTCGTTAGCGCCAATCTGTATCTATAACTAACAAAGAACTTCCACTTTTCAGAATTTACCGACTGAAAGCTGTGTTTGCTACTTCCGCCGATTTATATTTTGTAGGACAAAAATAGAGAAAGTAAAAAATCACCAGGACCTTGAAAATTTTTTTTAAACAAAGTAGGAAAGAAGATGGAGGTATAATATATATTTCTCTTAATTTGCCTCTGATCGGCAAATTAAAACTCTATCCTCGGGTCGGATAGAGCCTTCCAGTGGGCTGTATTTGCCAATTCCTGATCTTGTTCATATATACGACTCCTCCAATATTACTCAGAGTTGTAATTCAAAATACCAGTTATGTATTGTATCGAATTATGCTTCCGTTAACATTTATAGAGCCAAGTTTTTATTTATTTGTTAAAACTAATAGCTATAGTCATGCCCCTGAATTTCTGCCACTTTTCGATCAAACGGAATAAAATTCCACGGGATATTTTCATAACGATGTCAAAAATACTAAATAATAATAATACTAATAGTTAATCATGCAGAACTTCTTTTTGGATGTCCAAATGGAATTCTTTCTTGTAGGAAATTAACAAATTTCCCTTTTTACTTCTGATATGTAATGTCAACCCAACAGTAATCTGCGACATCACATTTTAATCTATTTCGTGGTAGGTGCTTCTTTTTTTGACAATAGCACTTTCACTTTTTTACTCACATAATGTTTCATGTTTTTTATAAAGTAACTTAATGAAGTTCATCATTTGGTATATGTGGCTTTTCTATAATTGAAATTAATTTTATTTAAATTTTAAGAATAAAAAATTTCTTTCTTTCTAACCATGGTTATTCGTGTGAATTTGTTATTCTTTATGGCAACAGATTTTCTTTATGGCAACATTAATTCTTTGTTTCTTTTGTATAAAAATTTTTTTAGCTATGCAGAATTTTTATATTAAGGGCTCATTGTAACATAGGAATACAGCTGCTTTCTTTGGAGAAAATGATTTACTTGGTCTAAATAAATGAGTGGTAATTCAGTGAAAAGAAGCACAGCTAATAGTCAAATTTCAAAGTAAAGCAAAAATTAGACTCATTTTTGGGAGAAGTAATATAGATGATCATTAACCTCAAACCTAATGTTATTTCTTAAAGAAAATAGGTCTTGTAATCTTAAAGGTACTTAACCAAAATATTCAAGTACGTCATATTTGATTAAAAGTTATTGACAGTAACAGAAAGATATTTTTTATGGTAATCATTGCAAAAAAATAATAATAATAATAATAAAAAAATAAATAAGTAAAATGTCGATTTATTTTACGTATGTTGCGATGATTCTGCTCAGTAATTTATTAAATATGTGTGAGATCGAGAATACAATTCTAAAAATATACATTTTAGGATACAATATATAGAGCTTCGTTCCAAGTCAAAAATGCAATTTATTGGATTATTTGTTTTAATATTTTGCAGTACAACTATTGAATTATTTGTCTATGTTAGCATGAGTTTGACCCACCAGGTTCAATGAATTAACATACCGCCATCTGGAAGCGATGTTCTTTTTTATTTAGAAAAATATCAATACTTTGCACAGCTGATTTCAGCTGTAGGTAGTTTTGAAACAGGATTCTTTAATTTTGAACAACATCGTGGTCTTCAAACCGCCTTAGTACATGAACAATTTATTGCTCTGGTCTACACTTCAATATCATATGGGTTGGATTCTCACCTCATGTGTGTATATCGTATATCTTTTTTGATATAGTTTGTTTGATATATATAGTTTGTTTGAAATATACTTTAAAAATGTAGATCCCTATGGAATATTAGTCTTCATAAATTTTTTTTTTTTTTTACATAAAGCGAATAATTAGCCAAATTAATATTTTAGTGCAAGCAAGAGTTGCGGTCAGGATGATGATATGGTAAAGAATATTGTACACGAATATTTTCTATTCCACAAAATATCTTCAATATTTCATTTTTTAAAAAACAAACCATAGTTACACAAAAGCGCAAAATTAGATAGTAGCATTTGTTTAACGTAAAACATAAAAGACATGTATTATAAGACTATAGGTCGCAAAAAAGAGAGTTGCATATATTAAATAAATTCGAACATTATCCAATTTATACATATTTATTTTTTAAAAAATACAGTTTAATACTTACTGTTTTATGATATTTAAGCGCAATATAACAAATTATATATTAAATTTTCATCTAGTGAATTTACAGTGTCAAATTTGGCTTACTTCACATTGGAGAAAATTTGAATTCAATTTTGAAAACTATACGTATATCATTAAAGATTTCTCGAAATAGTATCCTAAGTGACTTTCATAGATATCTTATTGGATGAAATTAGCCTTTCAAATATTTATCAAAATGTCATCACACATATTCCCGAAAAACAAATGAGGATCTAGTGGCGTCCTCTATTAGATTCCTAGGCAACTGTTTCCATTTCAGTTCTATGTTTAAAAATAGGTATCAATAGGTTTATAAAAGTAATAATTTGCTGTTAAATATTAACAAATTAAAGCAAAAATTACCGCAGAGGAAGAGAAAAAGGCAGATATAAATTTCAGTGTGAATATTTCAAATTTTCAGTCCGGTACCTGAATGAGATATTTTAATTTCTCCTTCAAAAAACCTTACTTAAATAAAAGCATATCACACATAAAACATGATTTAGGATGACTATAAATTCTTAAAAACTAAAGCAAATGACCCAACATGATGAAAAGCAGAATTCTATAAAGATAAAAAGACGTTTAAAATATTTTAAAAACAAACAATTTGCATTAATTTTTTTTTAAAAAAAGTTTTATTCAAAATTAGCAATATTAATACAAAAATATATTAAATTTTTCGGGCTGAAACTATAATTTAATTGGAAAGAAAATTCTTTTGGCATGTACAGTATCAATAAGGAGCATATGAAAATTAAAAATAGAAAATAAAATATTTTCAATGGATTATTAAAATTTTGAGCAAAATTATGTAGTATATATTTTTAAAGCGAGGAATATAAAAATAAAATATAAAACAAAAAAAAACAATAATAATTTTACCATATATTATAAATGTATAGTAAATTAACAAATTAAGAAATACCTAATTTGCTTTTAAAAAATATTTAATATTAAATATTTTTAGAAGAAAATTTATCGATATTAATTACTAAGAAAATAATTTTTTTGGCGTTTATTAAATAATGTATGATTACAAATAAGAACAGGAATTTTTGTGATAATTTTATAAAGTGCTTAGGTCGACCTCTTGGCCAATTGCAAATGGGACTCTAGTGTTTGACCGTTACTGTTCAGTTGTTAGGTGATTTCTTAATGTGTCTAAGCTACGAAAATCTCAGCCTTCATGAATTTGACTATGACTGTAGGTTTCATAAGAGCCCCCATTATTTTATCAGTTCTTATTCTCCAACAATTACTACTTAATTATAATGGGTCAAATCTTTTTGAGTATTTTTCGCTTAAATTTAGTTAACTATTAGGTTGGTGCGTATGAAATGTCGGATTCTTAAGTGATTGTATAAAACTGCATATCTTTCTTCAAAAGCTGTTTATTCAATCAAAGTATGCTCCATTCGCTTCAATACACTTCTCCCAACGAGATTTTAAAGCGTAGATGCCTGTCTTAAAAAAATTTTGGTCTTTAGAATTAATAAACTCTGATATCGAGTTTTTTAGACTGTCTTCATTTTCATAGTGTTTGCCCCTTAAAAACAGCTCTAAATGCTTGAAAAAATGAAAATTGGTCGGCGTGAGATCCGGTGAATAGGGTGGATGCTGCAATGATGAGCATACGTTTAACCGATCCAGCTTATTTCGCTCTGTCAGTGCGTGCGGTACCCACTTGTCCATCTTCTTAACCTTGCCAATCTCAGAAAGGTGTCTCAATATCGTTGTATGGTCAACTTTCATCCTGATAGCAAGTTCCCTCGTGGATACGGCTGGATCCGCTTCCACTAGAGCCTTCAGGTCATCATTCTTCACAGACGTTTTGGGTCTTCCGCGCGGCTCATTTTACAGTGTAAGAAAATGACGCGAATGTCGGCAGAATTCATATCGGCAATAAACTCAAAAGAAATAAAAAAGGGAAGACCTTCGAGAAAACCTATTTTGCAGAAATGAGTCTCTGGCAATGGACAATACGAGTATGAATGAGGTTATGCCAAATGCAAAAGTATAACGAAAACAGGGAGGAAAACGTCCGCATGTAAAGAGAATCCGACATTTCATACGCACCAACCTAATATTTATATCCAATTTGAATATTACAGCTAAGAATAATGAGAGTATTTCATCGTAGTTAAAATTGGAATTCTATAAGTGCAGACAACAGAAAATATGATATGGGAAATAACATTATCATGCTGCAGAAAAAACATTTTATGTGCATTCTGTTCTTAAGCGTTATTTCCAAAATATGAAACAAGCGAAAGAAAATTTATAATAAAAATATTAAAAACAAATGCTGATTTTATGTTGTTGTGTGTGCCAGCTAGGCTAGCAATATGGGGTGCGCTGCTCCACTTTTCCAACTGAACCCTATTTTGGTGTGGAGTCCGACTTCTTCAGTATACATATGCCATAGGTAGCCGTTTATAGGGTAGGCAACCATTCACGCCTCATTCATACAAGAAAGGGACAAAGACAGGATAGATAGAGAGAGAAAGTAAATCCATGCACGAACCGGGATTCGAACCCAGGACCTCTTTATCCGCAGTCAGGCACACTGACCACTAGACAAGTTGGGCGGCTAATTTTTAATGAAAATTAAAAAATACTTCAGATGCACTATAACGAATTTCAGTATAAGCGCAAGAATTCAGCTACAATTCTCGGAATAATTCAAATACATTTGTCTACATTCTCGTTCTTTAATTTAATTTGAGAATACCCGCGAATGCCATTTTGTAATAGCGATAAATAATTGAAATTATATAATGAAAAAAGAACTGTCTTTTTATTTAAATAAACAATTATTGGATGCATTATTAAATTATAATGAATTGTGTGTGCGTTACATAAGCGTGGAATCTTTCTCATTTATGTTACAATTATGGAAAAAAATGTTCCATTTTAATAAAATCTCATTTCACACTATATTTTAAATTTATTAATTCATCATCTAAAACAATTTTATAAATACTCCTAAGCGTAAATTATAAAAAGTAAAATTATAGCTGTTATAAACACACACACAATTTTTACTGTATAAACTCGTTCTTCGTAAGGTGATGACTTTCTACATCAGCTAAAATATTATTCATGTACAATAAAAAATACTACAATGCTCCATTCGCAAAAATATTTAGGCAAAGATAATAACCATGTTTAATACGTTTTAAAATATTCCATTGGTTATTAAAGGAACGAAGGAAAAAAAAAATCCTGAAGCTATATTGAATACACCATATTTTTTTAAGTTTTATTTCTGCAGGTTACTGAAGTAAAATTTTATTAAAAAATTTTTATGCCACTTATATTTGTTAAAGTCTATCAACATAAAACTAAAGAAAAAACTGATTAAACACACAATTTAAATTTAACCACAATTTATTTTATTTTGATATTAAAATTAATCTCTCTCGAAAACTATGGCGGAAATTATTCATTCCGTCATATATTTTTTTTTGGCATCCTGAAAAAACACATTCATTATTGCAGAAGTGCTTCTATCACACAAAGAGATTTATTAGTATAACAACGGACAGTTTCAATTAAGCTCTTAAATTTAAGTACTTTTTGTAAATTCTTTAAACCTCATTCCTTGCCACTTCACTGCTGCTATATTATAGGGCAAATTTTACTGGATATTTAAATATATATGTGTTAGTTTAAATTCCCGAGCATGAAAAATGAAATAGCCTCTTTTAAACATTTGTAACTTTAAAAATGATTAAATGATATTTAGAAATGTTGCTTATTTAAAAATACCTATAAACAAATTAATTTTATAGCATAAATAATGAGAATATTTTTTAAATTTAAATAAAAGCTTATTTTTTATTTAATGAGTTATTCTAATGAAAAATAATTAATTTAAATAACAAAGGCATATAATTAATATTCGTACATAAAGTGCAAGTTGAATACTTAAAATTTATTTGCATTAAATAAGTTAATTTGTTAACCCGAGCAATTAACAAAAGTAAATTTTGTACAGGAGTATTTGAAAAGTATTAAACATATTATGGGCGAAATAGTCGATTTTAAAGTGAAAATCACAGATTGATTCAATTGTAATATTCAATTTGTTTTGATTTTTGTTAGTTACATAATCAGTAAAATTGAAGTTATCATCAATAATTAAAAAGTAAATAAAATCAATCAACTGTGAGAACAAAATTTCAATTTTCCTTTCTTGTAATTATTCTTCGTTATGAGAATCAGCAAACATAACTTTAGCCTTATAATTTAACTGAAATGTTTCTGAAGCATTCTTTATTACCTAGCATATTTATTTTTATTTGACGAATACCCAATTAAAGTCCGTCTAACAGAATATTTTTCAGTAGGACAATATGGATTATCGAATCAATACATTTTTTGCTACTTTTTAGGCCATTTTTTTTCTTACCCATAAAATTATTAGTACATAACATAATTATATAGTTATTTTACCATGACAATGGGAGAGAAGATATACTTCAGAATAAAAGTCAGGATCATCAAAATATTGTAAGTTATTATCAAGAATGGAAATATAGCTTTATTAATTATGACGTCAGAAATTTCCATTCAAAAGTCTAAATCAGGAAACACACCACGCACACAGTTTTCCTATGGTAAATGGTTTTTAATTCTATAATTATATATAGGTATGATGACTATATTTTAGACTGCAATTCATCACATTACTTACTTAGCATATATAAAATATTCACATCATACACATTAAATGTTTTATATTCCATTATTACAGCACATATGCGATAATTTTCAAGATCAAAAACTTTGTGGTATTTCATAGTGATCGAACTTTTATATCACTTTAATATAAAAATTTTTATCTTAACAGAATGCCTATTTGTTAACATTCCTAAAGGCAAATGTAACATTTAATAATCAGTTTTAGACATAAATATAGTTTTTTGTAAACATAAAACTAAAAAAAATTACTACTCTCTCTCTAAAAAAAATAATTTAAAATTATACTTCACTAACTGGGAATATCAAGTTCATTCCGAGCTACTAAGAGCAGTTTAACTTATGATTAGAGAGCTAATTATTCAGCTGTCAGTTCAGTTTTGCTTGTTCAAAAGAAAATTTTTATTGCTGTTTTTTTTTCATCCATATACTATCTATTAAAATAAATTCAATGAAAAATTCCATATGAAAAATTTAATATCAGAAATAGTTTTAATAATATATAAATATTCTAATGCTAAAAGTGAAAAGAATATTTAACTAATCCGATGTTTAAAAATATGTATAGTTATGAAAATTTTTTACATATGCTAGGATCAAAAATTTTAATTAAACGAATATTGAAAACGCACCAAATAATCTGATATATAACAGCATTTAATGCAAATAAATATGAAAAATTTTATGGAACTATCTCTCTGAAAAATTAGTTATTTCTTATTGTTTTCTTAGAATGAGAATTTAAGAGTTATGTCATTATTAGCTATGACAGAGAGAGAGAGATATAAAGAGAATAAATATTTTAAAACTTTGAAAAAATTCTAAATTATACAATAACAGGATGTCTGCCCACAGGTGGGACGCCAAGTTAAAAGTTTTTCACCCACCAGATTGAATTTTTACTTCATTTGGCCTACGTAGATTCTTTCCATCAACTATAGCCAATCGTAAACGTATTTATAAAGCCACTATAACTGACTTGGGATACAGCAGCATGTTACACCAGATAAATTTTGCCAATATGTGGAAGCCGCATGGACTGTTATTCCATGGATACATCCATTTGATTCCATGCTAAGGCGCGTAGAAACGTTATAGCCAAAAATAGCGGCTACATTAACAACTCTATATATTTTGTCATCATCCACATTTCACAAGACGATGTAATTTCAGCCATTTTCACTCTGTATGTGTTTACTGCCAAATAATTTTTTATATCTTTACTCTTCCTTGGTATTTTGAGGGGATTAGTTTGGTTTTGTTTGTGGCTCAATGATCATTTTTTATTTCATTTTTTCTACGGTTTAAAACGGACTCCGAACCACTACAAACATCCATGCTTAAGGTGGAACTCGAACCCATAAATTGCTGAACTGAAGGCAAGATTTCGGCTAACCGCTTAGCGCATTATGGATGCAGCAGAGTAGCTTTTATACTTGTTTGAAGTAAAACCAAACACAAAATAAGAATGATGAAGAATACAAGTCTAAAGGGGAGAAACCACGATAAACAAAATGCATTTATTGTTTTTGAAGTTACTGCCAAAGTTATCTGAGTTTACTGGGTTTTAGAGTTCGCATATAACTGGTATATGTGCCTAAGAAACTAACCAGGCGTGTTATATGTATGTATATATATATATATATATATATATATATATATATATATATATATATATATATATATATATATATATATATATATATATATATATATATATATATAGGGGGGAACTTCATATATTTCATAATTACTATTTGCGTCTATAAAGATGTTTGACAAGCGGAAAGATTCGGCCCCCCGGTAACCGATACAAATAGACAGGTCATTTTTACAAGGAGACCGAAAAATACTGCTTGAAATGAATGACAAAAATATTTCTTTAGTTAAAACGATATTTACGAAGAAAACTGAACTATAATGGAACATGTTAAATAGGTTAGGTTTGTAGGTTCTTTCACATGTCAAACGGATACTTTTTCCTGTCGTCAAATTAAAAAATACGTTATCACAATTTAGTGGAAAGTAAATAGATGACTCAACTATCACGCGAGTGACGAAAGTTCTAATAAGGGTACATAAACCGACTGGATTAAGATTAACGAATAATAATCCATCAAAAGAAATTTAATTCTGCAGATGGTATGAATGTTCAAGTAATCGAATTATCTGATATTCTTCGTGACAAAACAGATGCAAAAGATTGGCATTATATCACATCATAAAATTAGTTATTTATAAAGTAACTACTTTTAGAATGGTGCGTGACATTCATAGTGAGATTTAATTCATAAAAACAACCCTTCAAATGCTACTTCAATTTTTGCTATGTAAAACAATAAAGTACTTTAAAAGTTAATAAAATCATATTTGCTCCATTTATACCTACACTGTTTCAAACTACAAAATAAGTTTCGTATTATTTTTCAAAAACAATGCGGATATTCCTGTAAACAAGTTCTTCAATGTCATCGGTATTTAAATTTGTATCATCAATAATTAAATTATGCCATCGGTAACAAGCATATTTTGTATGAACTAAAGTTTTAGTTTTCCTGCATTATTTCATAAATGCACTTTAATTAACATTGTTCTACATGTTCTTAACGTATTTCACTCTTTCAAAAATTGAAAAAAAGATACTTCTATAAAATAACATTCAAGTAGAGCACTAAATTGCAAAATTTCTAACATCTTAACATTATCATTCATCACTAAAAACCTCAAACTTAGCTCATAACTTACTGTCTAGAACATTACAAATATATAGAATTTTGAACAAAGTTGTGTTAAAGTAAACCTATAATAATATTTTCCCATAAATGCAAATATTTCAGTAATAAATTACTTAAAATATATTTAAATACAAAATTTACATAATTTTTAACAAGTACTTGTATCACTTATTAAAAAAAACACACATTTAATATTTTAAAAATAAATTCTCTTCTCGCTTTGTCATTTTATAGCTGCAAATATAAAATCAACCTCATCTAGAAACTAATGGAAGATTTTGAACACATTAAAAAATTGGTAATTATTTGTAGAGATGTTTTCATTTATATTGTGTTGTAAATAAAAAAAAAAAAAGCAGAGAAATTCATTCTTAATTCATTGAATCTCAATTCTTCAATCCTAGTTTGTTTTCTGCCATAATGTTATAATTGTGTAATGCGATTATATTCAAAAAAGTATTTATTTAATATTTTCAAAAATAAAATGAACATGAAAACTGAATTTAATTCATTGACAAAACAACAACAGGGTATCTACATTTTCAACCCAGTTTCAGTTCATTTTCAGCCCTTTCAATACCAGTTTTTTTCCAAAGTTCAGATAATTTAGGGCTTTCATCTGTAAAAAAAAAAATTTAATGATATACATTCTGCAATTATAAAAACAAATTAACTATGTATGTGATCACAGAAAAAATTGTCATATGTTCTACAATTAATTCCATATTTACTTATCCCATTGGGCGACTTAATATTAGTGGGATTTGTGTCCTGATGGGACCAAAAGGTTTAAAGGAGTAAAACGCAATTAAATACTTGCTACACCAGCGAATGATTCTTTTGAATTGCACACTGCAACAGATAGTGCAATTATCCCCGACAGGTAAAATTTAAGATAAATCTAATTCATTAAACTGCTTAACAATCGTTAGCTTCAAAACAATGATTTTCAATAAATACTTAAAAATATATTCATATTTTCAACAAGGACATAAGTACAAAATATTGGCAAAATTTACCAAGGCAAGACATTTCTAAGGTGGCATCCCCTAATGAGCTCTATAAAAACTATTAAAAAGAGGAAAAAATTTTATTATTTAAAAGAAAACTCAAAACTTTATTTTAAATTTTATTAATTATTAATCATTTTAAAAATTATTAAGCATCTTTCTTGACAACATTTGAGTTGAAAAGAAATATAACCTGAAAAATGATAATAATCTTAAAAAAAATCTTGTGGAGGTTTAGTTAAATCTACTTTTTGGGGATTCCCAAGAAATACATAAGCACAACAAAGCTTCATTTTTTTAACTAGTAAATACAACTTTTTCTTTTAAGATACTGAGTAATGTTACTTAGTACAGCATTATGCAAAGTCTATGTAAAAAAGCAAATGGTGACTGAGTAATAAAACTGACTCTTCTGTGTGGTACAAGTCCCAGATTCAATCCCCTCTACTGTTGAATAACTGTAAATAAATTTTAAGCATTTTTCTGTTGGAGTAAGCCTGGAATTTACATCTTCCTCTACCAAGGTAATTTCCTGGAAAAGAAAAAACTACATTTCTTACAGATTTAACTTAAAAGTAGAAATGCAGATTCCATTATAACTCAATGCGTCACCAAATGATTTAGGATCTGATATTTCATTTAAAGTAGATTTGTAGCTCTACAGTTATTTTTGAATCACTTAGACAAGGGTAAACTGAATGGGGACCTAAGTTTAAAGCACATTTTGAACAACCACAAACATTCCAGTGTAGGATGGAAATCAAATCCATGAATCCATCTGTAACAATTAACCAGTCAATTTAGTAGTATTGTATTATTAGAATACTGATAACTTTTCAGTGTTCACTTTTTCAATGTTTAGAAAGGCATTTGCCCCATTAAGTAATTAGTATCCAATAATAGGCATAAGCCTTATAAGCTTGTGATATTCTAGTTTAAATCACAAACATATAATTTAATTAAATTTCATTCCCATTAGAAATAAAAAGTAGTTACTAGAAGAGACAATTTTCCAGTGGAAATGTGAAATTTGATTAAATTAATTTTAAGATCTACAACAGAAAAAAAAAAAAAACTTTCTGAGCAGCAAATTTAAAAAAATTCAATTTCTTCATGTTTATAATCAATCACTTGATTATAATTTGAATAAACAAACTTAACAATTGGAGATATCAATATAAAATCTATAATTTAATTGAACAGATGAAAGCTTCATTTTTCTTAATGTTACAATTAATGATTCATAAAATAAAAACTTAGTTTTAAAGTTAGAATTAAGTGAGCAGTAACTAAAGTGTAATTTTCCAGCAAAAAGTGTAAAATAAAAAACATAATTCAGGAGAAGGTTAAGAAATTTTCATTCCACATGAACTTACAAATGTTGGTATTTTTCTATTAAAAAACAAGAAAGGCTAATAACAAAACGTTATTAATGTAATAAAACTTTGCATCTAATACTTCAGTGAATCACTTTACTTGCTTTTAAACATTTAGCACAACCTCTTTGTACCTATAACACAAGTTTATACATCACGTACAAAATCCATTTAATCCAAAGTAATACAATGTGCATTATGATTAAATATAACTCACACATCTCAACTACAAATAATTCCTCTTATTGTTATACAAGTGGTCACATCAATGTCATCTATCTGCATTATAAGTAACCGGCGAGGAAGTTGTATATGAACGTAACCAGATTCTATAATTTTTAATGATTATATACTATGATAGGAAGGCATGCTTGCAACAACTATATTAACCACTTGCAATGATTTACTTAGTGTTCTAAGATAACTTTTTGTACTTGAGAATAAATTCAATCAGCATGTAATTTAATATATTTGAATCCATACAATGAAATGAAACATTCATTTAATTAGCTTTTATTCATTAAATTTCAATAAGATAATTGAAATTTATTAACACTTCAAAATTTCAGCTTTCATAATAATTTTAGACAATATCTAGAAATTGTAGTTAACAGACCTAATTTTGTAATGTTCATTGAGGTAATAAATTTAAAAAAGAGATACAATTAATAATAACAAGGGATATTGCTCAGGAGACTGCAGAATATGTAGTTTGTAAATTACAAGAATGAGACTTCAATATACAACTAAATTAATAGCAGCTTTATTTTATTCTACAAATACAGAAAAAAATTATTGCTTTGCAATTCAAGCAGCTATAAAGAATAAAACTGAGTATTTTTTAAAAATAGAAAAAGCAATATATTCATTAATGAACAAACACTTAAAACATTAGACAGTTTGCAAATTTTCAATTTGATTTAATTGTTCCACAAATTTACTTCCAGACAGTAAAATAACAAACAATACTAGAATATTTTCAAAGAGTATTATATTTCTTAAAAATATACAGTTAACTCCCATTTATCAATGGAACCAAGTGGATTGGCTGTAGCAGATTATCAACAAAAATTATGAAAGCACGAATAAAGCAGAAATATGCATTTTAACAACTTAATCACAGTACAGAGAACACAAAATCACTAACTATTTGAAGAATGTTAATATTATTCAATACTTATAATTTAAATGCAAATTTACTTCTCTATTAAATAAACAATTATACTTATTAATATTGAAACACTTCCTATAGAAGCCTTTTTTTAGACACCACAGACAACCCACAAAGCTGATAATTGGAAGTTTACAGTTCATTTAAATTGAGAAAAATTTTGTGCGTTCAATTTAAAAATGAAAAGGAAAACTAAACATTAAGGAAATAAAGATTTCTCAGTTTAAGAGCACATTAACTTTAAATTATAAGGTAAACTACAATAGAAATATTGTACAAGAAACATCGAGTATTTAGTTTGTAATTTTTAAAAAGAGCAATAAAAAGTCATATCTCCCTATATTAAAGTAACGAAAAATGTTTCATTTATATAGCCCACATTTAATTCACTTAAATAAATAGGCACTTCTTAAAGTAAATTTCAAACATATCAGCAAAGGATTTGCGTGAATCTTTTATTAATACAAACATTATTGATGCATAAAATAATCCAATTCTGCTTAAGCAGAAAAGAACAGCAACCAACTAACAGCATAATTAATATGCTACATTCAGTTCAGACACTTCACAAAAACAATTTAGTATAAATATTAAATTTTCACTCACATAAGGTTTTAAATATTAAAATTTTCAGTGAATTTAAAAATACATATTTTATTTAAAATTGCAACAAATACAACTACAAAAAGGCACTTTTACGGAAGTTTTAGCCACATATAAATGAAGCACAAAATAGCAGGAATATCAAATGTAATGTCTTCTAATCCTCCATTACATCACTTCTAGGTCACAAACTTGGAGCATTATAGGGATGGAATGGAAATTATCAGTATAGTATTAGCTAGTGTGAGTTTAATCAAAACATTCTTTTTCCAGAAAAGTGTTATTACATTCGATATGTTAAATGTTAAAAACTACATTTTTGGACTTCACTTTGCTGGATAGTCCATGAATTTAATAGGCAAACTCATTCACCAAAATTATTCATAAATACCTGTATGCTGTTTATAAAAATAGCACAGTGGTCACCTTAAAGATGTGGATATCATTATGGAAGCCTATGAAGTGATTATAGTGGTAGTGAAGCAATCAAAATTTAACATACCAGTATTGAGAATAACTTGGTAAAACGTGCCAACAATTACTTCTGAAATTGAGATAATTTAAAATATTTTTAATTTGCTCACCAAAGGAGATGGATATTATTTTGAATTACCTATATTTGACAATTCCATATTAGAGGCATAAGTTAAATCAGAACAAATGTATTTTATTCCGCAATTTACAAATTGTGCATTTTTTCAGATATTCCTATTATTTTGCTCCAAATTTATATCTTATACAGGTACCATCTCCAGTGATTGCATAACAACTTTTTATTTTATTTAAAAAAAGTATAGATTAACAAGAAGAAAGATGCTAAAAAATTGAAAAAAAGTAAAACAATTTTATATTGAATCATTTATAAAGAAACCTTCACATAAAATATAAGAGAATACTCTAAAGCAGGGGTTGGCAAACTGTTTTGATCAGTGATCACTAAAAATTTTTTAAACCTAATTGTATCGATAAATGTAAATTTTAACTGCTTTCATGCAAATTTTTAATTTTAAACTCATTAATATACATTCAAAATTTTAATAACAATTTATTACAATAGGTGATCGTTCTATGACCATTTACAAACACTCACTATTTTACTAATTACTTGTTTAGTTCACGATCCCACACATGTAATTTTAATGAAAATTTACGTATTGAATTTTTGAAAAGTCTTCTTTGAGAACTTGTTTTCATGGATCCTTTATTTATGATGTTTATACATTTTTCATTACGTTTTTTCAATTTTATTTTATTGTTGAGTTTTAATATTTTTATTAGAGAACCTAAATATTTTGAATTATGGATTATTAACGGCACTAGTGATGTTGAATCAACATACTTCAATAATTTATGAGGAATTTTTTCCACCTATTCTAACACATGTCTTACAGCCCAGGCAATAGCATATAAACAGCTTTAAATGCAAATATCATAAGATACTTTTGCAAAGAGTGACAATGTCTTGGAATCATCTCACAAAATTGGCATTCTATGTGCAATGCACTTGTCAATCTAAGCTTGGAATAATACTGCAGAACAAAATGATACCTAGCTCATTTTGGTATGCATACTTTAGAAAAGAAACCATTGTAATTAAAGAAAGCCAAGAACATTTACATGACAACTTGAGTGAAGATGAGTTGCTCATTCCTTAACTTCAACGATGAAACCCACAATTTCATTTCAGGACATTTTGAATATGGACTCAAATGCAATTTAGATGTAAGAGGTAACAGATGATTAAATGATTAAGACCATAACTGAGAAAGAAAAGGAACTTTCAGCTATCAAACAAGAAAATGACACAGTTTCATAACAATTTTTTAATGTTATAACACTGTCCTTTTCCTTCTCAGTCATGTTCAGTCAGTTAGTAGAAAATAATAACATAATGTAAAACAAGCATATAAATGACTAACAAGATTGAGGTACCCCCCTTTATGCATAAAAAGAATAGTAAAACTCTTGCCTTCATCAAAAAAAAACTGGAAAATTGTTTTTAAAAATAGTTTGAAACAGAGAGAGATGAAAGTAGATTCTTACTTTGCATGATTTTTCATCAACAAAACAAAAGTTGGATTTGTTTTAATGGATGAATTTTGTTTTCCAAGTGTTTGAAAAGTGCATTCTAAATATTTTTTCCAATAGAATTTTACTCAAAAATTTTAATATTTGGACAGTTGTTTAATTTTAAAAAAATCAAGTTAAGGTGTAACAATTAATTTTTTATTTAATGAACTTTTGATTCTAAGAACTATTTTACAGGTCCTGTGAGTTTGTAAAAACCAGTATCTACTGTAATTCATAAAATCATAAGTTTGTATAATAGAAAAATATGACTGTAAGATTTTAAAGCCAAACTAGTATACTTCTTTTTTGCAAATAAAATACTATTTGAAAGTTATTTATTGCGGATTCCATTATAAACAGATGCAAATTAAGATCTATTATTGAATTTACTTTTACATTATTGATGAAAAATTAAGTAATCTTATTTTCTTCCATTTCAAAACTGCATTCTTAAGAATACATTTTTCTAATCTTTCGATACAGGAAAGCATTTTAAAACTGTTTCCCGCAAAATAAAGAACCTCAGTCACAAGTCATTTAGCTACTTGTTTAGGTAATGATCATTCCCTTTTCAACTCCCTCATATTTTACTTGTTCAATATTTGAAGTTCTTTCATATTCTCATTTATTTTGTTCTGAATAATTCCACTATGTTTTACAGGTCTTGTGAGTTTGTAAAAACCAGTATCTACTGTAATTCATAAAATCATAAGTTTGTATAATATCGCTGCATAATATTTCGGGGAATCCCCGTATGCTGCGAGCGATTTCGTGAAATCCCCGGGTTGAAATAAAAGAGCGCTAAACCGAAACAGCGTTAAGCGGGGTCTTACTGTACTTGGCATGTTATGATTTTGTTTTGCGCTGGTGCTGCAGAATAATTACAAAGACAATGTGATAAATACAGATTGGATAGTTTGCCGATGATGGAAAGAAAGCACATACTGATTTGGAAAGATAAGACATTTTTAATGGTGCAAGATCTTGCAAAAACACCCCTAATACTAGGTTTGGGAAAAGAAGAGAGGTAAATAGTGAAGTAATTGATTTCCAAGCATTAAAAGAAGGAATTTGTATTTTAAAGATTAAGGGCAAAATTTTTAAACATAATTTTATTCAGTGAGAATGCAGCTACTGAAGATGCAAAGGAAGAACTTCATAAGATACTTAAGAAGGAGAAATTAAATGTATCTAGGCATTATGTAAGAATTGTCTCAGGTGATATAAATGCAAAATTAAGGAAGGAAGCCTCGTTCAGATCAACAATTAGTTAGCTTAGACTAACAATAAAAATGAAGAGGAGTGGACTTTGCTACAAACAATAACATGGTTATCAGTAGTACATGTTTTAACAACAAATGTATACATAACCAAACATGGATTTCTCATAATGGAAAAACAAGAAATCAAATTGACCATATCATAAGTGACAAAAGGTATGCTTTTGATGTTTTAGAAGTCAGAAGCTATAGGGGAGCTGGTTGTGATACTAATCACTTCTTAGTGACACTGAAGTAGACAAAGAAATTCAATAAACCAGAACACAAAGAAAAAAACAAGAAAAATTTAATCTGATCAAGTTAGGTAATAATGGAAATTAAGATAACTATTGTAGAACCATAGCCATAAAGATGGAAAACGAATACAATAGGGATACAGAGTGATTCAATTGAAGACAAATGGAAGAAATAAAAAATTTTATTCAGCAGGCGAAATACTAGGAAAAGAAAAACAAAAAATTGTTTGATGAAGAATGTGAAATTTCGGTAAGAGGAAAAATGTGACGCAAGAATGAAATTAATATAACTTGTTACACAAGAAATAATGAAAAATTCTATAGGCAAAAGAAAAATTGCCTAACTACAAAATATGAGCAAAGGACACTGAAAAAAGAACGGATACAAATGGAGGACCTATCTGTGATGGAGGACATCCATGGAATGGATTTAAAACTATGTAAGAAGATAACAGTCATGAATAACTTTTTATCATGGAAAAAATAGAAAACTTGTTGGAAAAGATCTACTGGAGAGATGTACTGAGCATTTTGAAAATCTATTAAATAGAAATTAATTGATTAGACACATAGAAAATGATCAGGAAATCCAAGAGGAGAATGACTGTGACCTTATAAATTTGGAGGAGGTTGAAATTGCAATTAAAAAGTTGCAAAATGGGAAAGCTCCTTGAGAAGACATGATTTGCCCAGAATTATTAAAGTATGGTTGTAACAATTTGTACAAAATAGTCTTTGATTTAGTGAAAGGAATTTGAGAAAAAGAGGTATTGCCAAGTGAATGGAACAAGGCAATAATTTGTCTGATTTTAAAGGAAAGAAATATTTTGCAATGCAGAAACTATCGGGAAATTTCTCTACTTAACTTGACCTATAAAATCTTGACGAAAATTGTAGTTAATAGACTTATACCACTGTTTAAAGATAGAATTGGCTGACTACCAGTGTGAGTTTTATACAAAATAGATCAACTGTAGATCAGATATTGTGCTTAAAAAATATCCTGGAAAAAAGAATGAATGATGTATAAATATATACCAACTTTCTATTGATTTTAAACAAGCTTATCAATGAATAAAGTAGAGTAGTTTTGCATAAATTTAATAGGCTCAAAAAATTAAATTAGTAAAAATGACAATTGCATTACCTAAGGCATATATGAAGGTTCAAAATAGTCTGTCATGGGGATTCAATATAATGAATAGATTAAGTGAGGGAGACATTACCTATATTTTTGCCAAAAAAGTTAGAGAGGCTGATGTTTTTGGATTAGAAATGAGTATTAAAGATTAAATATGGGATTATGCATTTGAAAACAACTGATACAGATACTGAACTTTACTTGCAACTTTTTTGCATAACAGATATTAATAAGATTTAAGGCAATAACATGTAAGGTGAAACTACTAGTGTATAAAGTTGAGATGTAACCAGTCATTATTTATGGATGAGAAACTTGGACTTCAACTCAAGAAGATTAGATGTTAATAACTTGAGCGAAGATTTTAAGAGCTATATTTAGACCAATCAATGATGGTAATGTTTGGAGGAAACAATACAACTATGAAATTCAAAAACTGCCTAAGAAAAAGATATAATAAACCATATAAAATCAAAAAGAATCCAATGGTTGGGACACTTGGAGAAAGAAAATGACAACCAATATACAAAAATCTTAAGATCAGTGTCAAGATCAGAAAAAATAGCTTGTGAAACCAAGATACATTTATAAGAGACTGGCATCTCAAGCATTCATTATTTGATACAAAGCTGACTTGAGAAGACCAGACAATTAACTAATCATTAATTTTGAGACTGATGTTTCCAATAACAAAACATTTACATTCGTAATATTGATTAAGAAGCTTAAACTAATTATTCATAATGAGACTGGTGTCTCCAAAAGCATAATAATCCTGTAAAATTTGGCTTAGGAAGCCAAATCAGAAATTTTTGTTGTAGATCAGTGTCTTCTCTGTACAAATTCCAGCACAAACTCTCACAGTATTCTATGCTATCCTAAGGTGCTTTCGATCTTTACAAAAATTAAAATTTATGCACTAATCATGTCTGATACTTAAAAAATAAACAATCGTTTAGCCCAGCATAATATTAAAATGTTTCTTCCCAGTCCGATTGAATAGCTTTTTATCAATGCCCCTAAAAATTTCTTACAAATATTTTTTGAGGATAACTTATTCTCATATATCTTTTCATATGATAAAAACCTTTACACCATTTAATTTATGAAATCTTTCGCACACAAAAGCATCTGTAAGATATTTAGATTAAAATTTAAATTACTCTAAAGTTCAAAAGTTGCTTGAATAAAATAGTTTATGTCTATAGTTCAGATAGTAAATACCATCCAAATTATTTGATTAAAAACCAAAAAGCAAAGCTCTGAAGAACAGTACAATTTATGAACAATATTCCAATGCATTTCAAGATCCTAATCTATTGTAAAAAATATTTTCTTCACAGAAAAGTTTTTATACACTATTTTCTAATATATATAGTAGGATAAATATTGAAAATCAGATTATCACTTTACAAATATTAAGAGCATTTTCATTTATTTTAGAATATATATATTTTGAGCAATTGAAGGGTTTGCTGCAAAAAGGAGATAGCTCCATCCCATAGCTGTTGGGAGTTATAAACACTTTTTTGTGCCAAAAAAAAACTCTTTTATTTGGCACCAAAAGGATGCAGCTCTAATCGTTATTTCCAGAGTTACTCAAGAAATGATTTTTAACTTCGTTGACCTATTAAAAGGTTTCTTCCTTAAAACCCCTTACATCATTTCTAATGGTAGCAAAAGGGAAAAGTTTTTAATAACAAAATTTAGGGTTTTCACTTATGAAATATCCCACATCAATGCAGGAAACATCTTAGCTAGTGAAAGTGTTGGAATACTGTGTAACAAAACAGTAAGAATGTTCAACATCTAAAACAGTACCCCTATAATGTTGAACAAGCATACACCTACCACTCAAGGCTCCAAAATATAAAGGTGTGATGGACCAAAATACATCGCACAAAATGATATGTGGTTCTACAATCGACTACAGCCAGACAACGCGCCTGATGACCCAGATGTTACAGAATGTGACGATTGAAATGATGTTATTTTCTGTTTGTAAGACCAATAATTTTGCTGTACTTTATTTTCAGTTTTCTTTGAATAAAAAATACATAATAATAGTACATTCCATTTATTTTTACACCTTTGTCCAAGACATAACATGTTCCTCCATTCCTCATATTCCATTTTTTTGGGCAAAAAAGAGGTAGCTCCAAGAATCATCCACGTACCACCAACATTTGGATGATATTTTTTGAATGAAAATACTGTTCTAATATGTAAACTTCATAGTTGACAGTAAGCAACAATATTTTTACATAACTTAAAATTTGAATTTTTTAAACGTTTCTTTTGGTTTCCCAAAAATTGGAAAAATTGGAGCTACCTCCTTTTTGCAGCAAACCTTCAATTGATAAACTTTCTTTTAGAGCCTAAATGTGCATATAATCAACTTAATTTCTAGTTTCATCAATATTTAATTAAAAAAAACATTATTCAGTTTATTCTCAAGACTTCTTCATGCTTTTAGCTACACAGTCATTAACACATGTTGCACAAGTATTAACATTTCCACATCCTTAACCCGGACACAAAACTAATTTATTAATAGCTAATCTGGGTGAGCTCAATAATTTTTAGAACTAAAGTAAAAGTACTTTCATTTAAAAATGCAAATATTTACTTTATGTTTAATAACTCAATCACATACTAGAAGTTTTATATTTTTAAGAGTAACATGACAATCAATCTCATCATAGTAGTACACCAGGTGTGTAATGAAAATAATAAACTTTGCCCTGGAGATCAAGGGAATTTTGCATAATACTAGTCCCAAATAATCCCTTTAACTGAATTATTTTACACATTAATTGAAAGGAAATTTTAGATTTAATTGATAATTTCTATTAAAACAATATTTGAAATCAAATTACAACTTCAGAAATTCCTCCCTAGGACAAAAAGTGGCACCTCTGGTTTTTGAGTTATTAATCATCAATCAAATCTTCTGGCAAAATTTCATTACTTTTTACACTATGTCTTTATTAATGCTTGTATGTCAAAATGTTTTATATCTCTTTTTTGTAACATCATTTAAGCAGAGAGTGTGCACAGCCTCTAGCGTGAGAATTTCCTGGGGCCACTCCAGCTTGATCATATGATCGCAGTTCATATAAATACCTGATGATATTTGCATAAGAAGCTTTTAATTATTATCAGATCCAAGGGCCTTAAAAATGGAAGATTAGTAAGGCAGAATTTTCATATGAATTACTTCAAAAGTTAGAGACATTCAATATGAATAGTGCAATTATCCAGTTATAGCTTAACAATTTTCAGATCTAAAAATAAGGTCAATGCTTCTTTTAGTTAAAAAAAAATATTTGAAGTTAAAAAAGACACCATTATTTTGTTAGCAGATAATTCAAAATGTTCATCTTTCTCATGACTAAATATGTACATTATTAAATAGTGAAAAAATATTTTGTACAGAATTCACACCAATTTTAATCAATTTTTCAATTACCGACATGGGACTATGGACCATTTTGACAACCACTGCTATAAAGTCATACAAAAATTCTTTCAGAGCAACATTTTTTGTCAAAATATTTTCAATTATGATGGACAAGGATGGAACAGCTTTAAAAATGTGTAATGAATTCAAAATTCTTTCAAGAACACTCAGAGCTTTTCTTTGGCACAATCACTAATCAAGTCTATGTTAATTTAATAAAACCACTTTATGTAAGAATAAATACTCTAAAAATTTCACTCAACATTTCTTTGGTCTTTATATTTTTAAAATAAAATATTTGACATAGCATAAGATTAAATATAATTTCATTAAACTATAAATTTAATAAACAACATGATTATGATTTTATCACACACATACTTCAATACACTACAAAAAACACGCGCAATGCAATTTAACTACATTTGTATGATACCTTTAAACAGTCATCATATAGATTTAGTTTTACATCCTTTTCTTTTTAAAAGTAATCCATTAAATTCTTAATATGTCTTTAGCAAGAGAAGACTTATCTGCAAGTTATCGTACAACTCCATCCCACATATCTTGCCGCTGCTTTGCCTTCAGCTTTCTTTTCTCTACAAAATTAAATGAAACAATTTTTCATTGAAATATTTAGATTTCACTATCCAAAATATATACATTTAAAATACATAAAATATATTTAAGAACTAATAAACATTCATAAAAGAACTTCGTATAAGAATAATCCTGTAAACCAACAAATGTTTACTTCAATCCTCTAAAACACATTTTTTATATATATTTTTACAGAAAATTTATGCATGTATACATACATACATTGCATATATATACATAGTATAAGTCATTTTTTGCAATTTCAATGGTGGGAGGTGACTAGGGAGCGTGGGTTGGAATAAAAATATTTAAAAAAAGTACATACTATACAAAGTGAAAATGAGTTGTTTATATGTTTATTTTGAATTTCAAATTATATGAATCAAATTTTCATACTGGCAAGCATAAAAATGACCAAAAATACAACTTGGTATGATATCATTGCTGAAACTGTCTGACAAATTGGCATATTCAAAATCGTCATTATCACATAACTTTTTCTAAATAATTACAAAAACATTTAGAAGTTATTTGTGGTTATGATATTATCGTTTATGATATTTCTGTAATA
This sequence comes from Latrodectus hesperus, assembly GCA_037975125.1. Taxonomy (NCBI): domain Eukaryota; kingdom Metazoa; phylum Arthropoda; class Arachnida; order Araneae; family Theridiidae; genus Latrodectus; species Latrodectus hesperus. Next base: position 111,495,583 of record CM075854.1, on the reverse strand, counting down.
AAAATGGATACAGTATCTTTTCACACCAAACAACTGTTTGAAATTCTTTATTATAAAGCAAACTTATAGCTAATCAAAATGCACCACCTGGATTATACAAAGAAAATGTTGCATAGTGGTACCATCTATGTTAAATAATTATAATCTAGCCTACCTATTTTTACTTTAATGGACATCGAACATGCATTTGAAATAAAATAACACGAGATACAAGAGCATCTGTGTCAGACACAGACATGTGCAATTTTGCGGGTAACTTTCATCAGCATTAGACAAGGGGGAGATGCATTAAGGGGTTAATATGGGCCATTAATAACACAGAAATTCTAAAAGCAAACAGGCATCTTTATCTAACTGTATTACAGGACCAATACTTTTTAAATGAAGAAAGTCTCACTGAAATAAATTAAAATAAAGCTTTAATAAAATTAAGTGAAACAAAAGTTACAGAAACACAGATATTGTCAATATTTAACTTCGATTTTTAAAAGGGGCTCTTCATTTATAATGTAAGGCTGATGGAACAAAAGGCTTATTTACAAAGTATAGATGTCCATGACAGTGCTATTTATTAACTTGTTTTATCCAAATATCAAGTGCATTTACAGTTGAAATTCAGGTATTTGTTGATTTGATTGATTTCTACTTTCTGGTTTTTAACTCTTACCCTTATGCATAAATTAAATTTTAAGCATTTATTATTTGGCGAAAGAGTATTCTATGAGAAAGAGACTATTTTTAAAAATTAGAGAGAACTGTGATTACATTTCTAAGGTGTCCTATTTTCCAAATAAATGAAAATAAATGTAGAAATGAAAAAGAAATTTCAAACAAAAGAACAGTTTATCAACACACTATTTTTGAATAACATAGCAAGTAAAATTTTGAAATATTTTCTAAATAAATAGTTTGTATTTTTATTAAATTTAGTCTGAATAAAATTATTCAAATATTTAAAATCTTAACATCAGAATTTCTAATAAAAAATAGATATAATTGAAAAATTTATTGCATTTACTTTTCCATATCTAATTTTAAAAATAAATTTTAATTTAAGTAAAAACCAATCTTTTATTCATTATGTAAAACACCAGCATTTTCACATCAAAATATTTAGTCCAGGATAAACAATTTGGGTGTTCTTTTATTCAAGCAATAAATATATTTAAAATAATTTAAAAAATTAAATAAAGTTAGCAGATTGATTGATTCTTTTTTTTATCAAAATCTTTCAATAAGTTTAATACAAATGTTTCTGGAAACAATTTTAATTGGACTCCAAATCACTAAAAATATTCAATTTTGTGGAAGTGAAACACAAGAACTGTTGAACTGAAGACCAAAGTTCCAACCAACTTCAGCCACAAGTTTGGCTCTTTCAGTCATCAGGGGTAGGGAGAGGGCAGAGACTGATGTGTAGGTTTATAAAATGATTTACAATATTTTTGCAGCTTAACTTGAATCTCAAGCATATGAAAAATCATTCTTATAATAACAGATTTTTAGCAAGATGTTTCCACATATAGATTATTTCAATTGGTTTTAGTGTTTTTCATAACAAGAGGCTTCTATTTCTTTAATTTTGAGGTTTATTAACAATAAAGACATTAAAAATCTAATTAAGATTCAGAAATATAGAACTTACTATATTAAAATAATTTGATGTCAGTGACTTGTTGGTCCCTAAATAAGGGTTAAAGTATATGTGTTTAGATATTCTGTTATCAATACCCAGAATTAGGTAATTGCGAATATTTATAACTATAAGCAGAGCTATAAGTATTAAGTGTTTAATGAAGTAAAAAAACTTAGCTATTGGTTTAAGTATGTATAAAATATTTCATGTTATTGATAGAACCTAATACATTAGAAACTAATAGTATACCAACAATCAGACTTAAATAAAAAATAGCAAGTTTAGTTTATTGATATCAAATATAATAAAATAATAAAATAAGTACATAATGTAAATTAAGTTTAAAATTTGATAACAGATAAAATAAAAATATTTCAGTTAAATAATTCATAGGCCAGATGTTTACAAACAAAAAATAAATAAACTATAATACCAAGGAATTAGGCTTTAACCAAAACTATCAGACACCAGAGTTGTATGATCAAGTCACCAACATTTGATTCGCCTGCCCTGCTTTTAATAATCTGGCATATGGCCAAATTGATGAACTGGCATGCATATAATATTAATGGCAGGTAAATACACAGAGAATAAATACTTATATTTGAATGAAGCAATGCCAGAATGGTAAAGCGATAAAGTTTTAAGCACATTAGAAATACAAAAGTTGGATAAGAGTAAGCCGGTAAAAATTAATTTAAAGATAAAATAAATATTTCAAATGAATAGTATGCAGATAAGAAAAATTATATATATATAAGTACTAAACTAAGAACTTAAAAGTACTAAATACATAAATTTTGTTTGTACTGGAGTAACATGATTGCTTTTTTAATTTCATTATGCCCTTCAAAAAAAGTGGATATAAGCTATAATGCATTAGTCTATTATTCAAGCATTTGTTCAAAGAAAATATTTGTTTACTGAATGCATTGAAGCTAAACTCTAATTTTCCTGTTTAAGTATTCTTAGATTCTTTGAGGTTTGACTTGTTATTAAACAATGCTTTGCACATGAAGACTAATTTGAATTGAGACCATTATTCCAAATGGATTCAATACAACAAATATCAAAGTTCCAGGTCAGATTCGAACAAACAAGTCATTGAACAGAAGCCCCCCCCCCACACAAAAGAGTGCTAACAATTTGGATAAGAATTTTTGAAAAGACAAACAAAAGCAAGGTTTCATTAGTCAAAATTAGAACTGGGCACTCTACCAGGCATAAATTTTATTATTTATAAAATGTCTTGCAGTTTATAAGTTCAAAAAAGTATCAGTAGCAAGCAGTCTCAACTAAGTTTGAAGTCTTGTACATTTAAGCAACAAATTGAGGTTTTAATTTATTTTATTTAAGTATTTAAAAATGACCATTTTTTAAAAAAACAAAATCTCTTTTTCTTATCAAAGACCAGAAATGTCACATTTAGGACAAACAGTCTGAATTAGATATTGTCAAATTAACAGACCAAGCCTAACGTTTAAGTATGCCAAAAAGTGACATTAATAAGAAATGAAGTCTTAAACAGTACTTGCATTGTATTATAAATTATAAAATATATCTGAAGAGGGAAGTTCATTCATGGGATTTATTAACTAATATTTAATGATGATATGATTATCAATATGAAGATATATGTGACGATAATGGAGTTTAAAGACCAAAAGAGACTTCTATGTACTTGAAATGAGTAAAATTTATACATGTACATACTTCAAATAAGTAAAATTCATTAGACTTCATACAATTCCTACAATCATTTTTTACTCAACATCATTTTCAGACTTCATTTCAGGCATTATACATCAAAAATATGAAATACCATTCCAACTCACAACAAACATCCAATACCCTCCATCTTGTAAGATGAGGACAAAAAGTTTCAGCTTACAAGATTGGCTACCTGAATTAAAAAGAACACAAACATACTGATCATTATATTTTCTTTTTGAAACTTTTTACTCATAAATAATTACCCTTCGCTTCTTTTAACATTGTCCTTTCCATATCTCTTTGCTCCTTTGAAGTTTTCACTTGTAAACCTAATGCACCAGAAACAAGACGCCGAGCTAATACAGCAGAAGTTGTAGGCCTAGGTCTACTGGGTTCTTCTGATCCTACAAAAATAAACACCACTTCTCATGAATATTAGCAATAATCTATGGTTTTCACATGCTTATTAAAGATATGTTTTGACTTAAAACTTATTGTTTGTGGCACACTAAATTAAAAAATAATCTTTCCCATTCATTGTAATATCATGTAAATTCAAGGTTTTTGCTAAAAGAATAACATTTTATTACTCATTTAATAAAATAGTGGCATTACAATAAATTACCAGTGTTACTTTTAAGCATCTACAGTTCTGACAAATGTATAATTGTAGTTGCAACACATCATCCTTAATAAAAGGTTACATTTAGTAAAAAAATTTCTTAATACAATGGAGATCAGAAGCAAGTAATTTTAACTTGATAATTATATCTTGGTACTTCTGTTCAATAATATGAACTCTGAAAACAGGTGACAACAATTTTGGATTTCGAATTTTGGGAATCCCCAATCTGGAACAAGAGGGTCTTGAAAATCAAATTACCAAAGAAAAGTAAGTAAAATGTTAAGTATTTTATGTTATTACCCCAATAAAATAGCATAAAACTGAATAATTTTGAAACATTTAAAGTGCTAAAAAAATCTTGTCATAAACAAAAGCAGAGATATATGAAAACATTAAAAAATTCTCCACACAGCTGAATATTTACCTTTTAATGATAAAAGTAATTCATAACAAGATATAAATCAATACAATAAAAAAATTCACATTATAATTTTAAATATATTAAATCTTTAAAAGCTGATAAATTTATTGTAAGTTTTTCAATAAAGTGTTAAATAATACATTAACTGTTACATTACATAATAATAAAACATTTTCAGAGTAACATTTTCCATAATAAAAGTAGCAGATACAAACAAACAATTTCTCAAAAATTTCAGAATTCCTACATTTTTATATGATATTAATCATAAAAACCAATTATAGAGTTAAAAATAAAGAGACTTCTAAAAACAAATCATAAGATTACAATATCTTTAAAATAAAAAATATCATACTTTCACACAATCTTGCCTTAGCTTTAGATTCTTTAATTCCTTCTGACAATGGACGGATTTTAAGAAATGGAGAATGTAACTGAAGAGCTTGATTTGCTGGAAAAAAAAATTGATTTATGGACCAGAATAAACTATACAATAAAGTGAATTATAGATTGTCAAACAGTCACTTATTTTTAATGAAGAAAGCAAAGAAAAAGAAATTTCTTTCTTTACGTGTGCATACCAGTAATATTCAAACTTTTCCTTATTGAGACTTAACTCAGAGTTTGTACAGATTCTCAACAAAATATACTTAGTACCATACTGAATTTTTCCAGAAGGTGAAAACACAAGTAAAGTGAATAAATATTACTCTATTATTTCTGGCCAAATATAAATGTAATTATGAATTCAATGATTATGAATGTTTTTCTTTAATATTTTTGATAGTTATAAGTATTTGCAAAAATTATTATAAATGCTTTCTTAAAATCAATGACTATTACAAAAGCATTAAATGAGTACTGCAAGAATAAAAATGATTCAATAACTCAAAAAATACTTAATAGGACACGTGGCTCGTTGTTGTTCTCTTTATGAAGGTGCCTGGTAACTTTTGCTTCAATTGTTAGATGCTACAATCCGCTTCAATACCCGCCAACCTATTTTAGTAAGCTCCTCTTTCTGTCCACTATTTTGGCTATTATTTTTTTCTAAGTCTAATGATTTAAATCAATACAGAGGAGAAGAGCAGTAATTATTTTTGTCTATAAATCACATTTATATTTGCCAAGGAGAATCTCAAAAGTAACTAATTACTAAAAAAAAAAATTTATCATTGACTGTAATGTTCAATCAACGTGTAAAATTACAACATCAGTAACAATGCAAAAATTGTATCTTGTTAGAAATTGAATCAAGGTTTCTTTATTTTTTCTCAATTTCAAACATTTTTTGAAAGAAGTAAAAAATCAATTCCAAGAATTTGTAATACGGAACTAATTTAATTTTCTAAACCAAAACTAAAATTTTTTCCACAGCTACAAAAGCTTTATATTTTTTTTAGATATGCAACTCTGTAAAACTTAGTTGAATAAACAATTTTGTAAATCAAAAATTACATAAAAAATTTAAAGCTTTGTTGAACTATAATTAAAATACATACCTAAAGTTGGGTTTGTAAATATTGCAAGAGCATGACAGTCATCTACCCACTTCAGTGTGTAAGCTTCTTGCCTATAATGAGTCAATTTATATTATTAAATACAGAACAAAAATATGCATAACACAAATAATAAGCTACAAGAAAGAATTGGAAGATTTTATATTTAATGCTCTAATATGGGCCTTCAAAATGACTGCCCATCAAATCACAGTGGTGAGAATGAACTGTGCAAAACTGAATAAACATCAATGAAAAAAGTTATACATCTATTTACATGGCAATTTCTTCCATAAAGTGAGAAAAAAAATGCTACCCAAATATAATGGAATTTCTAAAAGAATACTATTTTTGCATTAATTAAAACCTTAGCAAGTTATTTTCAGTTATCAGTAAAAAAAAAAAAAAAAAAAAAATGGCAAGTACATTATTTAAATTTTAGTGACAATAAAGAATCAAATGTTTGATTATTTAGATGTAGACAGAACAATTGTTAACATCAATAAAATAACAGAATGGTTAAAGTACTTTGAGTATGTATGAATAATTGAACAAGAATTTACAGTTTTTAGTATGAGGTCTAGAGCCATGTGTCTAAATCAATAACTGAATTCACAAACTTTTAAATTAAAGCTTTTAAATTCAGTGCTAGCCATTCAGTAGCCAGCTTTGATGCACAATTAATCTGTACTCTTTATAACATTATATAAAGTTTCTTTAAATTATATCCCATTAAATGATAGCAATACTTCTATACTAAATTTATGCAGGATTAAATATTTTACAATCTGAATTGAATAAATCCCGGTTAGCATTCTTTTTTTAAATCCAATTTGAAATTATTAAATAAAAAATAAGAAATTTATATCAATAGAATATATGATTTTTGAATAAAAAATTAATTCTGTTTTGTTAAATCAAATTTTTATTAAAAATGTATAATAGTAATTAAATTTTTAAAAATCATAGATGTTTCAATGCTAATGTAAAATTTTTAATTTCTCAAATAAGTCTTATTAATAGTGCTTTCTGCTACACTTGTAGCATTGATTAATCAACCAAGAAGATGAATAATAAAAGTAATGCAGATGAGATTAAATCATTAATAATCAATCAAGAACTTTGAATAAAAAGGGAGTTGAATTAAAAGAAAATATGAAGCAAAGGAAAATTCTATCTACTAATGGGTAACTGTTATATTAAAATATATTATTGAACATTATATTGTTATCCAAGAATATTCCAGTTATAGAATCAATTTATTAATTGTAAGAAATTTATTTTAGAAAAAAAAATTAAATTAAAATTTACTCACTTAAACATTGACAGTGCAGAAATTAAATCTTGCGTGTTGAATTCCACAGGGAAGTCAAACAGTTCGACAATATAATCATAATCTAAAAATATAAGCAATAATTAAGATTATAAAAAAACTCATTAACACTTCATAAAATCAAGTTATCATTAGTTAAATAAATGAAACAACCATAAATTAAAGGAAATCATCTATTCTGAGGAATAATATAAGGTTGTTTGATATAAATAATAACTTACTAAAATCATTTTATGCTTTAATTGTTTTAAACACAGCTTTGCAAATATTATTAACATTATGAAGTTAATATATAAACTAGCATTTTTTTTCGCCAATTTTGACCAACAAAATTGTTTGCAAAGTAAATTTAACAGAATAAATAAACTTGATTTACAATCATAATACCAAGTTAATATTTAATAGAATTATAAGATTTTAATTAGTAACTTAAAGCAATGAAAAATTTCAACAATTTCTTATCAAAGTACACAATTACTTAAAAAAAATTAAATTAGAAAAAGTAATAATAAATTATAATCATCAATGTGGAACTGATAAAAATAGAATTATTTTTTATACATAAATTATATGTACTAGAGCAGTGTTTCTCAACCGCCGGTCAGTGAAATATCTAGCTATCTGTCAAAAAATCCAAAGTGTCATCAGACAACAACTGATATTAAAATAGCACCTACATTAGAATAACCATGGTTTACTGGTTTAGAAAATAATATGATTGATGATGAAAAGGAAAACAAATTGGCATTTATGTACCTAATTGCCTTCCATAAATTGCCTTGCTGTACACCATTTAGTATGCCCTATCTGCCTTGAGTATCGCTAATTACTTGAATGCTGAATATTTATCATAGTGGTTAAACCATCTAAGGTTAAGTTTTGCTTTTTATCTTGCTTACATTCTTCTGCAAGGTGAATACATTTTACAATCTGCGCATAAAGAAAATGTTTTGTAAAGCACTATATCGCAGACAATTTGAAATATTGTTTTTCATTTGGCCATAATCAGAAGAAACCCGAATGTGTTGCTTGTAGAGATGTTCTTCACAATGAAAGCATGAAATCTTCCAAGCTTTTCCAGCATTTACAAACGCAGCAACCACAACTGGAAAGCAAACCCATGGACTTTTTCCAGAGATAAAGTTTAAGAATGAAAATTCGAAAGGATGCATTTAAAAATGTTTCTCGGTTGATAAATTGTTTTAAAAGCATCGTATTTAGTTGCTCAGTGTATTGCCAAATCTAAGAAATCATACTCAGTTGTTGAAAAAATTGTCTAATTTTATTTAATGCAGGTGTGTGTTGTGAAGTGTTTGGCCAATCTGTGGCAGATAAAATGAAAACTGTCCAATGATACTACTGGACAAAGAGTATGTGAGTTATCATACGACATAGAAAGTCATTACTTCAAGATATTTGTAAATCGAAATGGTTTACTGTCCAAATGGATGAGTCAGTTGACGTCTCAAGTAGTGCCATATTATTATGTTTGTTATATTGACTACACAATCAATGATATTAAAGAAGAATTTATGTGTCGTGTCGAGCTACTATCCCAAACAACCAGTGCAGAAATATTTAAGGCAGTTATATTGATTCATTGATTGGAAAAAAGGCATCAGTTAGTGAGCTGATGGCATTGCTGCTATGATTGGAAGACATACAGGTGTTGCAAAGAGAATAACAGAAGTACCATCAGAAGAATTAGTAGTCACTCAGTGCATTATTCATCATGAACATTTAGCAGCAAAGAAATTGTCCCCACAACTGAATGGCATTCTTCTGGAATGAGTAAAAACTGTAAATTTAATCAGAATTAATGCTCTTAATTCAAGATTGTTTAAAACTTTCTGTTAAGAAATAGGATCGAATCAAGTGCAGTTGTTGTATTCCGAAATATGCTGGCTACCCAGAGGTAAAGTCCTTAACCGGTTGCATGAGTTGAGAAATGAGATACGATTGTTTTTAAAACAAAAGGGATCATTATTCAACAGATATTTTCAGAACAAAGAATGGGTAGCCTTGCTCTTATACCGATCAAACATATTTCCACTGATAAACAAACTAAATTTAAAACTTCAAGATAAAAATCCCATTTTCAACTTCTGCAATAAGATTGATACATTCAAAAAGAAACTCTGGTACAAACATGCAGAAGAAAACACTTTTGATATGTTTGGTTTTTTCTTTAATTACATTAATGCTAATGACATGGATTAGATGAACATTACCAGTGTAATTTTGGAGCATTTAAATGAACTTTCTATGGCTTTCAATCAGTATTATCCTCCAAAAGATGTGCGGTCAGGTAATCAGTGAATAATCAATCCATTTATTAATAATTACAATAATAATCTTACCACAGTTGAGGAAACAGAACTTATTGAATTATCAGATCTAGGACTTAAATTGCAGTTCAATACAGTATATATACCAGTTCTAGATAAAGACTGCAACAGAATAACCCAATCTTCAAGCAAAAGATTTTATTGCCCTTTTCCTCAACTTATTTGTATGAAATTAGATTTTTGGCTATAACTGTTAGTAAGACAAAATATTGAAATCGACTTGCTTTTGGGCCAGCTTTACATATTGCTGTAAATGGTTTAACGCCTAGGATTGACAATCAGCAGCAGAGACCAGTAGCAATTTCATCGATTTCATTTTTTACTTCCTTTAATATGGTATATTATTTTTGCTTACTCTGTGTATTTACCTATGCTGTTTACATTTTGATTAATAGTTGTTTTTGCTAACATATTAATTAAAAAAATAAAAACATTCATATTGGAACTTCCTTGGAGTTTAAATTAAGTTTTTGTAGTTTTATTCTAGATGCAATATTTTAAGTAAGTTGAATGTACATAGGTAAATTATAGCAAATAAAATGCTTTTAAACTCATTGTTGTCAAGATTTATTTATGTGAAAAAATTATGCCAATGGGTCGAATTAGTAGACTTACTGGTCCGCGAGAATGTACCGAAATATTTTACCAGTTCTTGAAGTAAAGCCAGTTAAGAAAATCTACACTACTCTAAAGTACATTCAAAAACTAATTATTCGTTTGATGGAATCATCTACATTTTTACCAACTGTAGAATATGGAATTATTAACACTACACTAAAGCAATAAATCTAAAAGTGTATGCTAAGTGTTAGGAAATCTATGGATATAAGTCAATGATTTACAGACATGTACCATAAGTGTGTATTTAAATATTAAGCATGTTCAAATATAATTTTTTATACTTTTCCCCACACAGCTTCATTCACATTATTGATAAAATAAAAATAATAACAAGGATAATGTAATGTCTTTATTTTAGAAATTAACAAAAATTAAAAGAATGATTCAAAACTATTAGTTAACTATTTGGTCTGAAATATTAGGTAAATATGCTGAAATTTCTAAGGGAAAAGGGATTTTAAAAGTAATGAAAATTTATTTTGCCAATATAGGAATGTTGAATGTACTGAGATCAAGTACTATTTCTAACCTCAAAAGTTTTCTAAAAAATAACAATTTGGAGATTTATATTTATAAAATATAACTCTGTGGTTTAATCAAGTGAATCAAATAGACAAATCTTTGATTAGATATTTTACATAAACATAATATCAAGGATATGCCTATACATTGTATTAATTTACAAATACTAATGCATAATAGTGCAAATAATGAGATTTTAATCAAATATTTCAAGTTTATTAAAATATCACTAATTAATTATTAAGTCAATATTTTAGTTCAAGTAAAAAAAATCAAATTCAACATTATTGACATCTTAAAACAATAATAAAAATTATAATCAACCAAAAATTCAAAACTTTCAGTGAATCAATTTTTTTGTTTGTTAGCCGACATTTTCTCTACTTTGCGCATTTTTTCTTATCTATCTTCTTTACAAAGAAAAGTGTCATTTGTGTATTTGTTTACACATTTTTAGCATTAATGAACATGAAAAATATGACAATAGGTTTATTTTTGCCAAATTTGCTCTAAAATTCATTCATTATTCTAATATATTTGAAAGTAGGTAGCTAGAAAAGAATTACTATAAAGGTAGTTTAATTATGACACCTAATTATATATCCTTACTTCATCCTGAATAATAAACAATGTTGTTCTAACATCATAACACAGTAAAACTGATTAATCATAATTAATAATGAAATTTAACAAAGCCGTATAAATGTAAATCAACAGAGAGAAAAAGATAGAACATTTGAGAATTTTGTTAAATGAAGTTGAAACTTCAGCAGAAGATATTAATCAAACAGGTAAGGATCAACTTGCTGAAAAAATGTACACTTATAGTGATAGTGAATTTAAAGTGAACAATAAAAGTAACAAAGAATCTGAATGCAAAAAACACAACTTAAAAAAAAAAAAAAATCAAATAAAGAAAACCAAATTAAAAAATATAAGAAAACTTAAAATTTAATTGTTGATGAAACTAAAAAGAAAAACCAGAAATTATTCAGTTTATAAAAGAAAGTTTAGTTACAGTAAATGAAATTACAAAACTCAAAATGACCAACAGTTTTTTTTAAGTTTTATTTATTGTTATTTTTTATTTCACATTGAACCTCAGAGAAATAAATACCAGAGAAAATATTTCTCTAAAGCAATATGCAAATAAATAAAATTTCTTAAATACTAATCACTATTTCCTATAGACAACATATGAAGACATGAAGTGTGCAAATGCTTTTAGTGCCAAAAAATCAATAAAGTCAATTCAAGTGAATTAGAAGATATTTAGTACCCAATAAAAAGTTTAAAACCCAACAAAGGCTGATGAATAACACATGCATGATTCAAATATAATACGATACAATTTCTAGTACAAGATGTGATAATTTTACTACCAAAAATCATTCCTCTTGTGTTTATTAAATGTGTATATCAATTCAAAATCTTATTACAAGAGCATAATTCTACTTTTATAATTTATGAAGGTTTTATCTCCTTAAATATAAAAAAAACTTTCCTGTGAATAAAATTATAGTTTTCCTAATTAAACAGTGTTCATAATGAAATAATTTATTTTTAAATAAAATTGATTGGGGTAAATCAATCACACCATGCAACTTCTAATGCCAAAGTCAGGAGAGTGTGCCTTCTAAAGTGTTAAATTATGGCTGGTTACTAAATCTTAGATTTCCAAAATCTTGTTTATAATGTAGTAGACACCACTTTAAAATAAAATTTTTTAAATTTAAACTTCTAAATTTTCTTCTTCTAAAATTAACTACTAAAACTTTAAAACTATCTACTTCTAAAATTTCTGTAAGAGAAATCAATTTCCAGGATGGAAATCTAAAACCAATGGTTTAATGAATTATTTTTTAATCATTTAGTAAATTTTAGATAAACAATACAAAAAAGTTAAACATACCTTCAGAAACTGATTCAAATACTGGTTGGTATTCAGAATATTTGTTTTTTGCAACTTTGACTTTAAGACGACCAGTAACTTTACACAGCTGAAATTAAGTGATTTCAAATATTAATTTGATTATTTTTTATTGCATTTTACATTTTTTAATAAACATTCATTAAAGAAATTGCAAGCATTAAAGTTTTAATTTTTTTTGTTTAGTCATTCTATTAAGAGATTTATAAGATGTTTCAGGGAAATTTTAAAAAGTAAATATTAAAACTTATGTGAAGCAAACATATTTTTGAGAAATTACATTATATGTAGACTGTATATTAATGTTTAATGTTAATTAAAAAATAAAAATCTAATTAATAATCAGTGAATATTACTCAAATTTGTGATTTATATCATATATGTTAATGGAAAAAAACAAATGAGAAATAATTTAGCAATTTTACAAGATAATTCTTAAGAATTCATGTTGTTTGTTAATTTAAGAGTGAGCTTGATATTTCTGATCACTTAACTTAGTAGGTATGTTTTAATACTTGAAATGTAATTATTATAGCCTGCACTCTAAAAATAGGTTTCTGAATTCCTTTATCAAAATTCATAAAAAAGGACACTGGGAGAACATTAAAAAACTAATTTTAGTTACTCATGAATCTCCTTTTAAAAATTAACGTTAGTTCAGCAGAGACAAAAAATGCTAAAATAACATATTTCATATCTTACATTATAATAAAATGAATATCACACAAAACATAACACAATTTAGTTCTAAAAGCATTAAAGAGAGACAAAGTGTGATTAGTTACATGAGGAGATGAAACTTTTTTCATAAGGTAGGATAAAGCTTGCTAAAGTATATTAGAAGAAAGGCACAAATAAAAAGAAAGTGCTTTTACTTCTTTAGCTTTTTCTTCATTAAGTATAGAATAATAGCTCATAAGATTAAAATTTTACTTACACGGTTGATACCAAGAATTCTGTAACTAAAAATATAACAGTATTAATTTCAGTGCCTTGTACAATAATAAAAACAGGTGTAGTATTAAATTTCATGCAAGTAAAGATAACAAGCATGCAATATATCAAATGTTTAATAAACTGTCAAATGTAAAATTCTATAATAACAATGTAACAGTAATAAAAATTCAGCTTTGTGATATCACAAGGAAAATGTGGTAAATGAAACAGAAGCATATAACATCACATATAATTTATATGTAAAAGGGATTCATTGTCTTACACTTAGTGTGCAAAATTTAATTTACCAATCAGAACTGTAGAGTAACTTTACCAATGCATTTTAAGATAGTCATTTAAAATTTGACATAGTTGCCAAGATAGACCAGAGCTTAATTGTGAAATTCACCAGCAACGACTAATCAGCTCCAAAAAAAGGCATACAGTTTGAAATCAAGCTGCTTTTCTAACAATTTGTCAGAATGCAGCCAAATATTTCAATGTTAAATACATGCAAAAATATTTGACTAAATAACCCATAACTGAAGGAAATCTTTTTTCTTTTTCTTTCTAATAGGAGCTCAGTAATGTGTGAAGGTACAAGCAAAGTATAAGTTGGAAGCTCCTCATGCAAAGAGTAAACATAGTATCAAGTTCAGGGATACCATTAAAATATAAAGCAACAATGTAAATTTTTTTTCTTTAGCAAAGCAAAAATGTTAATAATGACTGCAATCAGAATTTTCTAGATATTATAATACCTTCCAAAAAGAATAAAAGTTATAAATTTTAATGAACTGTCTTGAGAAATACCTTTATCAGTGACTGATCAGTAGTGAAGAAATTAGGTAAAATATTGTTATTGTTCTATAAAAGTACAATAGATTAATTTTCTAATTGAATAAAATAATTTACTGCAGCACACTGCACATTAAATGATCTTTTTAATAATGCATCAACTATTTCAACACATTTTAAGAACATATTTTTAAAATGTGGTGAAATAATGTGAATTTTTTAGTATTAGTAGTCTAAAGTGAAATTAAAACAATCATTCCAGAAAATGTATAAATGTTCATAAAGTCATTGGAAAATTAGGGATATTGAAAAAAACTTTAAAAATTAGATTTACTCAATATAAAGTATATGTACATACACACATAGATGTTTATGAATGTGTATTTTCATATTATAACAGAAAGATACTGAATTACTTTTGCTTTTACAAAAATTTACATTAGATTAAATCATTTGTAAAAATGGAATTAATCTTTTTTTCATTTTCTTTTTGCATGATTATATGTGCATTTTTAATTAAGTTTTTGCTGTGTTTAATTAGTAGTAAAAGTTAAGCAGTATGACTAACTATGAATTTATATCTTTCAGTTATGAATAAGTTTGTCTGTGCTGAATTATGTGAGTCTTAAATTATTTAAAATCAAATTTCATCTTCAATTTTGATGGAAAAAAACTAATTTGGAGTATAAATGACTTTACACTTCATTACAAAGTTTCTTTTAATTAAAGATAAAAATGGGTAAAATCCTAAGAGCAACTAAGATTAGAACTTCTCCCCTCAATCAAAACAAAATTTAAAGAGGCTGAAATTATACAAATAATCGGCAACAGTACTATCGATTAAAACTTTTTGTGATATTAATCACTTAAAAAGATATTTTTGGTATTTATAAATCAGTTCCCAAATAACGAAATTGAGAAAACGATTAAAAACCCTTAATTTCTCACCCAAATTTTGAGTTACCTCAAACAAAAATTTTCTACAAAAAAAATTTCGTACTCTTATTCTAAAGTCTATTAGCTTAATGTTTGTTGTACAAGGCACATTTTATGAACAACCATGGCAAGGAGCTAGATATATATTGAAATATCAATGAATAAATTTCACAATTCAGTAGTTAATATGATTCACTGTGGCCTAGGCTCTTTGGATTGAAAGCTGATATGATCCTAGCCAGTAGAGGAAGAGATGACTGCTGTGCTACTGCATATCAATTGAGATTGGTGTTTTTTTTAATTTCCACCCTCACAACTGTGAATATGGCCTATAAAATATTTCCCTGGAAAGCGAATAAGAGGCAAATGCTCAACCAGCCCAGATACTTTGCTTTAGATATTAAATTGCAAAAACCTCTAATAATAATGACAAATATTTTGAATACTGCTTTAAAGTAGGAATTCATTGATATTTTTGTTGATACCTGATTTGCATCTTTTTAGACCAAATTTTTCAAATTAAAAAATTATTATTCATATTACAAAACAATATACCAGGCAGCTCTTTATAGGTTTTCTTTACACAGTTCATTAAATTATATATTTAATGATAAAAATGATAATTGTTTTCAAAGAAAATCTCTTATAATAACTTCCTAACTTCCTTGATCTATCTAACTGGTAAAGGAGAAAGAGACAAATATTTGATTCTATAGTTGTTTCAATAGTATTAGAAGTACTTGATATATTTAAAATGGATGCAAAAGGTTAAACCATTTCTGAAAACTACTTTTACCATAGAAAAGTAAGGAAAACTTATTAATTTACAGAATAATTGTTTCATTGTTGTTTTGTGTGAATCATTGTTTTTATATTCACTATTTTTAATACTACCTTCTAAAAACACATGACAAGTCATTTTAGTGAAGAGAAATTTTAATTACATTGCAAAATATTTTCAACATTCAGAGTTAGCAATATTGTATTTAAGGAATTAGATTTGAAGAAATGTTAGCAACACTGATTGCGCCTGAAGGAATATTGGTAGAAAATTATAGATATCATTCATCATTCATGATGCGACAGCCCAGGATGGGCCAAGGTGTTCTAAAAAAGTGTTTTCCAGTCACCTCTACAGGCAGCCAAACTCTTCCCATTTTTTGTTCCAAAGACCCTACAGTCTTTTTTGACTGCATCCACCTATCTCAGCTTTGGTCTTCCTCTTCTTCTTACGCTGATGGGGGAAAAAAAAAAACTAAGTGTTTTATTGTCCTTTATTTTAATAACATGTCCAACCCAATTAAGACGGCTTACTTTAATGTGATTTACGTCTGGCTCGTTGTAAGTTCGATAGATTTCTTTATTGTATCTTTTGTGCCAGACACCATATTCCTTCGTACCTCCAAACTACTTCTTAAAATCCTGCATTCAAATAGGCCCAAAAGCCTCTCCTCTCTTACAGTCAAAGTCCAAGTTTCCAAGGCATAGGTCAAAGCAGGACGGATAAGTGTTCTATAGATATGCAACTTAGTTTTTTATGATAAAAATTTAGTTTTTAATAAATATCTAGGTTAAATATCTTACAAAAGGCTTTGCTAGCTGCAGTTAAACGTCTTCTTACAAAATTATAGATATACCTGAAATTATTCCAGAAGTAAAATGTAATCATACCTTGCTTAACTTATGACTTCTAAATTTAAGATTTGCTTAGTTAACATAAACGTCAAATGAGGTCTTCATAAAAGTGATGCTTTCGAGGAAAAGTTAAATGCAAACACGACAACTTATGAAAAATCTGGTCACTGTCTTCTAGTTGAACAAAGTCAAAGTAATGACAGATAATTTATCACATGCAATGCATGTAATTTTTTTTGAACTCATAGTAGTATTCCCAAATTTTAATTATTTTTCATATTTTATTCAACAAGTTACTACACATTTTTATTCAATGTAAAATCAAAATTTATCTTACAATGAATAAATATATTTCTGAATATTTAACCTTCAATTTATTTAAAGGAGGTCAAAAGACAGATCAAAAAGTATTGTGAACGTTTTACAAAACTGTGATGAGATACTTTTTTACAGATTAAAAAAGTTTTCAGCTCATCTAAAATATTTAACTATTTGAGTTGAACTTGGTACTCTACATCTTAATGCTTTAAATAACTCATCTACACATTCATCAAGTTCATAGAAAAGACCTCTTGATGAAATTTAATTTATTAACAACTACTTTTTAAGAACTCTGTAACCACTGATAGATTTTTTGAAGAGGAAAATTCTGCCTTTGATTTCAGAAACTACTGAACATATACAGGTGTTATTTTTCTGCTCTCTGCATTCATATTTTTCAAGGTAGAGGGTTAGAAGTTTAATACTGACATGCGAAAACAGCTCAGTACTTATGCTAAATTCTCCTGGAAAATAATTTACAGTACAAGTACAAATATATTACAATTATCTGTTTATGGTGTCAAAGATATAGTTCTCACTTAAACAATTAACTTTTTTAAGACAATCAATAGAAAAACAGATAATTTCAAAATCTTCTATAGTGAATAACTCATAAACGTGGCTTTGATGTTGTTGTTGCTGATCCCTGTTGTCTAGCAGCGCTAGACCAAGTCTATGACATTGCACACCCTCAGGAAATCAATGACCAATAATGGTCGCTCCAGAAGATCTTCTTTATCGAGTCCCAAGCACTCAAGGATATGATCCGGAATGGCTTGGCGTTTGGAACACTTAGCGCAAATTGGAAATTCCTTTTCTTTGTTGTTAAATGTCAATGATCTTAGGTGGCCACTTCGAAAACGAGTTATTGTAGTTTGTTCCAGTCTGCTGCACCGGAGGGATAGAGATCCGCCGGGACGATTACCCTGGTACCAATGGTGCATGGGGGGAATGGCAAATGCAGACCGAACAAGGCCTTTCTGTCTAGAGTATAGTTCAGTATAGGTAAGAGACGCCGGAGTAAGCATAGGCTCGTCAGTACCTCTTTTTGCTAGGGCATCAGCCAATTCGTTACCCGCAAGGTCTACATGGGAAGGGATCCACTGTAAGTGAATCTAATGAGATAAGGAGAGCCGTCTAAGCTTGTCCAAGATAGCTACTCCTGTATTATCACGGACTCTGTGCCAGTTAGTAAGATGCTAGATGGCGCTCCGGCTGTCCGACAAAATCCAAATTTCCTCATTCCCAGGGAGAGAAAGAACCATATCAAGACCCACATTAATTGCAATAAGTTCACTGCGAAAGACGGAACAGCCGTCGGGGTTTCTGATTGAGATTTGGTGGGATTCGTTTTGATACTTAATAAATACCCCACTACCGGAACAAGTTCTGTCATTTCTGCTACCATCCGTGTAAATAAGCACAGCTTCATCATGGATATTGTTGATCAACTCAAGAGCAAGTTGCCTTAAATACTCAGGAAGATCTGAAGACTTGTTAACCTCGATAGGAAGATTAGGGTGAAAATATACTCCGTTAAGACCCTCAGATGGGTCAATGCATGGGTTCAAGGAATGCGACTCTACAGTATTAGAGATAACATTATCACTGGCTATCTGACTAAGGGGACTTTTTCTTTTTAGTCTCTGGTTATTATTCCAGCCCCTGAGAAAGTCCGAGGTTCGATTTTGGGAGCCATAACAAAAGAGTTTATTAAAATACTTCACAAGATTTGAGTCTCTTCTGTGACTGAGTGGTAGCAAATTCGCCTCGTATAGAACAATGTCGTTAGGACAGCTGCTTCGAAGACCAGTAATAATCCGAGCTGCGCTCAGTTGAACTCGCTTGAGTTTATGAAGGCTAGTCTTAGAGGCACAGCAGTAAACTGGGAAGCCATACTCCAGGATGGGTCTTAAGAGCGTGATGTAAGTATTTCTAAGCGTGAATGCTTCTGCTCCCCAGTCGCGTCCAGATATATATTTCAGGATAGTCAGACGTTTTCTGAAATTTTCTACAAGATGGTCGATGTGCTTATTGCTTGTAATTTCAGGGTCCATAACAAAACCCAGGTATTTTGGATATCTATCCACTAAGAGAGGTTAATTGTTCAGAAAAATCCTAGGCTGGTAATTGTACAGCTTTCTATTTGTTGTAAAAAAACTGGTAGTGGATTTTAAAGGATTAAAACGTAATTTGTGGTTTTCAGCAAAGTTCCACACATCAACTAGAGTCTGGTTGATATTATTTTCCAAGTCAGCAGTATTGGCACTGGAGTTCCAGAGGACTATGTCGTCCGCAAACAATCCTACTTCACATCTCCTGCAGATAACTTTCTCGATGCCGTTTAAAAATAGTGTAAAAAGAATAGGGCTCAGAACGGAGCCCTGATTAAGACCCTGTCCCAACTTAAGACCATTCGACATGGAGTTGTTATATCTAACCCTGATTACTCTGTCTCTTAGAAAATCATATATCCAAGGCAGGGCCCTATTACGAATTCCAAAACCGTCAAAGAGCTTGGTAATAAGTCTCTGTTTCCAAACAGTATCGAAAGCCTTCGACAAGTCCAGGAAAACTGCCACTGTGTGATTTGTAGGCTTCAAATTGTGCGCATCTCGAATTCTCTGGGTTAAATAAAGCACCTGATCTGTAGTACTATGTCCTGATTTGAATCCATATTGTTCCTTGGGGAAAATACCATGTGAATTCAAATAAAATAAAAGTCTCTTTAAAATCATCCTCTCCATTATCTTACACGCAATAGATGTAAGTGCGATGGGCCTATAACTATCGGGAGAACTGGCGTCTTTGTTTGGCTTTCTGATAGGGATGATGGTTGCCCTTTTCCAGTCTTGGGGAAGCCGTCCCCATTTCCAAGATAAGTTAAGTTTAGCTTTGATGTAACTGAAAGAACCAATTTTAATACCAAAGAGATTTAGGGAGATAATTTACCTGCAAAAATGATGTGAAAATCAACAAAATATTAAAGCGAGTTAGCATAGATCTTTTAACTATAAAAGAAGTTTTAGTAGAATAATGTTGTCAAACACTATGCCTAGTGCTTGGTTGGCCTTGCAAGTGCTTAAGATTGGTTACCAGGTAAGCTATGTTTAAATAATAAGTCTCATTTGAATTAGTAATCGTGTGCAAAATGTGATAGCAGAGTGAGAAACAAAGCAAATTTCTACTGCTCATTCAGTTAAGGAGTATTCAAGTTCAGTTAAGGAATTCAACAAGGATCTTTATCATGAGATTCCATAATAAAAAATAATTGAAAATTTCTGCCTCATTAATAATTTTAGAACTACAAAATTTTAATAATCACAAATAAGTAAATAATAATACTTTTTCTGATCAAGAATACAGAGCTAATAGAGATACCAACAATATCAATGATGAGTTAATTGATAAGCACAACCTTGAGCCAATTGTAGTGAAGATTTGATTTTATTGGATATTTTTAGGCAGCTTTTTTGTAAGAAATGTATTAAAAGCAGAAAAAAATTGAAGCATTTTTCAAAAGGATACATATCATCTTATTTAATTTAAATAGTTTTCATTGGTAAAAATAGCTTTGCTTACCAAATATTTTTTAATGAAACATACTTATAGTGTAGATGACTCATTCAGGGAGATTCTAAGTAATCAGAATTTCCTCTGATTTTAGACACTCTAAGTGAAATCTGATTCAATCAACTATTAATTTGTTAAGCAAAAAAATCACGACTAATTTCTATCAAGTGCAATTTTTAGAAATTAATTCACTAATTTAAGCATGAAAACAACATGCAAGTTACTACAGTAAAAGACTAGGGAATTGTGCAGGTTTGCAGCTATTTCCAATTTTTATGGCAACCGCTGTACAGCTACATCTCCAACCTAAATTATGTCACTACATGCAATATTCGGCTACCAAATACTGATCATGTTCGAGCTTCAACTTTGCAATTGCTTGCTATTTAAAATTAAAAACATCAAAATTTCGAATATTTCATTATAATTACTAGCTACAGAAGTATTATAATGCTAATGACTAGAAACTATCCAAAGATTACATAATAAAAATCATAATAAAAACAAATATAAACTAGGTATCAAGAAGTCTACAAAAGTTCACACGCGCACAATAAAGCTAAATTTTTAACATAAACAAATTGCATTTTTTATTAAAACTAGAATTTTAATACCAGGCAGTGACACCCACCTTAAAAAAATTTCAGTGTAGTGCTACCTACTAGTGACAACCAGACAATAAAACTAAATTTCTAATGTAAAGAAATCCTATTTTTTATTAAAACTCTAATTTTAATGAACCAGATTTTTTTGCCTTAAAAAAATTTCAGTATGGCATAATCTAACACAAAAGTGAAACATGCAATATATCTTATTTAAAGATATATTTACTTATAAAAATACATTCTTATAAAAACTAAACTTTCTAATTAATCAACATTACCACTTTAAATATATATACATGTATTAGATATAGCAATTTTAATGAAAAACAAAATAAATAAATCAACAGCAGTTTGTCAATTGTCACAACTGGTCGAAAAATTAAGATTACACTGCTTCAAAGAAATGTTTTTTTTATTTCTACATGTTTTAAAAATTTACAAAAAAAACATAAGAAATGTTTTTTTTATTTCTACACCATACAAACTCTGCGAGGTACGAATCGAACAGATCATGCACATGATTAGTACTCCGCCTGGATCTTTTAATGTCCAACCAAACAAAATTTCACAAGCATTTTTTAAAAATTCCAAACAATATATCTTTTAAAAATTCCAAATAATATAACTCTAAAAAAATCCAAAGTCTAATAAAAACATTAATTTAACAAATTCTTAAATTGTAACCAAATAATTTCTCATTTAATACTTGAAGGGTTGAACACAAAACGAATTTTGCACATGTCATAAAATGAAAAGGTAATAAGCAATTACCCTACGTCATAAAACGAAAATCACATCACATAAATGCTTTGTGAACCATTAAGCCTGCTTGCTGCACTTTATTGCCTACTTTTGTCCTTCACACAGTTCCCTAGTCTTAAGTGGTTACTTCAATTTCACACATAATTATTTTTGATCGCTAAATCTGGCCAGATTCTTTCTTTTTGTGTAGTTCTATAGCTGTTACAGGCCATGACTGTCTCTAAAAGTATCCTCCATTGGGTTCTGCTGCCATAGATCAATAGACCATTTACTCCAATTTCTTGTAGTATTTTCTCACAAGTATCAATCCATTTAATGTTTGGTCTACATCTTTTCCTTTTTCCATCAACATTTTGAAATGAGACTTTCTGAACAGATTTTGGAATCAGAAATAATTATTTATTTCTAAAGTTATTAACAATAAATATTTATGAGTAACAAATTTCAAATTGAGTTTAATAAATAAAGTAGGATTTGCAGATTTAAATTGTGCATTTGTATTTATAATAAAATACAGTTGAAAAATTAAAATCTAAATCACATAATCACAAACATTCAAATTATCTTTAGGCTAATTGAAATAGTGCAAAAATTCATGTCATTGGAAACATAATAAATGAATGTTGTGAATGCAAAACATTATTAGAAGCAGATAATAACCTACCAATTGTTTGAGTCTATCAGTTTAAAAGCTGTTTTTAAAATCTTTTTTATTATCTTTTATGATAAATTCATATACCGAATGCATTTTAGTAATAAAAGAGGAAATTATTTTTGTTCATCTTGGTAGCTAATGTTTGACAATTATCAAATTGTATGGGGCTTGTAACAAAAAACAAATACATATAATTTAAAGTTAATACTTTTTTTTTATTAAAAAGTAAGCAATTTTTTTCTTTTAAAAATAAATGTTATTAAGACTGAAAAAGCCATTACAAATATAAAATATTTCAAACTTACTTCATTAACGAAATCTGGATTCAAACAATCACCATCATCATTAAACATGCTTTCCCAAGACTCATTATCTTGAATATTTGGATTTTCATCAGAATAAATGACATTCATTTCAGAATTTTGATCACATGGACTTAACTCTGAAAATGATGAATTAGGTGTAAACTCAGAAAATGAAGAATTAGATGAAATTTCACTCAACCCAATAAGATTATTTTCTTTTAAATGAGCTTGTGAACCTGTAGATTCCTTATTCCCAATATCACATTTTTCTTCAACATCATTCAAAACAGAATCAGAACTTAAATCTGACAGACAATCGTCACTTATAATTGATTTTAGACTTTGTATCTGATCACACTCAGATGTTCCAGCATCTTGAGAAACAGAACCAATTTTTAAAAGTGAATCGGATGTTATAAAAGATTTGCTTTTAAAATCTTGATTTGTATATGAAGAAACTGGACTTCTCTGGTCCTTCTGACATGAAGTAGATGGTATTATCTTTATTTCTGAAACAACTTGAGAGTGCAATGGTTGCGATGTTCTTTCTACAAGTATTTTAGCTTCAGTTTTTTCAGTACTATCACAAACTAGATTTTCTTTCTTCGCCCGTAAAGCTCGGGGAACATAAAGCAATTTGTCAGGTCTTTTGTTCCGTTCCCTAAGAAAAAGTCATATACACAAATAATTATAGAACATTTCATATTATTATAGTATATTTCTATGTATTTAATTATAATATATTCTAAATGCACTAAAATTAAAAAGAATAAGTTTAAAAGTAGGAATTGGGAATCATTTAAATTATTTTGGAATTCAATTATTTAAAATGGTATATATATGTACAATTTATTGAGAATCCTGTCATTAAGAATATTCTTACAGCGAATCATGAGTTTTTGAGGTTCACAGTTTAAGAATTCACACACAAATAAAATAGAAGCAAAGTCTTTTATGCTTGTAATTTATTAAAAATTATTTATACATCAAAGAAAATACAAAACTTAAAAGATTTCTTATTACATAATAAATTTTACATGAATAAAAGAACCTTTACAAATATATGCCTACTACTTTATCTTTAGACATTTAACATAAAATTTTGTTTTATGTAAAGAAAAATTGTCAAATAATTCTTAAAATTACAAAAGCAAATGTATAGCCAAAATCCAAATCTTGTAGAGATAAATAAAACTATCCTTTTAAAAAAGGTATGTAATTCATGTCACTTAATATTGTATTATTTGACTTATTTTACTCTAACCTGAATACTTTTATGTGGAAAATATTCTTTTCAAAGTATTAACCTTTATTTTAAGTGAAAGTGTACTACTGAAAGTGAAACTTCCACTTTCACTTAAAAGTATGGGAAAGAATACACAGAATTATAAAAACTCAAAATAAGTTAGCATATTTGAGAAGAAATACGAGGAAAAAATTGAGTCTCAATGAACAAATAAATATGCACAAAGAATTCACACACAAATAAAATCGAATCAAGGCCTTATATGTTGTATAATTCACTAAAAAAATTATTAACACATCAAAGAAAATACAAGGCTAAAAATGTTTCTTAAAATACATAATAAATAAATTTTACATGAATAAAAATAACCTTTACAAATATTTGCCGACTACTTGATCTTTAAATGTTTAATATAAAATTTTGGGAAGAGAAAAATACAATCAAATAAATCTTAAAATTTTAAAAATAAAATGGAATACATTAAATTACAAGTACCTAACAGCATTTCGTTTTTCTTTAGATAAATCAGAATCCTTCATATTTTCATCCTTTTTCTTAACTGTTGATGAAACAAACTGGGTAGGTAAAGATGATGAAGATTTGATACGGGAAGCACATACACAGTCAACTGGTTTTTCTTTTGCTTTAGATAAAGTAATAATTTTTTCATGCACACATTTAAATGGTAAACAGCATCTAAAAATAAGACATTATCATATCAATTTGAATCATTAATGGTTAATTCAGTTTTTATTTAAGTAACCATAAAAAGTATTTTCTAGAAATTAAGTAAAAATGTCATTGTAAAATCTAAAACATTATCATACTTGGCAAGGACATAAGTGATATTAAAAACATGTAGCATAAACCTTTTTGTAAACTGTTGGAATAAATAAATGTAAGAGTAATATATATAAGTTAGGGGAAAATGTATAAAAATAAAATGTCAGAAAGAAAAGTAAATGTATCAAGATAAATGAGAACTTTTATAAAAATAGCACAATATTCTGGAAAAATGTAAATATGCTTTTATTCTTTCATTCACTTTTCTTATTAAATTGAATAAAGAAACAAGCAAATGATTTTATTTTTTTATAAACTTCTCACTACACATTTTTCTATGATATAACAGAAATTTTTAAAAGTCTCTTCATCCATTTTCTTTCTCAACTATTTAAATTTTATTATAAGTCTTAACATTTTTTCCTTTCAATCTCTCAGTCAGAATAGAAACGAGCAGAATACAAAAGCAATTTTCAAAGAATGACACACATAATTAATCTTTTTATTTTTAGTGGTACAGTTTTTTAAAAAATTCTTAACAGAGCTTACAGGGAACATTCCAGAGGATAAATTAATCTGCTTGCCATACTTTGTGCTCTTAAAAATAAAAAAGTAATTTTTTACATTATTGCATACATAACAGTCCAAATATTAACATTTATTTTTCAACATGCTGAGTTACTGCTAGAAAGAACTTTTACATAAATGAGTGCTTTTTTTCCTAACTTCAGGACCTTCCATTTTTTAGATCTAGAATAATCTCGGAGCTGTTAATTAATCTTTCAAATGTATAGCTAAATCAAAATTTTATAGAGATTAATGCAACTATCCTTTTAAAAAAAGGTATGAAATTCACATATTTAATATTATAAGAAATAATTTGACTTATTTCTCTGTATTTTCAATTCTTTTATGTGGAAAATATTCCTTTCAAAGTATTAAACTTTACTGAATGAAAAGGCACAAGCTTGTACTTTCACTTAAAAGAATGTGAAAGAATCTACAGAATTATAAAAGCTCAAAATTAATTACATATTGAAGGAGAAATATGAGGAAAAAGATAAGAAGTTTTTTATTGAGCAAACAAATATTTCCTATGCTGTACAAATATAATTCTTCTGAAGGTCACATCTAAAAATACATGAAGCATAAACAACATGATTTGATCTTAAAGAACTCATAAATGCTTGTAAATAACAAGGAATTATTCAAGATCATTTCCAAACAATTCTAGTTTTTGAAATTTATTTTATAATTTAGAAATTAACATGTTAAAGAAAATAATTATGCTTTAAGACAAATAAAGGGGAAAAAATACTGAACATAAATATTAAGTTGCTTATAAAAATTAAAATTCTATTGGAAAAACAAGACAAAAATTTTAATAAAAATGAGAGATTAAGAAATAAATATTTTAGAGACAAATCTAAAATATTTAATTTCATTATTCAAAATAATCCATAAAATATGCTCACTTTTTCTTGATTAATATGAAGAATAATTAAATGCAATCTTGCAAAATTTTAGACAACAACACTATTGCAATTCTGCATATTTTTTATTATTTCTGTAACACAAATTTACTTCAAAAGATAATGCCAAAAATGGTTAATATTATTTCTAAAATTATAATATATAATAACAAAATATTCACTTAAAATTATATAAAATAATTTTCCATCTAATAAACATTAAAACAAAATTTTAATTTAAAAAATAAGATTATCTTAAATTTCAAAAAAATTCTTGATACAGCTCATAATACATAATCCTAGGTTCAGATTCTCAAAGAATAAAATCCAGGAGTCTAATTTTTTCTGAAAGATGGTATTCACATGCCAAATAAATAAATTTTTGTGTTATAAATTATTGTTGGCAAGATAGGTAAAAGCAGAGGTAACTGCAGGTTTGGGGATATTTCTGATTTTCATACCAAGTGTTGCACAGTTATCTTGCCAACCTATTACACCACAATGCCCAGTAACCAAATATCAATTGTGGCTGAAATTCAGCTTTGAAATAATGCACTATTTTAAGTTTCAAATATTTCATAATAATTACATACTATAGAAGTATTAAAATGCCAACAATTAGAAACTAACTTCACAAAGATTACACAATAAAAAAACAAATCTAAAGAAAGCATCATGCAATCTATAGCACAGGTGACAACCGGTCAATGAAACTTAACCTATAACATATATAAAACACATTTTTAAGAAAACTTGAATTTTAATTAACTGGGCACCCACCTTAAAAAATAATAAATAAACTTCAGTGTAGTGCAATCTAGGGCTGCATTGAATCAAGTAATAAAAAGATAACTCTATAATGTAAATAAAATATTTTTATGAAAACTCAAATTTTAATTAACCCCTTACTTCTCGCTCCCGTGAAAACAACAGAGTGAAGTTTCATTCTCTATTTCTAGCTCCAGTGATATTTCCAGGCTAGTGTTCAAAAGTAATGTGCCGAAAATATTTAATTAATCTATTTCTTATGCCAGGAATCATGTTTATTTCTCAATATATACACAAGATGGTTGCACTAGACTATTTGCAATATTTTTAGAGATGATTAATTTATTTTAAACTAGATGTCAGCACTCTATAAACAAGTATATTTGAGATCTGTTTTTCGAAATGTTAATACTTTGCAAAGGACACACTTTTGTGTTTTCTGAGTAACTAAGTTAGCCTCTTTGTGAATACACGTGGTTTGCATTCTGTAATTTTTTTAATATTGTATAGATTATAGAGATAAAGTCAGATTGTGAATGTGATTCTGATTTTAGTATAAATGGATCCAAGAGTGACTCTGAAATAACGGATTTTTAAGAACGTTCAGACAGTGAATCTGAAAGCAGTGATAATGGAGCTGTACTGTTGCCTGGAGGATTATGGACAAAATTACTTTAGAAGATAGTGAAACCCTACATTTTAAAATTTTTAGGAACATCAAAGGTAAATATACATTTTGATCCAAGTTCTGTTGTGTTACAATATTTTGAGTATTTTTTAAATGATAGTTTAGTGAATCTCTATTTCAGAAACGAATAAATATGCCAAACATTGTTGAAATTTTACATCATTCCGCCTATTCAAAAAAAGAAACGCTTGGACACCAGTTGCAAAAGAAGAAATTATGAAATTCCTGAGTATAGTCATTTTACAAGGTATTGTAAAAAACCAGACACAAAATCAAACTGGAGTAAGAAACATTCTATTTCAACATGTTTTTTCAAAAGTATAATGCCTTGTAACAGATTTTGTGAAAAACACAAGTTTCTGCATTTTGTAAATAACGAAACGTTTAATTCTAACACACACCAAATCCGAAGGTGCATAAAATTTGGCCAGTGTTAGAGCATCTGAATGAATTGTTCCAAAGAGTTGTAACTCTTGGACGTGACGTTGTAATTGATGAAACTCTCATGCTCTTCAAACGTCGTTTAGGATGGCAACAGTATATGCCTAAAAAGAGATCTGGATTTGGAGTTAAATCTTATTATGCGAATCAAGCTCAGGGTATATATATATAGTCACAAATACTGGTAAAGGTATGGTTTTTGATCTGAAATATAAAGATCTACCCCAGTTAATTCAAGTCGTGATGTCACTCATCAAACCATTTCTAAGACAAGGATATTGTCTGTTTACAGGCAACTTTTAAGCCCCTCCAGAACTGGCAGATATGCTTCTAAAATTTCAAACAGACACACATGGAACTGTAAAAGTAAACTGAAAAGAAATGCCTCATGAACTAGTAAAAAAGAAATTCGCAAAAAATGAAAATATTGCTTTCCGTCAAGGTAAAGTTCTTGTCATGAAGTGGAAAGATAAGAAAGATATTACTATGCTATCAACAATCCATACAAATGACATGGTAGATGTAAAATATTATAAAAGAATTTCAAAAAGCCTACAATTGTCACTGATTAAATAAAAATATGTGAGCAGTAGATATTGTAGACCAATATCTTGGAGATTATTCTATAGCTCAAAAAAGAGGAAAGAAATATTATAAGAAAATATTTTTTCATTTGTTAGATCAAGCTATTTTAAACTTGTTCCTTATTTACAAAAATCAAGGTGAAAAAATCCCATTTGGTGACTGTTTATCTTTAGTGGTTGATCTTACGGAAAAATATTCAATATCGGTTATCATTTCAAAAAGAGGCCAGCCAAGCTTGGAGGATAACCCCAACCGTTTGATTGAAAGGCATTTTATTAGACAGATACCTCCAATGGATAAGAAACGGCAACCATCAAGTGAATGCAAAGTTTGTTGTTACAAAAGAGAAGAAAATAACAAGAGATGCAGAAAGGAAACTCAGCATTATTGTCCTAATTGTGAAATTGGCATTTGCATTTCATGCTTTGAAATTTATCACACAAGTAAAAATTACTAGTATTTATTTATATACATATAAATGCAATAAAATTCTCTATGAATGTTTAAAACACATATTTTTTATTTTCTCTCTTTGTTAGAAAACTGACATTCAGTCATACTAACCCTGAATGTTTGCTTTTCTGAAAAAATTTTTTTTTTAATTTCAAGCTAAAAATTTATTTAAAAAATAAAAATGACTGCAAATATTTTACATATATTCGGCTTTATATAACTTTCTTGAATAAAAAAATAGGCACCTTTATGACCATTTTCTTCAAAATTATGCGACCGTTAAGGGGTTAACTGGGTAGTAGTGACTAACACCTTAAAAAAGGCACAATCTCTGAATTGAATAGAAAAATTAAGCAAATTTTTTAACGTAAATAAAATGCATGTTTATGAAAACTTAAATTTTAATAAACCAAAAAATGGTACTAAAAAAAAATAAAAAAAGTGAAAACACAGGAAAAAAAAAGAACAGTGAAAATGGAATCTAACCCAGGAGAGAATTGGGCAATAACGCTAAATTAATGACATAAATAAAATACACTTTTATGAAAAAAAAAACATCAAGTTTTTTTTATCACACTATTAAACATACATTTTTATAAAAACTCTAGTTTAAACTTTACACACAATTCACAGTAAACCTAAAGAAGCGTCAAACGTTTGACATAACACTCAATAAATAACATAAATTATTAAACCCTAAATTTCTATCACTAACCATACACAAATCTTTGCAATAGGTTTTGCAGCTATCTTACCAACTTAACTCTTCGCACAATACACAGTTTTCCTAAACCCAGATCATGCTCAAACTAGAACTTTAAACAATGCAATCTTACACTATTTTAGATTTAAAAAATATTAAATCAAAGTTCTTAATACTTTATTATAATTACTAGAAATATTATAAAACTAATAATTAAAAACTAGCTTCACAAAGAATACGTACCACAAAACAAATATAAAATTTCATGCAGTCTAGAGCAGGAGAGAGAGAGAACCAGGTAATAAAACTAAATCACTAATGTAAATAACACATTTTTTTATGAAAACTTTGGTTTTAATTAACTGGGCAGTAGCATGCATCTTAAAAAAATGTTGGCATAAACATAATCTACCAAAGATAACTAGTCAATAAAGCTAAATCAATATTATATATATAATTTAAATAACATCCATTTTTATTAAAACTTAGATTTTAATTAACCAGGCAGTGAGACCTAACTTAAAAAATATTAGTGTAAATCTAACCTTGGATAGAACCAAACACGCTTATGAATATTCAAGTTTATAATTAATATATATAAGCAAATTCACATAGTAAATCTAAATAAATATACGTCAAATATTTCTACACAATACACATAAAAAATTACACACAATGGCAATTTTAATTGTGTAACACATGAAATAAAAATACTCATCTAATCATTACTTGCAGGAGAATAAAAAATAATTCAATACTATCCATACCTTTTATTTCCTAAGTATTTACACTTAAATTTTAAGTTTTCAATTTGATACACTTTCAAAACAAAATATTATTTGAATTTTAACCATAATCAATAAAAAACATAGCAACAGCTTCTATGGTTCTAAAACTAACTAAAGCTTTAGACAAATTTCGTGCATGCTTACATCAGGTTATGTCATAAAATTGCAAGAATACTATCTGTCATGGTAAACCAATCAGGCATATTTATTCCTGACCTAGATCCTAGGATTCAGTCCAAATTATTTTAGCACACGATAGCTAATTGGACAGTGACTTGACTTATTAAAGCTGTACAAAAATGAGTTTCCTTCTGTTTCCTGAATTGACACACAATGATTCTGTTTATTCAAATTTTATTACTTTTTTATTCTCTCTTCAACAGAGAATAACCTTGAACTCTTTAAAAATACATATATGAATTACAGTATGTAAATACTGTTGCTAATATAAATTTAACACTCTGATAGAACAATTTTATAAAAGCATGATCAAGTATAAACGTGTTCTACATAGATATTTGATTAAGGGAATCTTAATTATGGATATGGTACTTAAAAAAATATTGCATGCATGAAAGACCTCTATGGAGAGAAATGCATATCTTTCACATAAGTACATTTGTTTTCCCAAATTTCTAACTTATGAATATTTACAATTTTATGAACTATTGGTTAGAGCCAAACAGGGTCTCAAAGATGTAATGATAATTTATAGGAGAATCCTTGAATTTTGGATAACTATATGTATTTCAATATTAAATATAAATCAGTGAAAAGAGTAAAAAAGTTTAAATTCTAAAATCAAAACTTTAAAATCCAATTAAAGAAAAATCATTTTTTAATCTGTGTGCATTAAGTAAACCACAGTAACTGAAGATTAAAAATCTATCTGATAACTTAAGTGAAAATAAGTTATTCAGTATAACCTTTCTTTTCAGACAAAAAGCCTACAACTTTCTGAAATGGCACTTCAAGAATTTTTTAATCTGGATTCAAATTTAATTTGTTCATAAGAACTATTACATGACTGAGAATGTAATAAATGAGAATGAAAAAGAACTTGTAGATATCAAACATGAAGCAAATGACCTATCATCAGCAAAACAAATAAATGAATGGCTAACAAAATTACACAACTTTTTAAAATAATTATGAAATACTTTTCTTCATTGAAAAAATGAAAAAATGTGTTTTAAAAAATAGTTTTGAAATAAAATGTGATTGATTTTTCCTCAAAATGAAAGTAAGAATTGTTTATAGTTATGAATTTTATTTTGCATAATTTTTATATATTTCATGCAAAATAACTTTTTCTGATAGTACTTAATTTATAAAGAAAGAGCAGTAAGGTAAAAATGATAATTTTAAAGACTAACAATTTATTTATCTATTTTATGAACTTTTGATTTTAAGAACTATTTTAACAGTTCTTGCATGTTTATATAAAACGAGCATCTTTTGTATTCAGTTTTATAAAGCTCATTTCGTTTCAGCAGAAACTCTCTCTAATTATCCTATAAATCTCTTTAAAAAAATTACATTATTCCTTAGCATTCAGCTTCCATCTTTTGATGGATTAGTCATAAAGACAGTTGATTAATGCTATTTTTAGCTCTTTTTTGTTTGCATTTTTTGGTTAATTTTTGCATATGAAGGCTTATGTGACCAAAACCTATTGTTAAGAATGAGAATTCTTCTTAGAGCAGATGACTAGTGACATGATGAATTACTACTTTTCAAACTTAACTACCTATACATAACAAAATACAATGATAAACTTATAAGACATTCAATTTCAAAGATCATGTTTTATTTTATTTCAGATATTTAAAAAAATATACATAAATAACATAAGAAAACAAAACAAACTTTGCAATAGTATCTGATATTCCAACAAGTGTTCGTCTTTGGTCTCCTTGTCCAATAGAAAAACTACACAGAAATGGAAAATATACTTCATCAACAACTTTATGAGCCAAGTATCTGTACTTGTTCAGAAGAGGTGGAAGTACCAATAAGCTTCTGAAAGTAAAACATCTATTAAAATTTAATCAAGAATAACTAAATTTAAAGAAGTCTTTTTTTATATTTTATGTTTATTTTATTTATTATTAATTATATATATATATTACAAATGTAATATAAAATACAATTAAAGTTTATTAAGTGGAATTAAAAAGTCAGATATAATTACTAGAAGAAAAGAGTAGAATGACTCCTTATGATGAAATTTTAATGAATCTGGGAAATTTAAATTTATTACGAAAATAGTCACAATAAAAACACTTGGGTGGATTTTAGACGTCAAAAACTGATTTTTGACTTAAAACATGTAAAAAATACACTTAAGCTACATTGCCCTAAACTACCAAAAGCAAGGCTATTTTAAACAAGTTTATATTAGTATAGAAATTATTACACAGCAAGAAACTCATTATTAAATGAATTCCATGTTAGTGCTGTTATTTAAAAATTTATAAGAGCTTTGTGTATAATATTTGTATGCATATGAAATTAAATCTAGACCTATATTTTATGATTGAAGCCATCTACTAAGCTTCAGAAATGTTTAGTGGTAGTAGTAAAGGAGAAACTACACAGTAGACACTATGAACAGACCATAAACTAAAAGCAATGAATCACTAGTGAGAAAAACTCCATATAATATCTTGCACCTTTGATTCTCCCACAGAAGATAGCCTCTCAAAAAGATACTCATGATTCTCTACAAACTGTTATAGTATAAACAAAAAACTGTATTTTCTTAAATAAATTTGCAATAATTATACAAAAGTACTGATTTTTGTATAAAAGCTGAGAAAGCTTCACAAGTAGACTTTTGCTTTGTAAGTTGACTGTTGAAAGCATCTTCGATACCATCCCATCCATTTTCCTCCAATGCTTATAATAAAGCGTTCGAGGAAAATAAATAAAAATGCCACTTAACACTTGGAATAAATGAAAAAAATAAGTACAACAAAGATATTTCTTGTATTCATTTAAACCACTTTGCACATATCATGACAAAATATTTTTGAAATTCTTTTTGTTACGGCATAGATTTCTTATTGTTATACTGAGTACAACTACTATTACTAAAGAATATTTTCGGTAAGTTGGGTAATGACATTCAATAAGATATAACAAGGTTTCAGAAAGATAGTGTCCTAAATTAAACAGTCACTCAAAACTCACAAAGAAATAACTTCTAGTAAGCCATCTGACTGAACATACAAAAGAATGGAATGGTAACTATACTTTTTAGTGATACATACACATACATCTGTATTCTATCTCATATCTGCCAACTTTTAAACTTCAATTTTTCCCAAAAATGCAAAATATATAACAATTGCTTAGGAATAAAACAACTATTACATTTTACTGCAAATAAGTGTAATATAAGAAATAGAAAAAACAAACCATATAGGAAAATAAATTATTTTTTATCACATAAAACACACATGAGAGTTCATTTGCTTCAATAAATTAATGCATAAAACAAAAAAAGAAGTAACAATAACTGATATAAGTTAATTAAAAAATTTAAAATCAGAAAAATGTTAAGCTAGGAGATACAAAGAAAGTAAGTACATCAAAGATATATCTTATAGTCATATAAAGCATTTTTTGTAAGTCATAACAGTTTTTTTTACAAACCATTTGGATTTATATAAAAATTAATTTACATATTTTTCCTACTTAATTCCTTAAATAATCATAAAATGTTGATATAACCATAAAAAAAACTGATTTTTATTAACAATATCTAGACCATAACTATTCTTTTTTTAATACACAAGAAAATATTTTCAACATTGGCATAATGTAGTTATGAAACTATATGTGTGTGTTCTAGATTTAATTATATAGTATCTGTACATCATACTTCTTAAATTGATCAGACTTTAAATATTCATATGGTTTCTAAATTACATTAATCATCAATTTATTACTTTAGTAAAATTGAACCAATTTTTAAAATTATTGACATTTTTCTATAAATAAAATCTATAGAAGCAGAAATTTTATAATATGTAAAATGCATATTGTTTTCATTTGTAAAATAGGTAATTAGAACTAAAAATATAGATAGTTATAAAAACTTGGATTTTACATTGCATTAATTTTACTTTTAAATGAAATTCTTGAATTACAATCATGTTTTTTAATTCTTTTTGTGAACAATCAATTTCAAAAAATGAAGTTGTGTTCATTCATCAACTTAATTTAGTATTCAAATTAAAACTTCATAAATGAAGACATGGATGCACACATATTGTATTACTAATACTCATAGTCATTTGAATACTTTTAAGGTTCACTTTTTTTTTTCATAGTGCTGCAACCCAGGGTGAGCCTAAGCTTACAGAACAATGTAACAAACTTTACTGTTTATAGTCTTATTTCCAGTCCTTTAGTTTCATGATCTTTGATAGTATCATCAAACCATTTTTTTTTTCTGGGGTCTCTCTTTAAATCTGATTCAAAAGTCTCCAGTTAACAATTTTTCCCTAAAACCTTATTTTCATCTATTATTTTGATATAAAATAACCATGCAAAGATTTAATAAATTGAAAGTTTTCTTGCTTGATTAAATAATAAAGTTCATTATTTCCGATTTCCCCTTTATCGGTACCATGAGAAGTTTTAAGAAGTTGCATTCATAATATATTATTTGTCAAAGTCTAAGTTTCACTACAATGTGTTACTACAGGTCCGATAGAGGTTTTATAAATTATTTCAATTTCTTTCAAGAGTTTATTATTAAATACATTAGTAAAAGAAAACATTTTCTTTTTGAGTCCTGGAATTAATTTCAAATATATTATTAAAATCATTAATGATTGAACAAAGATAAATGAAACTATCAGGATACTTTTTCATATTTAAAATTATCTATTGTAAGTGCAGTCAGTGGAATATTTTGTTCATTTCATTAATTGCTTTGTTCTCATTAATAACAAGACCAATCTCTTTGGCTGCCTAAGTAGATTGGTTTGTCGCTTCATGGTCTATCTACATCTACTTAAAAATCAACATCAGAAAAAACACATAATTGAATAAATTGAAAGGGTTGTACTTATCTTAAATAGTCCTTTATTAATATTTATTAACTTAAGTCAATATTCAATAGACATTATCGACAGAATCAAGCTCAATATTAGGGAGATGAAAATGGATTTTAAAATACAATGCTATTCTATTTTTTATTTTATTTAAAGGAAAAGAATTGTATTAGATAATATAAATTTCTTTTCTTCCTTTCATAAATTTCTTTACATACATCTATTACCTGTATTGCTAATCAATAGCACTCAAGAAACAAGAAAAAGTAGACTGAGAATTAGAAGAGAAGAAATTTACATCTTCAGAGTAATTTGATAGTGTAAATCCATACAATTTTACAAGCCAGTAAGATCTTACAATACAACCAAAATTTATACATTTTACAACAAAACAAGACATTGGCACCTATGCATCTCTACAACAAATTGAAAATATATGGAAAAATCAAGTAGTAAATGTTTTTATCTTGTTCCAGCTCTGTTATATTCCTTTTCGAATACTTAAAAAGAGTTTTTAATGGTTTTTCACCAAGGCTTTCATTTTCAATGAAAATTCTTAAGTCTTCTAACAAGTTGATTATTATCATTATTATTTTGCAGTATTTTGAAATCTTTTGTAGACAGATAAACATATGCTTTCAGATATGCAGATGAATTTATAATATTTAACCTTCCAAATTTTGAAGCAATTTTTAAAAATATATATCATGAAGACTAAATCTTTATTAAAAGAAATAACTTAAAATCTGAATTTTTAGATACTTTTATTGAAATTAAAACATATATTAACTATATTGAAATGTATGATAAAAATAATGTATTAGGGTTAATGAGTTAATTTATTGGAGTACAAATATTTCTATTAAGATTTATAAAAACTTTAAATAAATTAGATAGAATCTATAAAACTTGTAATAATTTTAAAATATTCAAAAATAAATTTTAAAGTTTAAAAAACACTACTATGCAATGCACTTGAAATAAACCTTATCAAAAATTATCTTGCAAGTAGAGCATTGCTTATTAGAGTAAAGGTGAAGTTGTTAACTACAGAAAGGTCACTGAAGCCTTAAAGGTCTTGTAAAAAAACTTGAATTGCCATTTAGTGTTAGCACTTTCCATATTTATATATGCAGTTTTACTTGCTTTGGAATTTTATATGTGCATGGCAATATTTATTTGATATTTTCACTTATATTTATGTATTGGTTATTTGTTACCTTCACTTTTATATTTGTGGTTTTGTGATGTGGTTCAATTTTAACTAATCTCGTTAGCTATTGAAGGAAAAAAAAATGTATTTGAGCCAAAGTGGTCAACAGCCCCGTATGAAGCTCACCATGCTCACACTTAAAATTACATTTATATGTTCATTTATTCTATTAAATTTGAATTGAATTTCATTTGTACTTTATTGAGACCACTGTGGTCTGGTTGGTTAGGGTGTAATTCTCATTATTGAAATGTTGAAAGTTTGAATCCTGGCTTAGCTGAAGATCCATCATGTTCACTAAAGTTTGCTGAAGCACATTAAATAGGTTGTGATCATAATGTCCTCAAAATGAGAAATAATACCCCAGAGGGGTGGCAAAATTGAGAAACCCCCATACCGCTGCTTCCACTTAACAGATAGAGCCCAATTCAGTTCTAGGTACAGGGAATGAAGATTTTGATTTTTGAATATATGCATATATATATATATATATATATATATATATATATATATATATATATTGTATTGTTTGTATACAAATAAACTAATTTAGATAATGTAAGCTTTTTTGAAATATGTATAAAATGATATTAATAGGATTTTTTGGGGCATTCAGATTGGTTAAATAAAAATAAATAATAAATAAATTACTTAATGAAATTCTCTATCTAAAAATAAATTAATAATTAAATAGCATTTTACTTAAAAGTAAGTTTCTTCTATTTAATATTACATCAATTATTGCGTTAAAAATATGCTAGAAATTTTTCACAGTTCAAACAAGTCTCTGATATAGAAATAGTAAAAGAGAAAAATTTACGATGTTTGGACACTGGCGACAACGAAACACCACTGCCAAAAATCCACTAATTGTAGCAACAACAGCCAACGAAAGTAAAATGACTACCAATTAAAACGTAGAACAAATAGCAAAGAAAATCTCAAAGTGAAACTAAAAAAGCTATTGCCACAAAAAAACACATATATAATGTAAAAATTATTTAAAACATGAGAAAAACGGAATGTGGCAATGAAAAAATAAAAATAGTAACAAAAACTAAATTTGGCAACACTACAATAAAAACAATAACTGAAATCGGCAACACTACAACGAAAACAACGGTTTCCAGATTTGGCGAGAAATCATCTGTATGAGGATACTGAACTTCTACCAGAATGTTCAGTTACTGTCCTAAAAATATTTTAAACTACTCAATTTAGAGTTTTTCCATGTGGAAAAATGAAGATTAAATTTACATTAATTTTTGAAGTTGTGAATTTGATATTCTTTTGGAAAACAAATAAAATCCTTATTATCATTATTACAGCGCACACACACACACAAAACAGTAAGATATTTTAATTATTCTCTCTAAAATTCTAATCAATAAAACTGGCTGCTTCATACACATTATTCAGTATGACCACCTGTAATTTTGTTCTTTCATTCTAGAAATTAACACAAAAGTAAAAAGTGATTTGATAGTTCTTAAAATATAACAATGATTAAATGTCTAAAGAAGCATAGTGCTGAAGGCTATCAAATCTAGTTAGATGCAATAGTATAGATATAACTGAAAGGTATTCCCCAATAGTGCATTTTTTCAAAGTAACATCACTGAAACCCTGATCCACATTTCAGGGACTAGGAGCATAAATTGCAAGTATATATATCAATTATTGTGATATAACTCAAGATAATAATTAGGCTCATAATACTCATTTATCTCAACAGAAATAGATTTGAATAAAAGAAACATTTATTCTGAAGTCTAGACCTAATTTATAAATTGTCAGTATAATAAAATTAAGATAATTAACACTAAAAATTATACACAAGCAGAATATAAATATTCCATAATTCTTTAATAAGAATGATGCAAATAGATTTTTTTTTACTCAGTTGTGTATTATTCAAGGACTACAAATTTTAAAGCATTCATTTAGTAAAATATGTCTTTCTGACAGACAATTTTTAATTTCAATCAGTCAATAGTGTTTAAAATATTAAAAATTTAGTTAAATTTAAAGCACCTATTTTGTTATATATTGAGTATTTTAGTCTCAGTCAGTTTGGTAGCTGTGCTAAAATTGTTTTTTTGAATTGGTAGATTAATATTACCAGGACCTACAATTTTGTGAGCAGATTTGAACCACTAAACATTCAGATATAAGTTAGGAACTGAGCTCACAAACTGTGTTGAAACCAGAGAACAAACCATTCAGCAGTCAGCTTGACTCAATATTAATTGCAATATAAAATTTTTGCAGTGTTCACACATTTTAACAAAATGCTTTTCACATATTAATGTGCTGGGAAGTAAGCAAATTTACTTTCAAAATGTCTGTGTTAATTTTAGCATTAAAAATTATTATGCAATCAGTATATCCATCTTAATTATATATTATTTGATTACTAGAAGTATAGTTTTAGAATGCTTCTATGAATTAAAGAAAAAAAATTGTAATGAAAAATTTATATTAAAATATCTACTAACAATTATACCATATAAATCAGCCTTCATGTTTGTATGTATTAAAAAATATAAATAAGCAAACATACATAAGCATTTAAACAGTCAAATATTTTTTTAATTAAAAATTTAAGTCACTTTACTTTGAAAGAATATAGAAATAAGGAAAAATATTTAAAACACGTGTTCGCGATTTTAAAACTACTATAATAATCTTAAAGTAATAATGAAAGTTATTTCAGATGACAAATTCTAAGCACGATTTAACAACTTGTTAGAAATATAAATATGTTTAAAAATATTTGTTAAATTTAATGGATCAATTAATACATGCAACAAATTACATAATGTAAATTATTTGTTTATATAAACCACGAACACGTGTTCATATAAAATGTTAACTTGATTAGAAATATATCAATAACAAATAAAAAAGATTACAGCTTAAGAAATTAAAAACTTTTTAACTTACCTTTTTTCTAATTTTGCAATAAAATTATCGATATCTTCCTTCAAGGATTCAACAAATTTAACGTCCTTGTAACCTAAATATTTTCCATCTAAATAAAAAGCCAGTTTGTATTTAATTTATAAGTATATTATTACTATCAAAATATTTAAAAGCAATTAAATTAATAACATCGACAAAAACGCAAGACTTAACACAACGCACTAGAAAGAAGTACTGATATTATTCCATTTATTTACTTTAAGTGTTTTTATTTTTTTATGAC
The DNA here is from genome assembly GCA_037975125.1 of Latrodectus hesperus. Classification (NCBI taxonomy): domain Eukaryota; kingdom Metazoa; phylum Arthropoda; class Arachnida; order Araneae; family Theridiidae; genus Latrodectus; species Latrodectus hesperus. The sequence continues at coordinate 111,454,992 of CM075854.1, read as the reverse complement.
TGAGAACGTGTTTTATTTATTTTTACTTTTTAACAAGTTGTAAGTTGCCAGATGTCATTTATTGTCCTTGGGTATATTTTCACAAACTAGAAATAGTCGTTATTTAGAGTAACTGTTATTTAGAAACAGCTATGTTATTTTCAGGCCTTATTACCTGCTGATTTGAAAAAGTTGTTATTTAACAATAGACATTCAAATTCCTTAGAGTTGTCATATAGACATTGTGATTCTTTGCTTTAGTCGACAAATGCATTTTATATTCACTATATCGAACTATGGAATATCAGTAACATTATACTGCCTGATACAGTATTTTCGAGGAACAAAATTTTATTTGATAACAGCTCATTTTCATTATTTCAGGAAAAGAATGTTGCTTGACAGAATTTTGTTAAACTGTTCGACAACATTTCGCTACTTTGAAAGCATTATTTTATATGTTGGTGTAAGAGAAAAACAATTAGTTTTTCATTTCATTTTTCAGATTCTTCGTATCTGCTGTTCTGTGTCACGCGAAGCTCGTAGTTCATTTGAATAATGTGATATTTGTTTTCAGACGAAGAAATTTTCCATTCTCATTTTCTTAAAGGAATAAATTTCCTGTGAGAAAAATTTTTTCATAAACATACACTGATATACAAAACTTAACTAGTAATATACAATAAAGTAAATAGGCATTGCAGAAAAGAGATTCTTGTGATCAGTACATTGAATACGCAATTCAATACAAAGACCATGCGCATGCAAAATATTCACTGTAAGGGCAAATGAATTCTTCGTGAAATATGGGTAGAAGAAATCATATTTATGACTTCACACGAGGAAGAATGATTGGAAAACTGGAGAAGGTGGTGTAGTGTAATCAGTATAGTTGAAGAGTTCGGAATCAACAAAAGCGCTCGCTAGCTTGGAAAGTCTTCCAAACACTCCTTAGTTGCAAAATGTTTGTGGCTGTAACTCCAGAAAAAAACAGCTAGAGAGGATGATCCATATATCGTCTTGCACATGAAAAGAGCTCGAAACCAGTCAGCAAATGCCATTGCTCAACATAAGTAGCAGCAAGTTTTCCGGTTTATTGTATTCAGACGTGTTTACAAAGGTGATATATTCGCCAGCCTTATGAAATCTGTCTCCTTTTGAAAGTTGGCTATCGACGCCACCTTTAAGAGTGGTGCAAGGAACACAAAAGCTGGATTTACTTTCAATCGAGTCATGCCCTTTTTATGGATGAGAACCGTTTCGGTGACAAAACTCATTCTCAATCCCCATTGATTTGGAGAGAAGTTTGAACACGGTTTCATCCCAATAACATCACAGAAAGAAACCGTTGTGGTGGTCATCCAGGGAAGCATTATTTTGAATGAGCTAACAGAATTCCGAGCTTTCAACAGAGTTTTGTAAGCGGAAATGGTTATCCTTTCCTACGTTTATTTTTTTCCGAGGTGTTTTTGGAACAGACTTCGTTTTTTGGGTGGCAATGTACAACCGCCAAGTCTGGTTTATATCCGATAGAACTTGTGTGGGATGGTTTCGGAATACGGTTTTCGGTATGATTACGTCTTCCGAAGATTTATTCAACTTCTTTAGAATATGCTCATTGATGAATGGGCTTCTTACTTCAAGAACTGCTGGACTGCAGTATATTGAAGGAATATTTGCTTGTTATTCTTATCTTTGACCGAGAATTATGTGTAACAATGCTATGAGTTCAATAAAGCCTATTTTATTTGTCTTCCCTACAGTATGTATTAGATTAATTTTTAAGCAAATATGCTTTCTTCATTGTTTAAGTACGCGAAATACTGTCTCTCATTTCTTAATTCCGTGTCTCTCAGAGGACTTCTAGTAGAGTTATTGAAAAAAAGAACTTTTGTTGGTGAAGTTTCCCACACCAGTGCTATTTGTATGGTTTTGTGGGAAGATAGATATGTTAGAAATAATGTGGCATTAAACAAATTCAGTTTGATTATAATTATAGAATTTTAAAAGTAAATGTAAATTTTATTCATCATCTGATTCCTTAAGTATTAAAAATTATTTTTTGGTGAAAATCTCAAGATTAGAGGATTATTTATTTTTTAAAAAAATTAAGTTTGTATGTAATAAAAGTTTCAAAATTAATGCAGATATCAAATATGTAAACATATAAATATTTAAAATTTAATATAACATTTTCATGAAAAATAAAAAGCAAAATCGCACATTTTAAGCGTAATAAAATTAGTATTTCAAACTGACGAGTAATTCAGTTTTCATGAAGTTCTTGTGTAAATGCAATCTTTCAGTTACATATATTATTTTCAAAATATCATACATAATTATTGTAAACATTTCAATCCTCAAAATAATTGTAATATTTCTAATAAGTATAATCAAATAAATAAATATATTATTTAGCAGAAATATTTATTAATTTGTTAAAAATTTTAGCTATCAAAAACTAGAAAGAAAAATAATTTTTTAAAAATTGTTTACTTCCCAGTAAAAGCAATTATTAAGTTTCTGATGATAGAATAATTAGCTATAGTAGAAATTATTTTAAAATATTTTATTTCATTCATAAAATAGAGTAAGCTAAATTTCAAGTGTTTGATATAATGATTTCTGAAGCATACACATGCAGATATATGAGGTTAATAAATATTTTCAGAAAAAATTAAAAGCAAGAATATTTTACTAGAAAAATTATTGATAAATTATATACCTTTTATTTATATAGATTCTCAAATTTCAATACTGCCACAAATTAGTGAACGCATAAAAATTAGTTTCGTTCTGCTGGACGAAACAATGAAATAGACGTTTTAATTGGCACATATATTTTCCTGATAGGCGTTATTAACTTTCTATTACTTCAACTTTACTTTTTAGTCCTTAATAAAAAATGAAGCGTCCTGAACATTTCCCCAATGTAGATATCAATTGCAAATAATATAATAATTTTTTCTAGACTACATCAAATGAAAATTTTATGAAAAAATAAAATTTTTATATACATAATAAAATAATTATATACATAATAATAAAAAAAATAATAATAAGCAATAATAAAAACTATTATATACATAATAATTTTTATAAAAATACGTAAAAGTCATTATATATTGCTATTTTTCAGGAAACAAAAGAATAATATATAATGCAGCTCGCGATTTGCTAAAGAAAATTAATTTTCACATCTTATACAATTATCTAATTAACAACAAACATACTATAAATTGTTACTTGACAGCTGCAGAAAAAAAAGAATGTTCGTAAATTTTAATATTATGTATTTAAATTTGTGCCTACATACACATAGCAGATAATTAATGGTTCCAAGCCATTTGATAATCCCCCAAATATAGGCTTTTAGAAAGACTTTTCACACACACACATGTATAGTGATAAGTGTATTAACATTTCAAACAGGAGAGAAAACCTAGACAACATTTAGTCATTCACATTAGGCGTGTTATTTTTCTTGTTTTCCAACAGTGGCTGAGATCGGATCTAAAACCTTCCATTTTGAAGACTTTGGTCTTACTACTAACCAAGTTGAGCTCTTGTGTACAGAAACTATAAACGTTCGAGTATATAAATTTATTGCATAATTTTTGGAAATGTTTTGCCTCTTTATTATTTTATTAAAGTATATATTAATCTTTTTGCACATTTTTCTTGTGCACATTGCTCTTTCTGATTATCAGTTTGCGCTTCATAACATTCATTTTATTTATTTTTTTCAGAATATAAATGAGCGTGGAACTCACTAGAAGTTAGTGTAGATTAAATAATTATAATCACGAGCAGTGATGCAATGAAATGGGTGTGATCTGCCAAAAGTCCTTTCTGAATCAAGTGATTACAGATCCGCATCACAACTGTTTGATTTCTACCAACACAATAGCAAACTTCTCTGAAGAATAATCTACAATCCTGTAGGCTCTTATTTTCCATCGACCGAACTCAGAAATTTACTCGTAGGACATTAGATTTCTTCTACGAGACATAATTTAACAGCTTACAGGGGGAAAAATGCCAGATAAAACACTTGCTTCACTTCAAATCTACAATCTTTTCGCTCATTAAATATCGCCTGCCGGTGGCACTTCTGTGGCCCGTGATGTGCGCTGCAATGGTAATGATTTGCATAAGTAGTCGCAAACACATAATGTAAATGTCACATGATTTACATGCTTCTTTCAGCGTGTTGCATTTTGGAGTGCGGAAAAATGAAAACAGTCGCTTCAATAATTTACTTTATTTCTCCAACTCCCCTACACTGGTATATAAAGTTCAATTATGAAAATAACTGAGACGAAAGGAAAATCTTCTAAGCTACTTCACCTAGAAATACTACTAAACTTCAATATTTTTATTATTCTGGAAAGGAATTCTAACAAACCCCCTCTATCTTTTTCGATAGGTCAATTAATAAACAAAATAATTTTAGAGAAAAAAATATAACGTGAATTTATGAGAACCACGGGTCTTATTTCTTTTGTTAAGGAAAAATTAAAGTAACTAAAATATTTCTCATTGGAAATTCTTTAAAATATACATCGAAAATCACGGCTAAACCTGATCTCGTAGTCTTTCTAAGAAAAACTACCCTCCAGAAATATATTTCTACGCTTTCATAGAGAGAAAGAAAAAGGGTTCAATCGGTTAATTGTCTATTGAATCTCAGTTCAAAACTTTCCCGAAAAGCAATCCTATATCAATTAGTTTTTAAAATATCTTGTCAGACCGCACATATCACCAAACACAATTCGTTATTAATTGCCATAGAATATTATTTACTAACTGATGAAAAAACCGGACCCAAAACTAAATCACAATTGTTACTATTAGACCAACAGCGAAGCACCTTTATAAAAAATGTAGAGATTGTCTTTATTATTGAAAATTAATAAAAGCCAACTAGCATTTATTAATTTTCTTCGTTATTTTATAACAATTCTTTATAACTATTGTAAACTTGAAACATAACAACAATAACCGGTTATTGAAAAACACCAGAAAAAATACTGAAACCTCTTGGCATATTCCTGAAGCTGAAACATTATTCCTGAAACATTCTATAAACAAAAATATCATTTAATAATATTTCCAATTGATTGCAACATTCAATATTTTTAAACTGGTATATTTGGGACATATTTTTAAAGCATTTAATCTAAATCGACAGTTTAAGAATACAGTTTGAGTAAATTTCAGTATATTATAAATTTATATATCGCATTTTATCCTGTTAATAATTTTCGTATGAATATTTATGATTTTATAAATGAGAATTATATATATATATATATATATATATATATATATATATATATATATATATATATATATATATATATATATATATATATATATATATATATATAATATTTTTTCAATAAGCAAATCTCTAACAATACTTTTTGTTATTAACCATTTTTATATTCTTATACAAATACAATCTTATACATTCTTACAAATGCTGTTTTTTAAAACAAAATTACGTGTCATAATATAACTGATTTAAATTAAATTTTCGAATTCAGAGTAAATAAAACATTATAAGCATAGATAAATAAAAATTATTATTAAATAATTAAAGAAATAAAGTTATAAAAAACTAGCTATCTGCATATGAGTACAAAATATAAGATTGCGCAAATGGGAAGTATCTCTAAAAAATTCAGAGCAATGTGAGTAGCTTGTAATTTGCAAGATTTTTTACATTCCATTGTGAATAACTTAACAACTGAAGGCCGTTATAAAGCATTTTTAACATTCCCCTGCACATTGACTTTCGAAAGTTTTTTTAATAAGTAGTGTGTGCCATATTCACGAGTCCAAGGGAAACAATTTCGAAAACACGCATGCGCCTACTTCAACAGATGTGAGGCCGCTGTGGCCTGATTAGTTAGGGCTTCTTTCTCATTATCGGAAGGTAGTGACTTCGAATCCCGACTTAACCGAATACCCATAATGTTCCTAAATGTGGCTGGAGCACGTTAAAACTAGGCGTTGCCGCAATGTCCTCCAAGTGAAATGATAACTCTGGGGGAGGCAGATCGAGTATTAGGGTGTCTTCTACTTGATTCATGCTTCTAAATTACAAAGACTTCTACATGGCTGCTTCCATTAACTGGTAGGACCTAACTCTGTACTAGGTACAAAAATGTTTGTTTGTAAAACAACATTATATTTGGACAGCGCATTACAATTTACTAACTATTGTTTTACAATAAGAGTTTCAGCAAGACAATGCCTACATACATATACAATCATAACGAAAGACTGGTGCAGATAGTAAAATATTCACAAGTCCCGGATTAGTGAGTATATTATCTTAAATTCTAATTAAAATTCCTTCTTATATCCTATGTCCTAAAATTTATGAAAATTATCAGTACTATTCTCTTTCAAATGAGCTAATGCTTCATTAAAAATAACTTAAGTTGAAATCCATTCAAAATTCGATTATTTCAAATGATATTGGCAATTTTGATCTAATTAAGGAAAACGGAAATTGCATCAGGTTTTGAGCTTTATATATTTTAATGCCTTGGAATTTTATCTAAAAATTTAAAATTTATTCGATCATGTTTATTATTTATAATGAATGCTGTAGTTAGTAAAGTAACAACAAATTTTCATTATTATGCACAAAATAATAATATAATTTCATTTAAGTGTGTATGCGACCCTTTCCATTAGAGACCTTTATAAAATTCAATATTATTGAAAATTTTATATTAGAGTGTATAACAAGACGTAACGTAACAAAACCATAACGTGTAATAACAAGAAATCGTTTCGATAGGTAAAAGCCTTCTTAATCGACTGTTAAATCGGTAAAAAATTTGGTAAGACAGATTCTAAGTACTGTGTTTAGCATGGTTTTTTAATCATAATGAATTTTTTTTAAATTATTAATTTCATGATTTTTATAGGTATTGCAAGCGAAGCAAAAGTTAAGAACTGCACATTGCTAAAGTTTAACTAACTCCAAGACGAGCAGATGTACAGTTGTTCCTTAATAAGAAATTTTCAAAAAAAGCGTTTATTTTTGTAAAAGAATTAACTGAGCGTAGTAAAATTTTTTCAATAGGGGCTCTATGTTTTGGGGAAGTTCGATCGGTTACCAATTACGACCGAATGATAATATGTTCTTAGCTGGAGAATGAAATGGCAACTATAAGCATTAAAATGATAAATGTGATGGCAGAGGATAAAAAAGATCAGTAATACTAATTTAGGCTTACCACAAACTAGATCATTGCTTACGAAAGATCGTTGACGAAATACTGAGAGTCATGAGAGAAACTCGTGCGACAAGAGATGTCTTCGTGACGTCAGAAAATATTTGGAACGCAAGATGATAAAGGATTTCAGGTTGTTTCGTAGTAGAGTAGATGGTTCTTTTTAGAAACTCATAAACCAGTAAAACTGTTGCTAAAATAGGAAGTTCGTAAAATAAAAAAGTCAGTATTTAGATTACTAAGATCTGTTATTATTATTAAACTGCTTTTTTCATAAATAAATTACTATTACAAAAAATCATCCAGAATGCACTATGTGGGAAATACACACGCAAAAATAAGATTCTTATTAAAAACATTACCTACTTTCTTCTTATAGATGAAAACTCACAAGCAAAGTAATCACTTATATTTTTTTGTTTAAAACAATATTTTTTAAAACATTTTCTCCATTTTTCTGTGAAGAAAAGCATTTTGCTGATTTTTTTCTCCCATAAGAAGTACCCAGCTCTGTTAGCGATTCAGTTGTTTGTTTCGCAGATGATCCTTTCACCGCATCATTTTCTTTTCGTTCTAAATCTGAAAGCTCTCTTTTTCGTTCTCATTCATTACATTCTTAATTATTTCGTTATCCTATATTTCTTCCTATATATCGCATTTGAGTCCATATTCAAGATAATCAAGAAAGAAATTTCAAGCAGCTGAGGGATTTGTTGGAGTTCAGGTGTGAGTGGTTCATCTTCGCTCAACACATCAGTACTTTTCCTTGACCTTCTGCAGTTACCGTAGTTTTTTTCTTTTTTAAACAAATCCTTCGTGTTGACAATGCTCTCGATATTGTCTTTCTTTCAATACCTTTAAGAATTGATTGATGAATGCATTGCTCCTTGAAGGTTAATTTCATAAAATTATTCCAATTCCAAGTCCATAATTACTTTCGCAAAAGTTCCTTATGACATTTTAGGCTGCCTTATGCCTTACCTCATCCATGGACTGTAAGGCAGGAAGAAGTCCACATGAATCGATTCAAGAACAGGGATTTCAACGTGAACAGTACAGTTATCCACAATTAGAACTTTATGATTCTCCGATAAAGACGTCGATCTAAGTTTCTCAGACAATTTTCATAAATGGTCCCAGTCATCCAAGATTTAATGTTGCTATGGTATGCAGCAAATAGTTATTGAACATTTTTGAGGGCGCACTGTTTCCTTTTACAAGAAGATTTTTCTGAGATTTTAAATTGTCAAAAGGCTGCTCTTTAGAATTCCATATTTTTTTTTGGCAATTTTGCTTTATTTAATATTTTTTGTCTAATTCCTTTAGAATTTTCTTTTTTACTTCGACTGTAGACACGTTTTCATCTACGTCACAACTGAAACTCCTCAACTGAACCGTCCCAATCTCCCTCTCGGCATACGAAACTTCATAAATTAAGTTGTTCAGATGAAACGAAGTCAACTATAGAACAGCAGAGCTTACACTGATTTAAGAGTTTCCTCCCCTTCCCTATGTTCTCGCTTACTGGGAGGAAGGAGAGGAGTCGAATTCGGTATCACAGTTCTTCCCGATCTCATTTCAATATCGACGTATCTTTGACTATTGTCACCAAAAACCCTGGAATGCCTGCACCAGTACATTCGTTGTGCAAGAATGAATCAATTTCTCAGACATTTTATGGAAAAGAAATTAAATAAAAACATTGAAAAAATATCAGACCCATAAAGGGGAAAAAACTGTTTGTCAAAAAAAACACTATTATCGCAAAAAAGATTTTTTTCGAAATGGAGAGTTAAAATTATCATTGTGTCTATGGTGTCATCGTAAGGACTAGCCACTAGTTCATAAAAACATGAGTGTTCTTAAAAACGAGAATCTTCTGTACCTGGTTACGTTTCGGGCAATATCGAAGATTTGATTTTCTGTTCCTAGTTCGAAAAATTTGATTCACACACATGTTATAAAAATTTAAATTTCTTCTCTCATTTTAAATAATGGCTAACAAGCTTTATTAAAAATTTTTTTCTTTTTGAAGAAGACTTAATAATATTTATCGGGATAGGTGTCCATCCCCATAGCATATACGTATAATTTCTTAAAAAATTAGATATTTTTAATTTATATTTTTACTCTAACTACTTATTTGCTAATTTGATTTAATTTGTACAAATTACCTAGGTATTTTAGCATCCAAAAAATCGTCATTATTGTGACAAAAAACAAAAAAATCTAATGCTTAAAAAAATTATCTACAGTTTTAGCTAAGTTTTTCAAAAAAACTGTTACAGGTAATACATAAAATTTACACTGATTACGAAATTGTGCGTTAAAAATGGATCGTAAATTTACATCATTTATAAGTTCGATTTAAATACATATTACCGCTGCATTGAAATTATAAATGTGGCTGCAATAAATCTTTTAATATATACATTGAAATTAGAAATATAATTTAAATGTGTATTACTTCTAATCATTTTTCATTTCTGAAACTGATATACCGTCCAAAGCATTAAAGCTTGAAATATTCTATTTAATACTGATAAAGTCAGTAAACTTATTTTGAAAACAATTTTTATATTTATTTAAATAGTAAATCACATATAATTGAAGAAAAATTCAAATTCATATTTATGCTGTTAAAGCTAATAATGAGTATCTCTTTATATATATATATATATATATATATATATATATATATATATATATATATATATATATATATATATATATATATATATATATATATATATATGATACCAACAAGTGTACTTCAGTATGCATTTAGCTACACAAGATTGCACTGAATGCTCTTGTTTGTTATAATGAGCAGAAAATAAAAATATTTAATTGCAAAGATATAAAAACATGCTTTGAAAGTAAACGAGTTTTAAACTGAACGTACATTCAGTATTATAGTCAGATTTTGTTAACTAACTATTGTACTATGGATAATTAAAATGAACATAAAAATAAAATTGCTGTACATTTTCATTGAAGGTAAGATTTCAAAATTTGTTTCACTTGAAAATTTGAAAATTATATCTTTCATATTTTGAGCTGTAATCTATGCTTATCTGTTTTCGCTTTCATTTTTTATAAGAAACAATCATCCAGATTAATTAAGGGATTTCTGAAAATTTAAGTTATAGTTAATAGAGAAAAAAATATTTTTAATTAATTTAGATAAGCTCTTTCAAGTTTTGAATAGTAACAACGGTTTACCTGTAACCTTTGTTTTTTGATAAGAAACAATTACCTATTATTCAGCTAGTTGTTATTGACAGATAAAAAATTTATACATCGATGAAATAAATTCAATTATTTATTATTTCACATCTTATGGATATTTTTTAAAAATATGTTCTATGGATTTGTGTATTGTTATAGTTTATACAGGTATATCAATTTTTAGAAGAGAAAAATCAGAGCTAAAATATTTATTTACGTGATAGAGCCTTTTTCAATAAATATCTATTTTGATTTTAAAAATTTTTGAGAGAGAGCATTGACTATCAACTAAGATTAAAACTTGTTAATGTCTGTTGTGTTGTAAAAATTAATTCGAAAATAAGATTTTAATTCGAGATACTGCTTAAGTCCAGAAACATTTCATAAGGCAATATTGAAAGGAATAACCCATAGATTTGATTATTATTTAAAAAATTCCTTCTAAATTAATTTTTACCAGTAAAAGAACTTTCTTTAAATAAAAAAGTGCTAGCGTTATAATATTCAAATTCTTAAAGTATTTAAAAAAAAAGAATAAAAAATGATGTTATTAAAGTAAAACAAGCTACAATAACTTCATTCCAATTTGCTCTTGAGTCACAGAAACAAGATAAAACTCAGCATGAGTTATTGAAAGCATTTTTATTTGTGAGTTTTATTTCGTAAAGAAAAGTATTTCCTTTAGCAGCTTTTTTGAAATAAATGATAAAAAAAGGCATGCAGGTTATTATTCTTTGTGGAAAGTTTTCTTCATTTTTATTCAAATTTAACTTAAATTTAATTTATCAATTATTTTATGTTATTTTAAACCTTAATTATACTATTTCAAACAATTCAGACCAGCTATAATTCTTAATATCATGATGCAGTTTAAACTTTTCTTACTGAATAAATCCATATTAATGGTTCAATCATTCACAAAAGACATCGCAAAAATTCCTTGTAAATGGGATATATATATAAAATTTTAGAATCGACTAAATTTCAAATTTCCTCATTGCTTATAAGAATAAATTAAATGGTTCTGAATTGTATCAAAACCATTCTTATGCTCCTTTCCTTTATATTAATATTTTATTCGAAATTTGGGTTTCAAGTAATCAAGTTTTTCAAGAGGTATTATTTTTGTGTGTTATGAAAATATCTAAATTTTGTACAATGAAAATATGTGCTTTCGAATCAATTTTTTTAGTTTAATCAACATTATGTGAAGTGATTGAAATACTGGTATATACAGAATACTGTTATATCCTATTATTTCACGAAACTAATTATTATATTTAATAAGCTAAAGCATTGGTATTTTTAATATAAACGATAGAGATATAATCTTTATTAAATAATTTAATTTATCTGATTTAACTTCTACTGTTATTTGTTATATAAATTATAATAGCGGTTGAGTTCACAATGGAAAACTATTTTTATATGCATGATAAAAGAAAAAAATTGTGACCCTTACTTTGGAATTTTTATATCTGATCACTAAATCTTATTTCTTTTTATTTTTTTACAGAAGATTTTGAAATAATAATACATATAATAAATTTTGCAATAGTAATATAAGCTTATAGAAGAGTAGAAAATATTTTTTGAAAATTATTAAAGAATATGAAGTCTAAAATTTTGTGTGGTATTAATTACTTGTTCAAAATCATGTATGAGGAAAGAAGAGAATTTTTAGCTATTATATATTACCCTAATTTTGTTGACATAATGTGAATTAATAAATTTTTCTTTAGATTTCTGTCTTTTAAAGTTAACTATAGTATTCTACGTTTTATGTTTGAATCTCTTTATCTAGATTAACAAAAATTTTCTTTGTTTAATATTATAATATCAATAATTCAAATCATGGTTAAAGATAAGAGAATAAACGATAATTTTTATATCACAGCAAATTTTAGTTAATGGACAATATTCAGCTAATTTAATATTTTAATTTCTTTTTTTTTAAATAACTGTTAAGACATATAAATCGATTTTGATATTTCACTCATAAACAAACTTGGCTTACATTTCACTTTATTTACGATATATAAAGAGAACTTTCATCAATTTCACTTCTATGACCATCAAAAATCTACAAATATGTTTCTTTATTTCAAGAAATAAAACTATAGTTTTTTTTATATTATGCTATGATTTTTAGTGAATATTTTTTAAAAATTCAATTTATTGACTTCTAGCCAATGAAATTATTTCTTACAAAGTAAATCTTTGTGAAAAATAAAATAAAGTATAACTTCAAATATAAATGATTTAGAAGTATTATGGTATATTTTGTTAAAATATTATATTTAAGTTTTATCGCACTTCTCTAATATATTTTTCATTAGGGAGTTGAGTTCTGCTTTCCTAGCTTAGAGGGAAAATTGGTTCTAAGTTTTGGAAAAAAATTGCGCCTTGGAAGAATAACAATATTTACTATTTTTTAACGATACTTACAATTTGTTTAAATTTGTTCCAAGCACAATTTGTTTAGCTTTGTTGCTTCATTTGTTGCAAACACTTACTATTTGCTTTGCTTTGTTTGCATAAGAAATGAGATCCTACGTATTGAATTAGCTGAAAACAAATTGTATGAGGTTTGAATGCTTGAAAATTCTATTAAGTTTCGAAGTTATTACGTATTACATTTATTCGCGTTTTATTGATTTTTCTATCAGCGACGTATTTATAAAAATGTAAATATGTTCTGTGTAATGGGCAAAAAAACAGTACTTTAAATAAAATCAAAAGAAATACTTATTATTATTATTTAAAAAGAATTAGGCTTTGGATATGTAGAACGAAGGGGGCATCCCATATTATATATATATTTTTATCCTCCTCACTGGTGCGCATAAATGACTATTTTTTAAAGAAAAAGTTAGGAAGAATCAAGCATTTGTTTTTGAAGTGAGCAGAATTCAAGGCATGCATCGTGGAGTAAGCAACTTTACAGTGAGTTCAAATTAGTATTTATTAGATTTAAATTAATTTTAAATTTTGCAATAAAAATTTTGAAATAAAATATAGACTATTACTTAAGTTAATTGAAGAACAGCTTCCTGACATAAGGTTTCATTCCAGTGAGCGTAAAAGTTATCAGTTAAATCCTAGACAAAAATTCAGAAGTAAACATAAAAATAATTTTATTTATATACATTTCTTTGCAGAGTTATTTGTGATGCTATACAGACACTAGCGAATGAATAAAAAATATTTGAGATTTTCATTTAAATGATTGTGCTAGGGATGAAATAGGCAAATTTCTTATGATATGAGTTACACGCTATTAGAATGAGTTATGTTTAAGAGTGCATTTCACTATGAATGTAATAAAGTGGAAAACACGACAGATTTTTCACCATTGCAAAAGGGTTTATTGTTGATGCCCGTTCAGTAGGGGCGTCGATTTTGAAGATAACAAAACTCACTGGGCTCTCAAAAACAGACAAAGGTTTTTAACTGTTGGAATCAGAAACTACAGACCTTGTTAGAAGATGTAACTGCAGCTCGATCGTGGCTTTCCAAGAGTGTGATCGGCATCGTCGCCGTCGAATTGTATGGCAGGACAGGGACTCTGTTGGGCTACAAATGACAAAAATCCTCAAGCAAGGTTCTTCCTCAAGAGATTTCAGATTGAACCATGCGGAGAATTGCAGTGGATAGGGATGCATAGTCTGGTGTCTCTGAGAAAGCTATTTATTTCTGTCCGAAATACAAAAATTCTTTTGAAGTTATGTCGGGAAAGAATACACTGTACATCTGAGGATTAGAAATGGGTAATCTGTTCGGATGAATGACACTACACCTTATTTTGTACAGCTGGAAGACTTTAAATATGGAGAGAGCTTCATTGAATTCATCTTGCCGTACTTGCACTGTATAAGGTTCTGAATGGAGTATCATGATATGGGAATGTCCTGCTAGTATGGAAATGGAGCTCTGGTGTTTCTGAAAACTAAACAAACATTCATGAGACAACGAGATATTGGCAGATCAATTGTTGCAATGTTGCATTTTTATTCTGATGGCTGCGGAAACATTATAGACGTTAGTGCAACTATACATCGTGTTCAAAATTAGTTCACTGAATATCTGACTTTCAACATCTTGACTTGCCATTGGGTATCTTAAGTCCATAGAAAACTTGTGGAATATGGTGAAAAGGCGTACTCAACAGCACACTTATTTTCCATCTAATTTACAAGATATAAAAAGCTGCATAGCCAATCCATAGTATTCAGTGCTTATATATGCACTCCAGAAGTATGCAGACTCTATGCCCAAGCGAATAGGAGCTGTTATTCTTGTAAACGGTGGTCTAATAAAATACTGATCTTGGGTTCCTAATTTATTATAGTAGGTATGAAGTTTACTAGCTGTGCATCCATTATAGCTATAACAATTCTAAAGATATGGTAATGAAAAAATTCATTCATATATGACTCTGGTTCTTATTTCGTAAGTGATTTAAATAACAAATCTGTATTTTTAAAAATTAGTAAGATGCAAACATTTAATATTATTAACATAAAAATAATTGCAAATTAAAAAAATATTTACTGTTTATTTTTTTTTCTTGAAAAGGTTTTGAGCTTAAGAAATTCCAAAAATAGGGTTAAGAAATTTTTATATAATATTCTATTTATATAAAAATCAATTTCCTACTGAGGTAAACTTTTAGGTGATTGAAGTAAGTTATTGTTCTTTCACATTAATGTAGAAATACATTACCAATCATTTGTTTTCTCATTTCTGTTCTTCTTTCTTCATAGGAAAAATGTCAACTTTGTGTGTATAAAACCTTACTTCACAGTTAATATTGTCGTAATACTTTTGTGCAGAATACCTTAGATGTTTAAACATTTGGATACTTTTTTAAATCGATGCGTCCCTTTTTAAGAAATAAGCACACATTTTGTGTCATATAATACTGTTCGAAGTACTTATATTTATATTTTTTTACTATTATTTATCCATAATAAATAATGATATAAAAGAACAAAAAACTTGTCAATAATACTTCAACTCAATTTCATATATTAAATAATGAGAAAACATGCTAGCAAGATGCAAAATATGCTCAAGGATAATTAAAATTTTTAGAAGCATGACAGGGAATTACATACATTTTAAAGTAAAAGACACTGACAATATTCAAAACAAATATTTAAAAGTACCTGCATAATGTTATACTTAAAAGTATAACATGATGCAGATACTTAAACGTATATATTAATGTACTTAAAAGCATAACAGGGCGTTATTTTATTGAAAAAAAGAATCAAAGACAGATTTTAACTCATCTAAAAATCATGCTTCTAAATTAATCCATCACAAACAATACAGACTTTTCTTTATTTTTTTTATTTTTTTTTTTAGAAAAATTATTTATTTCTATGGTTTTTCTTGAAAGATAACATAGAGTGTTTCAATGGGGTTTATCTAAAATGATAACATTAGATGGTTTGCCATTCTGTGTTTAAAACAAGACAGAGCAAAACTGCATTACATTGAAGCATAAAACAATATTAGAGAGTTTTGTATTTTAATTGAGTTATGGAGAATCATTAAATGTGCGGTGTTTAAAAATGTACCAAAAATTGCTAATACCGTAAAAACTGTGTTCCTATTTCTTGTTATTAACTAATAATTGTTATAAAATAATACTGTTTTTAACTATTAACAGTGTTCCTATATCTCTAAAGGAAAAAAATCAAAATTAAACGGTATATATTTTGGTCGCTTATTTAAAGAAAAAACAAGTACATGAAATAACTATTACTTAAACATAGAAATCCAATGGTAATCAAATTTACTGAAATTTTACAATACTAATGAAAATAATAGTTAATAATTTCAGTGAATGCTTGAAATTTAACATACCAAGAAAGAAATTTTAATATGTTTTACAATAACATAAAAAATATTTTGAATTCTTTGATATACAAATATGTGATAAAATAAGTAAAAATTAAAAGGAAAACAAAAGGAAGAAGTCTTAAAATAAAAAGGAAATTACATAAATTTAGTTTATTTTGCTAAATAAATTATTATGAATTTATTAAAAAAATTAATAAACAAATTAATCAAACTTAAAATAAAACTTTAACAAAATATAATGATGGAATAAAAAAATAATTATACTAAAAATGAATTTATTTTAATTAATTAAAAGAAATAAGATTAATCCAAATCAAAAAGATTTCATTACTAAAAAACAAGAAAAATATAGAAAAAAATTGAATGGCAAATTAATTTTAAATTTGAAGGAAGAAGCCAGAGAGTTGAATGAAGGATTGCAGGATCATTGTTTGTGGTAAAAAAGGAATTGTAAATTTCAAAAGACTTGATAAAATTTCTAGTTTGCAATTTTAATGATTTGATTTTATGAAAAGGAAAGGAGTTTTAAATAGATGACAGAGCTGGAGAGAGATTGCAATTAGTCTAAACATAACAATATTTTAACCTTAAATAAATTTTCACTTTGGATTAATTTAATAAATCTTTATATAGTTTCTAGGTCTCTATGATATTTCATGAAATGCGATCATATGTTTTTGTTAGCAAAATTATGAAAGTGGCGCATGTATATTAAAAATTTCTCCATTTCGTTGTTACAGTTAAATTTTTTTTATAATTGAATAAGGGACATGCGTAAAGAACATACACAAACGTATAGCAAATTTTTAATAATTTAGAATAAATGATCCAGTATTGAATATTGTTTAAAAGTGAACAGTATTGACTATATCTTTTTATAATGTATTCAGTTTTTCTAGTGATAATCATCAATATTAATATAAGGTGTTTTGAAGAATTTTATGCATTTATCAGCTTAAAATAAGAACTGTAATAATACAATATAGTCCTCTAAGCAAAGAGTTCTGAACAACAAATATTTACTTTTAGAAAAATATCATATTATAATACTTGTCTGTAGCAATATATTTTTCCTTAAGTAAAAATTGTATTAGTTTTTATAATTCAGATTAATTTACCATAATTTCGAAGTAGACAGTTGTATAAGCTATATTTAAAACCAATTAATATTTTATTTACATTATATTGCAAAATATATAAACAACTCGAAAAAACTGAACCTCAATTCGATGAGTGTAACAGATGATTACAGCAGTTGGAGCGATATCCTTCCAACTAACATATTTCTCTCTATTGGTTGCATTGAATCTTGACAGTTGTTCTCAGAATTTGTTTGATAGGATTGTTACCCCCATTATAGTAATTCGAAACAAATAATTCGTATGAAGCTCCCCCAAGCACTCAATAACGATTTTTAAGAGTGTTGCCCAATCTTTGTCATTGATTCAGCATTTTCACTTGCTTTCTCCTATATTCTGCTCTGAACGTTGTTTCATGAAATTCTCTTCTCATCATCAATTACCCCACAAAAACCATCAATTAATATGTTAGTGTCATGTTGAAGGAATGTTTATTCATATTAGATTCAGTTGATTCCTTTAGTCAGAAGATGGATAATCATGTATCTAGCATGGAAATATGTCTAGGCTTTTTTAATTGGCTGAATGCTATAGATTATAAATGTTAATATCTTCACAATTTCCTCAAAAGTTATTATAAATTTCTTTTCTTTACTAAAGCACTCATAATATCATCATCAAAGTCAGAAGGCCGTCAGATCTTGGTGGTTCTTTCTGAAATTTGATTACTTTTGAAAAAATAATCAGTCTGATGATTATTAGCTTCGGTTAGTAAATTTCATAATAACCAGCTTTCAGAGTAGAAACATGATCTGAAAAAACAAGCGAAATGCTTTTTGCACAGTTCCAATACTCACACCTTTCTGAAATTAAAAAGCATTGCATGTTAGTTCAAATCTTTTACTCTAGATTTTTAAAATTTTGTTGAATAATTTAAAAATTGACACATAAAATGTATCGTTTTTTGGTATTCTACGCCTTTCCGGCAAATGTAAATTTTATGCTTCAAGAGTAAACAACATAGTCAAACAAAGCATTGATATTTTCCTATAAAGTTCATTTTCCTGATATTTATAAAAATCGTGTACTAAATAGCTGTGACTTATGCTTTGTTCGAGTAAAGGAACAAATACAAATTTCGTAACAATTCATCATTTAGATGACTAACAATACAAGACTGAGCATTTTAAGGGATGGTAAAGCTACTGTCTGCCGAAATGCAAGCCGTAAACACAATCCAATTCAATGACAACTGTACCCTTCCAGACATAATTACCTATATTAATGGGAAAAAGTTCAGAGATATAAAGATTGACGACATTAAATTATATATGTTAGTCATCTCATCGCAGTATATCATCAAGTCCTTTTGGCGAAAGGTGCTGAAAATCACTGATAGTTAATGCAAACGTGGCTGAACTAAGGATTTTGGAAAATGACTGGATTCCTAAGAAGGGGCAAATAAAATTGATTAGATAATAGCTAAATTCCTCACTGGGATGTTCTTCGTTGTGTAGAAAGCTTAATTGCTTAAAAATACAATGTTCTGCATTATCTTTTTATGCTTAGGTGCCTTAAGATTATTTGGATTGCAATTTTATTATTATACATTCTCTAAGTCACAATTTTTACTGAAGGAGAATTACCATATCAGTTTTATCCAACGTTAAAAAAACTCTATTATCTTATGATATTCTCATGAGATATTTTTACTTATAAGTATGTTATACAATACCCCTTAGCGCTGGACAAATACTTTTAAAATTTTCAAGAATACTTTAAAAGCATATCTTTTTCAGTCTTATTTATTCAAGTCTACAATCAGATTGAAATTTAAAAATTTTACTTCTATCAGAAATTTTGATTTTGCATGTCTCTATGAATTTCATGATGTACTTTTGAATATTAACGTAATTCAATAAGTCACATTTGCATGTAGAGTTTCACAGTTATAATAGAAATTTTTCTGGCTGCACGTGCATTTTTTGTAAGTGGCGTGTATTTTAAACCCATAAATTATTTTTAAATTGTTTGTTTTAAATAATTTTGAAATAAATTTTGAAAGTAATAAATTTTATGGTGTGAATATTTTTAGTCAAAGATTAATATAAACTGACAATTGGAGGATAATTTTAGATATAATAGAAGTATATGGTACACTTAGATCCTATAGCATATAAATTTGGGATTTTATATTTTTGTATTTAATTCCACCATTATGTGAAATAATTATTTGGATAAATAAATAAGAAATCAGATAGAAGTAATTAATATCTTCTTAACTCACGAAAAAAATGTGATGAAATTGTAATTTATTACAAAAGATCTTAATAATTTTACATTTAATTACAATTTATCTTTCAAATAAGTATGAAATACTAATTGAGAGCAATAATTAATAAGAAAGCTACTTAAGTCATGAAATGTGTTTCGTATTTCTGTAGTTTTGATAAAGCGAGACTAAAGTTTTCAACGGCGCATGTGAGTGAAAACGGTAATATTACTAACTTTAATTATGGGAATTTAATCAGTGCAAAAAATCAAATTATGTATTTCTTCTCAAGAATTCAAAACTTAAAATAAGTTCCAGAGAAGTTAACAATTTTAACTTATTGGCAAATGTAAACATAATATGCATAGAAAATACATGTGAGTTTAATATTGCAAATAAGTTAGTGATTCGAAAGCCTGCAAATCTTTCTGTTTTTACATTTTAATATTCAAATACATCAATAAATCATTAATACTTCATTTAGTTAATAAATATTTGGAATATAATAAGAATATAATAAATAATATAATAATAAATATATAAGAAACAAATTTTTGTTTCTTTGTCCAAATATTTATTAACTAAATGAAGAATTTCAAAATTTATAAACTATTCTTGAAAAACAGTATAAATAATCTCCTTTACTTCTGTCATATTTTTTTTATCATTTTCTATTTTAGATGCATAAATATTTTTATTTAATTGTGCGAAAAAAAAGTGAGAAAGTGAAATAAAGCAAAAACTCTATAATTTATGTACATATTATACTGAATAAAAAAAAAATAAGTCGGATTTATTTGTGTTGGAAAAATGTTTAAGGTAGATATGATTTTAAGTGGAAGAAAGAGATTAATGTAAATCAGAAGAGATTAATACAAATCAGAAGGAGTATAAATCAGATTTACAAGAAGGGATTTCTAGTATTTTTAATATCAAACATTTTGCACAGACGTTTGACCCACAAATAGAAAGTTAGGGCCTGTTTTCTCTACAAAGTGTGGATTATAAGTAATGATTTCTTAGTTATGGTAAAATGTATTTCCTAGCCATCTAAAACCAAATGTTATTTGCTCTAAATATCAACAAGTGGGAGAGTTTCCATGTAACAAATTAAAAATGTTAATCTTATAATTTTGGGAAAATGGCAAGGAGAGATCTTATGATGCAACATAAGGCTGTCAAGTAAGTCTCTAAGTCATCAATTTTTGATTTTTTTCATTTTCTTCTTTAAATAAGCGGTGATTCTATTTAGAGGACTGACTGGATATGATTGCTTACAGGACCATCTCTATAGAGTTAATGTGGTGGAGGCCCCAAACTGTGTTTTGTATCACTCTAACCAACCAATGATTTTTGAACATCTAAATTATTGTGCTGTGCTTTCTTAATATGAGGACACTGTCAAGAAGTATTGTAGAGCCCGTGAACTAATGGTTTAAGAGCTAATGTTTGACATTTATAAAATAAACTTCTCAGCACAAAAAGACGTAGATGAAATCAAAAACGGGTGACAGTTTAACGTAAATTTAGGGTTATAAATAACTTCACATTTTTCAGTTTTCAACATTTTATTTTACAAAAATGAAACCTTTACTGATGAACCAGCATCCATTTCCTAAAATTACAATGAAAAGAATTAATACATTTACTTTATGATTTATGGCAAGTATAAAACCAAAGACATGACAAAACATGAATACGAGAAAATTAACAAATTTTTTAAGATGACATTAAAATACCATTGCTCATATTAGAGGAGCGTTTATATTTCTATAAATAATTATACATAATATATGTTTAATATTCATTACAAATAATGCTTGAAATTTCATTTAAACAAGATTTCAAATAAAAAGTAGTCGTTTATATTATTAGATGACATATCCTTCTTTGCTTTATATAAAAAAATAAAATATAAAAATTTGAAAATCATGCACTTTCAAAGCTTACTAATTTAAATGACATATGTGTGCAACGTCTTATAACTTGTAAATTCGAGCATTTAAATTATTTAAAAAGACATTCACAATATTTCATGCATCTTTAAAATTTCATAAGGTGATATAGCATTTCACAGGATTTTTAGATAATTTCAAAGCATGATGAACACAATTAAATAGAAAGAAAAATAATAAATACAATATAAGGTTTTCTTCTATTTATGGTTTTAAGTTATCACCACTCCTTTGTGAACACATGGGCCATTTCTTCCTTCCAGTAAAGTCGGCCAAAGATATGTCTTGATGCGATCCGAGTCTTGATTTGATGAATGAAATCGAATGTGAAGATCTTTGCGAAAGACTCTTGAATCGTATTCAATTATGAATGGAGGACACTGGTTCGACAAGCTCCACGCCAATCTTACACAGTCTTTCACATATTGCTTCAAGCCCTCGCAATTTTTTAATGATGGATAGTCATAAAGGGTGGCCCAAATTTGAGACAGCACTTCCTATGAAACAAAAAAGAACTTATTTTTATACTGTAATTGATGAAAAATCTAGAAAGATCAGAATATTTGGTATATGAATCAAAAATTAAAAGTAGTGCGCACTTGCCATAATTACTTTTTTATGCAAATGAAATGTTTGTTCAGATATGCAAAGAATGAAAGCAAACTCAGTGACATAGCTATTATTATTAATGAATTCCGTACACATATATAACTTTAATGATAAATAGTCACTATTATAACAAGTGACGTAGATATTTATCACTAAAGTGATATCTAAATTCATATCTTCGGAATTGACTACCATTTCAATTTCGTATTGTTATAAGAATAAAAACTTAATTTGGATTATAACTTATCTTGGAGAAAACAAACTGTTAGGTAATCAGAAAAGTTCATTCACTTGTAGCTAATGCAAACTGCAAATGCAGCTATGCACTCGCATTAATTAGCATAAAGCTGCCTTCGGTATTTTCAAACAGTGATACATAAGACTTGCTCACGAGGAAGTTTTATAGATTTCGGTTTACTTGAGTGAGTCTGAAAAAGTTTAATAATGGCTGTAAATGACGTTATTAGAGCAAGTTTGTTATATTAGTACAAACTGGCCACAAATTTTGTTGAGGCTTGTCGAAAAATATGCATAAAATTTGGAGATGATGCAGTAATTAAACATACCTCAAAAAAGTGGCATAACAAATTTCATTCCGGTGATGAATCGTTCGAAGATGTACCACTATCGGTGGCGAAATGGTGAAGATTTGAAAAGCACTAACAAAGAGGATACTTCTAAAACGTATCAGGAACTTTTAATCAAGTTCCACGTATCTTATGGAATCATTCTTGCCCACTTGCACAAACTGGGAAAAATGTAAAAGCTAAGCAAATGGTTTCCTTGTGAACTCAATGAATGTGATAAACTTCAAAGGTTTATTCATCACTTCGTTCTCGTCAGAAAAACTAACCGTGTCTGGATTATCTGCTGACGTGTGTGGAAAAATAAATTCACTACATCAGCAACAAGCGTTCACATCATTTGTTACGGAAAGATCTGACTATCGGGCTGCAATGGTTCCGCTATATTCCTAGAAGATGTTGCTGTGTGTATGGTAGACTGGCATTAAGCACCACGAGTTCCTTCCATCTGGACAGGCCATTAATACTTCTTTTTGCATGCAACAACTGGAATGTGTGTGCAAGAGCCCTTGTGCCAGAAAAAGTTAACATTGGTGAATAGAAAAAGGTTCGGTTCTTGAAAGACAACTCAAGATCTCTTAACACTAATATGACTCTGACTATGAGTTTTGCCTTAGAATGCAAACTTCCTCCCCATCCTCTCTATTCCCCAGACATTTCACCAAATGATTATCTTATTCTTTGCGCTGTGTAATTTCATGCGAATGAGACGGTTCCATGGTGCTGAAGGGATTAAAATTGAAGTTGCCCATTATTTACTTCTAAAGACCGGGCATGTTATCTCAAAGGTATATATGAGTTTGCATCACGCTGGAGATGGTTGTCCCATGTAATGGTGCTTAGTTCTATGAATAAAATCTGTTTTGTTCTATCTACAGAGGTTGTGAATTTTTTATGTCAAAGAGCAACAAAATTTTCCAGCCACCTGATATTAATTTTTACCATGATATTTTATTACTATATTATCTTTTACTGAAATGCACCCATTACCATTGTTATAAATAATGTCATTGTACACGAATTCGTCGTACCCTGTTACTCCAAAGAAGCATCAAATTTAAACACCGAGAAAACAAAATTTTTATTTTTCCTTTTTAAGATAAACGTAAAAATCTTGGTGAAAGAAAAATGTAAAAATTGGAGTTACATTTTTCTTTCACAAAGATTATATTTAAAATTGATTTTTAATCAATTTTAATCAATTTTATTAAATCAACAAATAAAATCATTAATTTTAATAATGATTTTATTCAACAAAAATAATATTTGTTGAATAAAATTTTAATCAACAAATAAAATCAATTTTTAATAAAATAATATTAAAAATTGATTCGAATTGATAGGAATTAAACGTAGAATTAAACGATAAATTAAAAATTGATAGGAATTAAACGTAGAAAAATTTCTTAACATCACTTCTCGACATTTCCCATCATTGTCCGAAGAGAATTTTGTTCCAGATATGTCAGTTTCGGCTAAAAAGGAATAAACATTGTGTGTCAAATCTGGATTGTTTTGGAGAGGATCCCGGAATTTTGGACTGCGAATTTCTGCAAAAGTTCTTCACTTTAATTAGCAGCATAGGATCTGGCATTCATGCAGGAAGATGACATTATCATTCTACTTGGTCAAATTACGTAACAAACACAAGCAAATTTAATTATCCTTTTAAACATCTTTTCACCAGAAATGTTATCAGATTTCACGCATACCTTTTTTATGTAAATGGAACCATGCTCGCAACCCCATGCATTATCACTTTTCGAAATATCTAATCATTTCAATCGATGTGATATATGTGAGCTTACATCACTTACCTTCATAATCACTGAAAGACAACTAACTTCCTCTATCACCCCTTTGGGAAAGAAATATTTTGCTAATACTGTTTGTGCAATACTGTTCAAATACACACACACACACTGCGCGCTTGTAACCATTTTCTTTTATTCTTCCTCTTAAATATTTGGTTTTACAAGGTTACATAAATGCAATAAAAGGATCCCATGGCATGATGCTTTTTTTGCCATCATTTCATAAATACAATGAAAGGAATCTACAGAGTTGAAATTAAAACCTCAAATATAGTGTGGAGTCTCTACTAGTCAACCCATTCGAAGCTAATTGCTTGGACCATCTTGTCGTTTAGTAGAAAGATAAATCTAATATTATCACTCTCAAATTATAATCCTTTTGGAATCTTTAATTTTTTTTAAATAATTTTATGTGAAGTAATTTTGAGAAAACGCTTATCGGTCCATGAATCATATTTTTGCTTGAGGTTTGCAATCCCATGCTTGTTGTATCATTATACCTGACTGAAATGGAAGATTTATTCGGATAAATTTATTAAACTCAAATTTTAAAATATATAATTTTCAAGACTAAAAAACAGAAGTCTGATCAATTAATAAGATTTTGATTTTATTTAATTGAAAAACTTTAATTTTTTTAGAAATTGAAAAGCTGTACAAATTAGATAGAAAGTTTTTTACAACTTTTAAATTTTTTCAAAAAATATATAACTAATAATTGTGTGTATTAAAACAAGATTGTTGTTTTCTTCAAAATGCGCAAAATTATGAAAAAATTATTTTCTTAAGCAATTTAATTTTAACAGCTTTATATTATTTTATATCTGTATCTCTCTTTCTATATATATGTATATCTTTCTACTCTCTTATCTATCAATTTATCTCTATATATCCATTAAATAAAATTAACCATCAGCTAGTTTCAAAATAATTGAGAAAAATGGATACCTTTAATAAAACTCTTGGTTATTTTGCAGTCATCTTTCTTACATGAATAATTACTTTTACATCTTAAAATCTATAAAAAAAAACTTTACTATTTAAGTGATGCTTTAAAACTAAGTCAATATGTATATTCCTTTTTTCTGTGGAGTAAGTTTCAATTTTATTAGTTAATAATTGATTTACAAAAAGTACATAATTTCTGACATAAATTTTCACTATCAATTATTAATTTAGACTTTGTGTTCATAAAGGAATCAATCAATCAGAGAAAGGTAATTAAATGCTTTAAAGAGTTTTTATTTGAATTCTTAACTTTTATACCTTTAAGTTCTTATAATTTATTGCTTTTTATAAAAATTTTCGGTAGATGTTTAATTAATTCGTTTAAATGAGAATTTAATTACATTTCCGTGCAATTAATTTGGAAAGAGCTTTGAATTCTTGTAGTTTCCTTTTGTACTTAAACATAGTTTATAAGACATTCATGGAAAATCTTGAACAAATTATAAAATGAATTAAATAGCTAAATGTGAATCTTGATTCTTAAGTTGAATTATTTTTATCGGCTGAAAAATACATATTTAGACGACCAACTATCATTCGGCTATACAGTTTATGTATTTTTTCAAGCAATTTTAAAAAATCACTACAAAAAAATTAAAATAATATTCGTATTCTGAAAGAATATTACTTTTAAAATCTGATTTTTGGAAATTAGTCACTATTTTTTATTTCTCTTTTCACATATTTTTAAAAGTACTTTTAACAACAATGAAAAGAGTTGTTTTCAAAATACTTACAAAGTAAAGGATGTACACAGTTTTCAGTGACAATGTTCTCTATATCTTAAAAATGTCTAGTTATTTTATTACATATTTGCAGCATTAATAGTTCATAAATAGGGAAAAATTCCTTTGAGTATCAGGAATATGAGTCTTTTTTAGAGGTAATTTCCACATGCACTTATTATGATGCATAATTCTAAAGATTTATTATTACACATAATTATTTTAAAGATTAATTATGTGCATTACATAATTTCACTGATGAATATTTATATTTATGAATATTATAATAATTAGCACTACACCTAATTATGAACAATTATTAATTTTTGAAAGAAAATAAAAATATTCCTAACGATAAACTCTTTTAAATTTGCTGATTAACAATATTTTAAATTAATGCATTAAAATCGCTTTTATATATGAGATAGAAAAATATATAAATCCATTCTTATAGTATTATATCTTCATTTTCTAAATGTTCACTTATAGCACTGAGTTTCACATTATTTAGAGTATTTGCCTCTAATATCCTGATAAGCTATTGAGATTTATGTGGTATATTTCAAAAATATTTCATTGAAATGCTATTTAACATATGGGGTGCTATGTTCTTTTCGACTCATCTTTCTAAAGGTGGCTGGTAACTAAATTTATTTGATAACATTTTTAGTTTTTTGCTTACTAAAAGTGTTTTCTACTGAAGGAAAACGCTATCTGTCAATACCATTAGTGGAGATTTCATTTAGAATGCTACAATGCAAAACTATTAAATAGTTATATATTTTAGACAAAAGGACAAGTATTTTACCATAAAATGGCAATCATTTTACAGTGATTTTGCTGTTAGTTAAGTTCATGATTAGCTTTCAACACCTTTGCAATATTTTTTCGTAAAAAACTTGATGATTATTTAAATAAATAAGAAAAATAGAATTTATTTTAATTTGCTATAATCCATTCATTATTTTATCTGGGACTAGTTTCAGTTATATTCACTCATTTAAGCCAAAGTTCAATTATTAATTATTTCAAATTTTCCTTCAATTCTAACAATTTTTAAATATGATTCATAAATTTTTCCATAAAGCATAATATGTAATGATATATTAATAGAAACCATAATGTATTAATGTTAATTGATATTTTTTCGAGGCATATTGTTTGACTTTTTATTCTAAATCGATATTTTGAGGAATGTGCTTTGAGTAAATTTCAGCATATATCATAAATCTATGCATCCCATTTTATCCTGTTAATAATTTTCATATGAATATTTATGATTATATAAATGAGAATTAATATTTTTATCAATACGCAAATCTCTAAAAATATTTTTTGTTTAATAACTATTTTTACATTTTTATATAAATGCTGTTTTTTCAAAACAAAATCCTCGTCATAATATAACTGATTTAAATTAAATTTTAGAATCCAGAGTTAACAAAACATCAAAGCATGTATAAATAAAAATTTATTTTTTAACCAATTAAACGAATGAAATTTCAAAAACTAGATATTTGCGTATGAATACAAAATACAGGACTTTGCAAATGTGAAGCATCTCTAAGAAAATCAAAGCGATGTGAGTCGCATGCAATTTGTATAAGATTAATAACCTTCGGTTGTGAACAACGTAACAACTGAATGCTGTTATTCAGGCTTTTTTTAACAATCACACCACATATTGACTTTTGAAAGTTCTTTTAATAAATAGTGTACCATATTCTTGCGAAGCATAGGAGAAAAAATTGGAAAACTCTCAAGAACCCACCTCAACAGATGCGCAGCTAGAAAGCAGAAATACAATACTCATTTCCTATTGTTTAGCAGTGACTGGAATCGTTCCTGTGTGTCACATAAGTGGGCAGGCCGTGGTGGTTGGTTAGAGCATCGTTTCCATTACAGGAAGGTAGTGAATTTGAACCTCGATTTTGCTGAAGATCCGTAGTGTTCAATAAAGGCTTCTCAAGAACGTGGCCGCAATGTCTTCCACATGAAATGATACCTCCGCGGGTAGCAGGTCAAGTATTAGGGTATCTTCTGTTGGGTGTCTGCTTCAAAATTATGAATACTACCATGCGGCTGCTTCCATCTAGCTGGTAGATACCAATTCTGGGCTAGACACAGGGAATTTCACTGGTGCAACGGCAACTACCTAGTGGACAGCTTTTGGACTTAAGGCTATTGAAGGTATGATTTACAATAATTTCAAAAGCTGTCCACTGTATAAATTACCTCCTGAGAGGATTTCATGGACACTGGGTCGTATTCATATTTCGCAAGGATGGAAATCTGGAAAATCCCCAAGCATCCACTCTGTCAGAACTGGATGAAAAAATGCAATATCCATGGCTGAGAATAAGCCCGAGAACTTTAAAGAGTGCGATATTACCAGTATCGTGGTGAGCTCATAAATGACCATAAAGCCTAGCGGTTTAAGGTTGTTGTAAAGCATTCTAATATCTACTGGGTAGTTGCAATCTGGAAGGATTTCTCATTGGGATCAGTATTTACATTTCGCGTGGGAAGAAATCCAGAAAATGTCCTATTCTGCAAGATGTGCATGCTGAAACTCAAGAGTTACCTTGTTTAACAGTTACTAGGATTGAACTTAGGCTTTTCCATACTGAAAGATGATGTTCTGTCAGTAAGCCATGGTGAATATAAGGCAGAATGTAATATAACAGCTAAGGGCTGTGGTGAGGCATTTGAATATCCAACCCTTCTTTGTCTTATGTGAGTACATTTTATAGATAATAGATGGTGCAATAAGAAAAATAACTCCCCAAAACTCAAACTACCACGTGGTGCTTGCAAAAAGCAACATCAACCTCTCACTGCTTAATAATGGCTGGTATCGATCCTATTACCTTCCACTCCGAAGAACAGGATCTTACTACAATGCCATGATGAACTCAAGTAAAATGTTTGTTAACTTTGTCGATGATTGTTAAAAAAATTTTCACTTCAAACTGTAAAAATAAATTTTTCACATGTAATGAAAATAAATTATTTTTTGAAGTCATCAAAAAATGTTATTTAGTTTTCTCTTAAAACGCATTCACACGCAAAATTTTGTTTAAATAGAAAATTTAACTATATTTAAATTAAGAAAATGCTATTTAGCTCTTATAAAAACAGTTGTAGTAGCTTCTTAAAACTACTTAATTTTTTTATAACGCTCGTCTATTAGGATTTTTTCATCTTTTCAGTACAACAAGGGGAGGAAGTACAGAGGAGCACCCAGTGGGTGTGATCTCCGAAAGTTGTAGGATCTTCATAACTGAGAAACAGGACCATGCATTCCAGATTCGGCTTGCAACCCTAGAGGTATTATTTCACATGGGGGACATTGCTACCACCAAGAATTTTACGTACTCGAGCCCCCATTAGCAAACACGACGGATCTTTGGTTGGGTAGGGATTCAAACCACCACAAATGCCCTTAATAAACAGCCGCTTATTTTTATTCTAATCTCAAGTTATAAAATGTTAAAATCTTAAATTTTAATTTAAAATTTAATAAAAATATAAATATATTTCAACTTTCTACATTTAGAAAAGTAGATGAATATCATTTATAATTTTCTTATTGTAAGTTGTTTTATAAAATAATTAAAAACAAAACAAAAACAAATATACATTTGTTTTTATTTGCATTCAAATAATAATGAAAGATAAAACTTTTAAGAATAGTAGTATATAATGGTTAAAAAATATCAATTTCTATCTGTAGTTTATAAAATAATTAAAAAAACAAAAACAAATATACATTTGTTTTTATTTGCATTCAAATAATAATGAAAGATAAAACTTTTAAGAATAGTAGTATATAATGGTTAAAAAATATCAATTTCTATCTGTAGTTTATAAAATAATTAAAAAAACAAAAACAAATATACATTTGTTTTTATTTGCATTCAAATAATAATGAAAGATAAAACTTTTAAGAATAGTAGTATATAATGGTTAAAAAATATCAATTTCTGTCTGTAGTTTATAAAATAATTAAAAAAACAAAAACAAATATACATTTGTTTTTATTTGCATTCAAATAATAATGAAAGATAAAACTTTTAAGAATAGTAGTATATAATGGTTAAAAATATCATTTTCTATCTGTAATATTAATACTTGAATTTCCATTAAAATAAATGAATTTTCTCTTTTATTAAAATAGAACAGTCAGCAAATATTCGGGAAGTGACATAAGCTTTCAAAGTTCATGCTTCAAAGCTTTTTGATACTAATAAATAATTCCATAAAACACTTAAATGTACTGAATTTTATAAAGTAAACTTATTTTGATCGTAAATGACATAAAATGTTTTTAGTCTATGGAAAACAGAACGAAATAAAATTTTATATTGAGCATAAAACTTAAATCGATTTGTTTAAATACAAAATATGAGCCACTTTAAACCAGTTATTCTAGCTAAAATGAGTTGGAGTTATTTAGTCAGACAACAAAATATTGGGCAACCCACAAATTGGAATGTCTCATGTAAACATCACGTACTATTTCGGAAGAAAAGTCTGCAATAATATAGAATAATGACTCGTTATTGTGGATTATTCATCGTAAATAAAATCTTGAAAGTCACGATGAGGTACATTGTAAAATAACTAAAAATGGCTGCTCCTGTACATTTTTTTATTTTATATTTATTCATTAACAGTCTATGAAAGATGTAATATTTATTCAATCAGAATAAAGATAAGATTCTCGTTAAAAGTACAAAGAATCATAAAATTTTAAAACACAATACAATTTAAATCAGATATTAAATAAATATATACTATTACTCTAATTTCTAGATAAAGCAAGATCTTAAGCATTTATTAACATTTGAAAATGATATTTATATGAAAATAAAATTATTCTATTAAATTTACTCCAAAATTTCTGTTGCTTTGACAAATTTCTGATTATTTAGTAAAACTCTAAAAATAATTTAGCTTAGAAAATCATATGTGTAAACATTATAAAATCTTAAAACGAGATAAATCCATTTTTTTCAATACAATTGTTAGATTAAAAACTTTTTGTTTATTTTAAAACAACTATGTTTTTTTTAAAACTTTTGTTCAATAAGGAAATTTCAATAAAAATATTTCAAGCATAAGATTATTTTCTTCTCTTTTGTAATAATTTAACATGGAATTGAGAGAAAGAGAGGGAATTATATATATAAGATTATTTGTGTGTGTGTGAAAAAGTAAGGATTGTTGCACGAAATATTTCTTTATAAAATTTGTTTTTATATGTGTTTGAAAAATCAATGCCAGTTTTAAGAGAGAAAGGAATTTTCTTAATAAGAAGTAGGAGGGAGACAAATACTATAATTTCTCTTGACTCTGAAACGTATCTCAAACTTTTAATGTCTCGAATTTTACAAATTTCTTGAAGATTTTGGACATTTTATTTATGGGTAATAAGAATATAATGTAAAAAAAGGCATATTAATTTAACTTCAAATTTTGTAATTTAATTAGAATTTAACAGTTTTAAAAGAAAAAATAAAGACATTCTTATTACAATCTAAAAATTATTTCTTAAATGTATTAAAAAATCTCTAAACATTTACTATCAAACAAATAAAGACATAAATTATTAACTGAAGAAATTAATTTAAGATTACTTATTTTTATTGGTTAATACCGTAATAATCAGTGTGATTTAAATATTGTATTATCGAGCGGACTATTGAATGGGCTGCTATTCAACGGTTCGTGAGTTCAAGTTCTACCTCAAATGTGGATGTTTGCAGTAATTTGGAATCTCCTTTAATCTGTAAGAATTAGTCGACTTAACTAATTTAAGAATATATATATATATATATATATATATACACACACGTACACATATACACACACACACACACACACACATACACACACACACACACACATGCACACACACACACACATATATATATATATATATATAAATGAAGCAGTAGGTTTAGGTAATCAGTTTGTTATCTTGTTATCGGCAGGAACAGAAGTAATTTTAGGTCCAATGATTAGAAGACATTTTAAGGCTAGATATTTCTTTCTTGTAAATTTATAAGTCTTATATTCGTATTTTGCACACTTTGTGGTATTAGGTATACTTTGGGGAAGCCACGGCCGTTATCCATTATTTACCAAAATAAAACTTGTTAGACAAGACTCAGCAAATGACCTTCGCAGTGATATGGCTAATGTACATAAATTACTTCCCACCAGATGTCCTTCTGTCGGTATATACTATGGCAATTTGAAGAGGATGCATATTTAAATGTCAATCCTACAGCTTGTTTGCAACTTAAAAGAATAAATTGTTTTCGGGTTTATGTTGTTGCATTAGCATGCTTCCTATACTTAGCCCTAAGTTGCGATTTATCAATCAAGTGAAAGAACACATTTGTGTCTTTATAATTTAAATACAAAGATCAAGTAGAAGACCCCCATTATTTGACAGGCTACCCCATAGGTATCATTTTACTTGGAAAACATTGCGACCATGACCTATTTAAGGAATCCCATCATCCTTTGTTGAATATGACGGATTTTTGGCTTAGATAAGACTCGAAGTCACTACTTACCGTTAAGGAAAACAACCCCCTAATCAACCAGTCCATCTCTACCTAGGTAATTGGGAATCAAAAAGTTGCTAATATTATAATGTGACCAATTGTATATTTGCTGGTCTAATGGGGCATAAATATATTCATACCAAGCAAAGAAGCGGATAGAGTTTAAGGATTTTTGGTTTTGTGGAATCCTTAATTAACATGACGTATTCTGTCTTGTTATTACATTTATAAATTGACAAAAATATTTACTAAAATTATTATAAAAAGTATGTTTAAATTATGTAAAATCTCTTTGTTATGTTGATTTTTTCTTCTTAATTTTATTTAATGCCTGTCATAAAACAGAGCACATTTTAACGGGATTTTAATAATTTGCATTTAAGAACATAACACTAACAAAAACTTTGGATTTTTATTTAAATTTTGTGTTAAATATATATTATATTACTTTTGATTATTATGTGTTATTATTTGATATCATGCTAATCATGTGTCAACAGTTTGAAACTCTCTCTGAAATATTACAACAGTCTGAATCTCTATCACTAGCTCTTTAATTTTTCTATCTAATAGCCTCTCAGCTTTATCAAAAATGATCCTTCAGTTAAAAATTTTCTCATTTAATTTTCATGCGACACCAAATGAAGAAACATTGGATGCCTGCTTGACTTAAGATAACTTCATTGCCACATGTTGTCACAAAAGAAAACTCCTAGCAAGTAAGACTTTTTAGCAAACATTTTAAAATACATGTATGATTTTTAACTATTAGTAACTTTATAAGATGTATAAAGATATTTAAACAAGTACTCTGAGACTATAATTTATAAATTGTCTGTTTTTGCATTTGTTATGATTGTTAAAGCAATTAAATTTTGAAATATTTCAATGAATAGCTGCTGTACATTGAGAAGCTATAATTGAAATATAGTTTTTTTTGTAATATAGGCTTCATTTATGGATTTATTAAAAATAAACCCCTTAAAATTGGTATTGCTATTACTGATATAGTTTTATTCCTTGGTAATCGGAACCAAGCGAGAATGACTGAATAAGATTCGTTTTCCGGATCAGAGTATATCAGAGGCTTATACAATATATTAAAAGTTAGGTTTCATATTAATGTTAAAAATTTTTGAAAACATTACTGCATTTCAAAAATTATTCCAGGTAATTGTTTAAAACTATGATTTTTTATTATAATTATGTATTTTAATATCTCTAGATACTTTCACAAAGAAATCTGAAAATTTCCCCGTTGAAATTTATAAGCGAATTCTTTGATAAAGGCTGTTCAATTAGTCAAAATTAAAATTGTACTTTATTAAAAATTTATTTTCATATTTATGTAAATATATATATATATATATATATATATATATATATATATATATATATATATATA
Organism: Latrodectus hesperus; assembly: GCA_037975125.1. Classification (NCBI taxonomy): domain Eukaryota; kingdom Metazoa; phylum Arthropoda; class Arachnida; order Araneae; family Theridiidae; genus Latrodectus; species Latrodectus hesperus. The sequence goes on along the minus strand of CM075854.1, from coordinate 111,420,617 downwards.
TAAATAAATAAATAAATAAATAAATAAATAAATATATATATATATATATATATAAATAAATAAATAAATAAATAAATAAATATATATATATATATATATATATATATATATATATATATATATATATAGATAGATATAGATAGATAGATAGATATATAAGACATATCAATAATATCAATTATTGTAGCCATCACTATTAAATGAATAATAAGCAAAAGCACAAGGGTGGTTTTATTTACTTTTATAAAAACATTTTTTCGAAGTGTTGTTATTAATTATAAAATTCCCTGAGCGCTTACCTTAAATAAAATCTAATCTATACACTTGTGAGATTAAAAGGAAAACTTAGAAGAATGGAAACATGTCACGCTTTCTGTATTGTAATTATGTTACGAGAGAAAATGATGACGAGTGTAATATGTTACGTGATAGTTAGAAAGAAGTATTTTTATTCTATAACCATAACCAATAATGATGAAAATGGGATTTTCAAAGATTTGCTTTACAACTTTTCATATTAAAGTCACTTGTAAGAAGAATGAAATACACAATGGGCAAATAGTTAGGAGAAAAGTCTTTTATATTCGTAATTAAAACGAAGTGTATTAGTAAAAGAGTAACAGATGGTTAGATGCATAGACATAGTATAGGTGTTACACATATTAAGACCTATTCTTTCCTCTTAAGTTGAATACTTTTAATGTTTCCTAGAAGATGTAAATGTCCAAACTAATAAAAAGTATGGAGAAATCTCTACTATATCGAACGTTTTGATTATATTTTTGAGTCACTTTTTTATTTGATACACTTAATTGTTTTCCTAAATGCATAATATAAATAATTTTGATCATTAGGTAATTTGTCAATGCATATAATCTCATTTATTTTTAAAACAAATAACGCAATTAAATGAGAAACTGTGACAAAGAAACTACAGAATTCTTCAATTTTTAAATTTTATGTACATTGATGTCTCATTAAAGCTATATGATAATCTTACCAGTCATGATATTAAAAGGATCATATCTATTAGTATTCATCATGTCTGTGACAGCGACCATCTAAAAAAGAGTGAAGCATCGCATTTTTGTTAGTTATTTGTAGTCAAATGACCCCCATTACTGTGGCGTAAAGGTTTACAAGTGAAGATGCCAGTTCAGATACCAATCTGTTTGTTATTTAAAATACATTAATATGATGTGGTTAGTACCGATTGCGGCTTAGTTGGAAGAAATATACAAGCCAGAAATTCCTGAACGCATCTAAAAATAAAATGCTATTAATTATATTATATAGGAAGGTGAAGTTTTCTAGGTTTCCTCTCAGTATCTATAGTAAAACATTATTAAATTATATTTTCACATTGTAACTAAATGGTAGATTTTTAAAATAGTCTATAATATCGTTTGAGTAGCTTACTATGGTGGTTGTCAGGTGATAACTGTTCGTTTCTTCAACCTATCCAGGATGGTACAATAGATAATGTCAAATTTATTACATTTGTTACTCCTCAATTTGCAATAAAAGTAAAATTTGAATGAAATTTGCATGCTATAATATGGCAATAGATTAGTTTTTTTAGAATATTCTACTGTGGTATCCATAAATCAAAGTCAGCTACAAATCACAAAAATATTCTTGCATAAAGACAAACTACCTGCTAATTTACATTTTTCTTTCCTTTCCTGCATATGCATAATAAATGATATTCTATTATTCGCTTTTCTTCCAGTGTAGCGAGTAAAATGTTCAGCAATGTATGAATAGAGAATTCAAATTTTTAGGTTCCCTGTAACTGAAATATCCCCTTTCATCCCTTCAGTGGGTCAATAAACTGAGTACCAAGCCTGCTTGGGAACTAAACACTGAGGGTTAGGGACACCTAACTGGTACATATGCTTCGCACACCAGGGCCCTTGTCATGAAAACAGTTATGGGCACTGTAGGCCTTGGCCCACATGGGTTGTCGCGCTACGGAGTTTAGTTTCAGTAACTGAAATATTTGGGTAATTAATCTTTTTCCTTGATAATCCTTACAAACCCTTACACTGGAATAAATTAACTCAAAGGCTTAAAATTTCTAATATTAACAACATTACGCATTTTGAAGTTATAAAGTCAATTATATCTTACGTAACAATAATGTACTAAGAAACTTAATATCAGAAATTTTATTTGTGTTACACATATTTCTTACATTCATACACGCAATAATTGTAATTGTTTCATATGAGAGAAATATTTAATATTTCTTTTTTGCGCAAAAATCACAATATATACTTTTCTCGAATTTTTAATTTATATTTATATGCTACACTAGGTTAAGACCTGAGATTGTGTTTCTTAGTTTACTCATTTATATCGCTCCAAAATTGAAGTAGGGGGAATAAAACGAATAAAACATCCGTATGTTTTCTCAATGATCGGAAGCGAAGCTATATCGTTTTATATAATTTATTTTCCTCAAAATTCAAAAAAAGATCTACTGATGGAAAAACAAATGATAATGAAGGGTTACATGTGACACCAATATTGTATAGTCTTAGAGAAATACAATCCCAAGAAAGCGCCAAAATTTACTGCAGACATGACTGGAAAGATATCGAAAACATGCACATCTTTCTCTAGGATTCGAATTTAGATTACCTAAAATGAAAAATGGAATGGTATGGTACTGTGAAGATTGTTGATACCTCAAGTCATTTGTATATTGACGTTGGACTACATTCTGATGCTGAACTGTGAGAGCCGATTCGAAGATCAAATCTTGTCAACACTGTTCAGTAAAGACTTACACGTGTTAACAAGCCATTATCTTGATTGTGTTTTTCCATTGATATGATACAAAAGTTTGAAAAAGCTAAATCCAATCAAGCTATTAAAACTTTGTCACATAATCGTGTTTCAAATTTTCAAAACAATGCCTCCATATGTAATCAAAGATCGTATCCAATAGCACATTGTGTGGCTCAAATGTCTAATAAGAATTAAAGAATTAAGAATAAAAGGACGACATTCTGTTAGAACTAGGTGTTTTTATATATAAATACAATATAAAAAACTCTATACGAGTTCGTGTTATAGGGGAAAGTCATAATATGTCTGTATTTAAAAATTATTATCTCGATGCTTATCTAAAATTTAGCTTCGATTATCAACAATAGCTAAATGTATTGGTGATAGCCTGGGTTATACATTATACGAGCATTATAGTTAAGCAAGTACTTTGTTGATCGTAATTTAAATTTAAATTTCTTTTTTGTTCTAACATTAGTCCTACAAAATAAGAAAGAAAAGAAATACTCTTCAGAAAATAGTGGAGTTCGGAGTACATTCTTATTACTGTAATTGAAATTTGTTAAATTATATTGAGTAAAAAATAGATTCTTACTTCTACATTCTTCCGAAGATCATATCTTTCGACGGAATTCTTCAAATATGAATTAATGCAACACTCGAGATCTCTCAGTGCTGACTCTGTGGATCTTTCTCGATCTTCGTTGATCTGCAGAATGCTCTTCACTCTCGACCGGATGTCACAGATCGTGTGGAATACAGAACGAAAAGACAGCTTTAAAAGAAACAACTGATACTTCAATTTGATGTGCACAGTTATGATAAACAGCTAAAATACAAAGTTAAAACTAGTATTTTACCGATAAGTTTCATTAAAATTTTAGACAATATATAAATAAATTGTATAATTGTATTGCTAGAGATGATTGAAATAAGGAAGTATATTTTCATATGGAATTCCCAGTTAATTAATAATTTATTGCTAAAAAATTAAAAATTATTTTAAGATTGGACATTTAACTGATTTTTGTATATAATAGTTTAAAAATTGTTTATTAATATAATGATATATTATTTATAAACCATTAAATAACATAATATACATAAATGGCTACTGAGTATAATATTCCAGTACTAATAATATAAAATTAATGGAATAGTAAATGAAATTTTACCAATATAGATATTTTACTACAATTATCAACAATTTTATTATATTATAAAGTTAAGTTAATTATACTCAGTCATATAAGTATTATATATAGGTACTATATCATAGATAGTATATATATATCTATCATCATATATATATATATATATATATATATATATATATATATATATATATGTGTGTGTGTGTGTGTGTGCTGGGGAAGACCGAAATCTGGCGAATGTCGACATTCACATAGATGCTTGGTGTATGTCCGAAATATTTGCTAAATACCCTTAATCCTGATTTACAGCAGAAAATGCCGACATTCATCATGTACTAATGGTGAGCGTTGAATATGTCGGAGATTTATATTTTCTTCACCATATTTCAATCGAATCGCAATAAAACGTTACAAGGGTAACATAATTTTTTTGCTTCTTTTTATAACAGGAGTGACAATGTATTCAAAACAAACAGTACATGTTTATATGCACTTGTGTGTGAATATGTATTGGGAACACTTACAAAAGAATTTCAATATATTTAAAGAAGACAAAAAGTCCTTAAATTTTATGTGATTGATTTCGTTATGTTTTATGAATTACACAAATTAATCAGTAAACTATATTATATTACTTTAAATAGTTGAAAACCAAAGTGGATATTTTTTCATTTAAAATAATTAAGAAATTGTTCAAATTAAACACCATTTATTTTTGTTAAATTTCCCACAGGATTCAAAATATGCAAAATTTTTTATGTCTCTTATGAATCATCTAAAACTTTTAGAAAATTCATTCTTAAAATAGTTTCTGAATAATACGTAACTCATGAATTCAAAAGAAGTGAAAGCAACTGAACATTTGCAAACATAAATAATGCATATATATATATATATATATATATATATATATATATATATATATATATATATATATATATATATATATATATATATATATATATATATATATATATATATATAATAGACATACAATTTCCGATTTCAACCGACAACAGGAAATTAATTTTAACAAACAAGCAAACTAAATAATTTTACTGTATTTGTCAATAACTGAGTAAATGTAGCTTTAATTTGATTGCAACCATAGTTATTCAATTTTAGGTGCTGCATAGGAAGAAATAGGATAGTTTCAATGTGCATTCCTTCCTCTATAGGTTAAAACACATATTGGTAGTATTTTATAAAAAAGATCGTATAAACATTTATAAAATAATTTTTAAAGCTTTTCATAAAAGAAAAAATGTGAAGTTTCTCAGAAATTATCTTACTTTCTTTAATTTGTATCCTGATTCAAGTATTTAGATTCATGGGTATAATAAATATTTGTTTTGCTTACCTTGTCAAATTTTTATATAACGGTAGATTTATTGCTCGCAAAGAAAATTATTACTCATAAGAATTTTAGTTAATAATTTTCCCTATTACACTATAGCATAGGAAGAAATTATACTATAGCATACCTTAAATCTACTATTATACTATATATATATATATATATATATATATATATATATATATATATATATATATATATATATATATATATATATATATATATATATATATAACATAGCTTAAATCTTAAATTATACTCGCACTTTCAAGGCTATAATTTCTCAATTATGTAAATTTTTTTGTAGACAAAATTCTACTTTCATTTATTTTAGTTCTTAAGAAACATTTAAAAATTTTACGTCATTATTTTTAAAAAAGTGGAATCTCTTTTTCTATTCTTTTGTTTTTTGAGTACATATTAAAAGATTTGAAAGAAAATAATGAAATAATTATTTATTAGTTCTGATAATGCAACATAATTAACAAATGCTTAATTTTAAACGAATTTTATGAGTTTTCATAAGCTGTTGCCCGAAATAAATTTTAAATAGTTATTCACTTGTCATAGCTTGTACGATTAAAAATATTACTCTACCTAACGAACGCATCTAAAAATTATAAAAGGCTATATCGTAAAATTATCAGTAATTTTGATATTTATATTAATTTCTTGTCACAGTTATCTAAATTGCATTACAATTGCTAAGAAAAAGTTTTAATTCTTACTTATCTAATGGTTTTATCTAAGATGCACTCTAAAAGACAATTGACAAGCATTTTTATTCAAGATTGCAGGGATTTTAATCTCTGGATGTATTCAAATTTTGTTATCGAGATTTGAATCCACACCGCTTATAGAAAAAAATTTGTAATCATTATAATATACTAAATATATTTAAAATTCAATACACAAAAAAAGGAAATCACGTATTTAAAAAAGTATGCATTAAGGTCAAATATATGTTGTGCGAAATATCAATATTTACTTGGAAAATGTTTTTATTTTCATCACGTGCAACAATTAAGACCTTCTAATAACAAATAATTCAAAAAGGATAATGATTAAACCTCTAAACAGAGGAAATTTTCAACTCAAATTATTAAAATGAACAAGCTGGTAATTGTCACTGGAACTGCAGTATAAAAACACACGGCTCTCGATTTGCTTTAAGTTATTGTTGTTGAGCAACAAGAAATGGGTGTTGTATCCATTTTCTGAGTGCACAACTGTCTTTTTTCTCCCATATTCTTATGTATGACCCACTATTTCTAATAGGATAATATGCTATATTTGTTAACAAGAAATCCTATAACAACTTTCAATTTATGGTTATCCAATGAAGGTTGGTAAATATAGAAACATATCGGCTCATAATGGCTCAGTGGTAGAATCAAGATGGTATATTTCAGATCTAATCCCAGCTATTGCTAAAATAAAGGAAAATAATTGCCTTTCTAACTTTTGCATGTACATCTGTCAAGACTGAGTTTTGAAACCTTTCCTAAAGTGACACGTGAATACAGCTCATTATATATAAGTTGTCCTTGTGAGGAACAGTACAACTGTCTTCCAGCACCTTGCATGTATTAGGTTCTTCACAACGTGGAGTTGCATAAAGAAGCACGCATCGATTTGAAATAATTATGCAGTGCAATGTAAATCTCAATAAATATTTCAAAACAGCGAAAACTTGAATGTAGGCCTGCGAGTATATAATGTCTGCTTCGGTAAAATATATTTTATCTCTCCTAGCAAATAACTGATATGTAACCAGTAATAATATTCAAATATTAGATAAATAGTGTTTGAAAAAAACTCTGTAAATAGGGAAACAACTGATATTCCGTTTTGCTCCCAATCTAAGGTCTTTGAGTTGGTATGATGCTCACTGGATTGTTTACTGTATTACTATTGTTCATCTGATACTTCGTTGATGCCCGATCATTCAAATCAAACAAATAGTCTTGGTCTCAAATTCCCTTAAAGTTAGAGATTTAAGTGGTGCAAGTATTTGTTTCAAATAAACTACTTGCTCGTTTATTGGCATACTGAAACGAGCTTCGGAAAACTAAATACCTTTTTCGCTTACGTTATTTGAAAAATGGGCACAAGGAAGCTTATTTTCATATGTACATATTGACCACTACGCAATCTTGCCACTAAGGCAACTTTTACTGTCAACAGAAATCTTAAAAGGTGACTTAATATCTTTGTGCTCATAATATTAGAAAAATGTCTTCAGAGAAGATGTATTTTCATACGCACATATTGGACACTACGCAATTTCATCTCTATATGCAGTCATGCCTCTATATATATTTTTATATCAATCATATCTGCTTACAAAAATCCCGAAATAAAATCTTAAGCATTTTGACCATTCACACGCGGCAGCAAATGGTGGCGTAGTTACGTTTCAAGCCAATATTGAACATATTTTGCATGATATTATCGCACTCCATGAGAATATTTTTTAAATTATGATAATCTAATTTTCTGATACTAAGTTTCCCTTGACTGTACTTTACCTAATAATAGCAATGTATGATGTCGATATAAGGGTATATTGTATAATGGATTCTTCTTAAGAAATTTAGCAACTTGTTAAGAATTATTTTATCATTTAATATCTATATATATAAATGTAGATATTAAATGATAAAAAAGTCACATAATTTGTTATTCAAATTTTAAAAAAGGAACAATTTTGATTATAAAAAATTAGAAGTTGATAAGAATGTTGATCATGAATGATTAAATTAATTTTAAAATTGAGATGGTTCTGATTATCTATATTTAATACGCACATTAAATGATTTTTCATGAAACCTAAGAAATTATATGATTTTATGAGCCTATTCTTTTAGAATGATTTTCAAAATTATTGTTGAACTGTTAATTTTTAAAATTAATTTTCAGATTTAATTACAAAATATATCACTTCGTAATATTGATACTCTAACAATTCAAATTTGCAAATTTTCGATAAGATTTTTAATATCTCTTTAGTTATGCCTTTTTAGTAGTTAAAAATAACTAATTATAACATGCGAATTTATAACTAAAAGCTTTATTATTCAACATTAATAATATTTTAAGTGACAAATAAACTAAAAGTTTTCATTTATGCAAAAAAAATTAATATATTAAAATAATTTTAAAATTTATAGAGTGTTACAGTTTATTTAATTTTTTATTAAAAAATATGTAAGTTTTGAAAATTAAATTTCAATAAAACTGAAAATCTAAGTATATGTTAACTATTATCTATTTCAGTTAATTAGTTACTGAAGTTGTTTCTAAATATCAATTTTCTTGATCAATTATTGAAAAAAAATATGTGTAATTCTAACTGCCAGTTTTGTTATGAGAAAACATTTAATTAAAGTTACAATATTAATGAAAAAGTCCTCAATTATAAATAAGAGTAAATTATAGTTTTTCAAGATAAAAAAGCATATATATATATATATATATATATATATATATATATATATATATATATATATATATATATATATATATATATATATATATATATATATACATATATATATATATATATATATATATATTATATATATATATTATATATATATATATATATATATATATATATATATATATATATATATATATGAGCTTATAATATACAGATATTTAAATTATGCTGAATATTTAGCAATGGAATTCAATAAATTAATAAAACTAGTGTCAATAATTAAATAACTTCTGTTAATTTTTTTCTCTGTAATATACTTATATCAATAAATTTCGTAAACTCAAAATATCAAATTTAAAAAGTAACGTATTGCGTATATCATACAAACTTTTATCAATGTATTAGAAAATGAACCTTATAAATGAATGGTTTACATGCCCGTAGATAATATCTTTGTAAATGTCAATGTCTAGCATATAAGTTTATAAACATATTTCCAAAAATGAATTTCATTATTCAAGATAAATTATGATATTCAGAACGATCCAATTTATATGAAAATTTCTATATTAGTATATAGGGTTAATAAAAGAGAAACTAGTACAAGTGTTAATTTACAGTTACTTTAGAAGAGCATGTTTAAAGATTACATGAATGAGTTGTAGAAAAAAATTGCTTACATTACATTACAAACTCATATTCATTAAAAAAGAAATTTATTATAGATTTTTTTAGAATCGATTGCTCTGAAAATAAAATCATAATAAACAAAATGTTAATATAAAATTCCCATAGAATGGAGAATTATTTTAATTTAAATTTAGAATAATTAGTATGTATAAAAATTAAATTAATAGCAGTACAAAACGAAAGGTTTACGTGCGTTTTCTGTTCCTTTTTAATATTCAAGCTTATTATATGAAATTATAAACTCATTTTCATGTAAAAATTACTTTCAAAAATTACAAGCAAATACTTTATTTCGGCATCAGAAAATAAATGTTTAATATATAAAAACTATAAATGTTGCGCATTGTAGCAGTTTTATTATCAATTAATGATATAATAAATCTGTTTAAAATTTTTCTAAATTTGTGTTTTAATAATTCATATAGGAAATCCTATAATATTTGTAATATTATTCACAGTTATATATATATATATATATATATATATATATATATATATATATATATATATATATATATATATATATATATTTAACTCCAGCTGACATCTGTATCTGAAAGCTAAATAAATTCCAGTAAAATGTAATTCATCTTGAAAAGTTTTGAGTGCATAGACTGAAAAATGAAAATATAGATTATTAGGATGAAATATGTAAAATATTTCATCATATATATGTATATATATATATATAATTGTGAAAAACCTTTTAAACTTTTAGTGTGAGAAAGAATTTGAAGTTCATATGTGTATCCTGTTTCTTTAATATATCAGATATTTCATCTGTATAATTTTTATCTATTTATCTTTCAGTCAAATAAATGCACTATTTTCTCATAAATCTTTCGAAAGAAACAAAGTTACATTTTACTGGAATTTGTTTGGCCTTCATATCTGTGGCAGATACAGACGCCAGCTGGATTCGAATGAAGATTGATTACTGAAAATAAGATTGAAGAAAGATTACAAATTCAGAAAAATGATGCTCGCTTTATTGTGTTGCGTGTTTGCTAGGAGTAGAAAATATTTTATTCTAAAAAGTAAAATACTTGAATTAAGTACAAGAGGTTCGATTAAAAATTCTTATCTTTAAAATGATAATTTCTCATGCTGAATGCGGAAGTTTTGATAAAAGTGACTTTATACAATTTTGCCAGTTTTATAAGACATTCAAATGTTTCATGAATCAAAGTTTTATTTTTACTTGGGCATTATAGTTTGAAAATCTCGTACAAGTACAGAAATCTTATATATATATATATATATATATATATATATATATATATATATATATATATATATATATATATATATATATATATATATATATATATATATATATATATATATATATATATATTATATATATATATATATATATATATATATATATATATATATATATATATATATATATATATATATATATATATATATATATATATATATATATATATATATATATATATATATATATATATATATATATATATATATATATATATATATATATATATATATATATATATATATATATATATATCAGAATTTCGAATATTCCATATTAAAATTTTTATATTCTTATTTTCTCCTTTTAATGATTTTAAGTGGTATATAAATTTAAATAAAAGATAATAATTCATGAATAAGCATTATTCTCAGTAGACGGAAGAATTCAATTGCCTCAAAAATTCGGAAGAATGATGTGTGTATTCTTTAAACATTTTCCGACAATTTTTGTTTGCAAAAACATTTATTAATATTCATCTACGATAATCATAGATATAGACGAATCATCATGGATGAAAAGATGTACACAAGTATCCTTTTTTACAATATAATTATTATAATTAATATTTGTAGTTAATACTTTAATTAATATAGCAAAATTTGTTATTAATATTTATTTCAAAATATTATTTAAAATAGGAAAATAAAAATGATTTTCACATTATTTTTTCTATGTTATCAATTTATTTAACAGTTGTATCATAAAAATGAAAAAAAACAAAGAAAGAACAAATCAATGTGAAGCAATAGAAGTCTTGTTTTATGTCAATAAAGAATACATACAAAAACAAGTAGGAATATCTAAATAGAATTGGAATGACAAAAGCGAAAAAAATAAAAAACGAAATATTTTTTCTGCTAAAATAGTAAAAGTAATTAGTAGAGTTTTGCTGTGTAGTGAGATCTTATTTTCTATTTTTCCTTACATGATAATGATAAAGCTTTTAAGTGGTATATAAATTACACTATATTACAATATATATAATAATTACAATATATTACACTATATTTAAGTTATAAAAAATAAAAAATTTTAAATAAATAAATTATTTATAAAATAAAAAATAAATAAATTATTTTATATATTTAGAAGGCTTTTAGATAGTCTACAGTTTAGATGAGCAAAAAATCTCATCTCCTTAAGGACCTGAATAATTATAATCTATATCGATGAAAGCTGACCAACTTGTCTTGTGGTCAGCGTGTCTGACTGCGGATAAGGAGGTCCTGGGTTCGAATCCCGGTTCGGGCATGGATGTACTTTCTCCCTCTATCTATCCTGTCTTTGTCCTTTCCTTGTATGAATGAGGTGTGAATGGTTGCTTACCCTATAAATGGGTCCCTATGGCATGTGTGTACTGAGGAAGTCGGACTCTACACCAAAATATGGTTCAGTTGATAAAGTGGAGCAGCGCACCCTATGTTGCCAGCCTAGCTGCCAACGACAATGAATGAATATCGATGAATTTGATATCATTAAATTACGTGTTTTCCTCAAATAAAAATGTATCAATTTATTTACGTCAAGTATATTTTGATTAAATAAAGTGAACTCCAAATTATATTTGAGCGAGGAGTTGATAGAATAATTTTAAAAAAAATAGCTTGAAAAATAAGGAATAATTTCGTGAATATAATAAAAAATTTTGCAGATTATGGTTGAATGCATGCTGCAAATGATTATTATCAGTTATTGATTAAAATAAAATGTATAAAAGAGTACATTAATCTTATATTATTAGATTTCTTAAATATACATTTAATAATATGCGTGTTATTGAATTTGTCTATACGAAAGTGAGATAAAAATTCAAAGAAAAAATACACTGTTTTAATAAATATACTACAAGTATTTTTTTTGTGTTTTAAAAAATTTAATACAAAAATTTATAAAAGAAGTTAACTTAAATTATTTATATTATTAAAATGATAACTTAATCTTTAAATTTATTATACAAAATTGCATCCATTCCAAAGCCTCTGAGTATACAATTCTATTTGTTTTCAAACTAAAATTTTATTATTAAAATTCATAAGTAATAAGAGACGTAACGCAGTTACTTTTTTGTTTTTTTTAAAGGAAATACTTCAATATAGTAAAATTGTTTTAAATTTACAGATGAAAAATGTATGCGTTCTACATGTAAATTAATGAAATGAGAATTATTGAGAGCAACTAAAAATGTTGTAAGAAGAATTATGATTCAAAAGGAATATTTTTACTCTTAAAAGAGATTAAAACTAAATTTTTCAAACACAAAAACACCGGAAAATATCCTCATTTACAACTTATTCGAAAACTATTTAGTGAACTTATTGAAATAGTATTTAGTAACTAAGATATATATCAATTTTTTTATATTTGTTAAGAACATATTCTATCATAATGTTCCAATAAATTGATAACATTCTTATACTACGAAAAATGTCCATTATAACTCCCTTAAAAGTTTTGGGAAGTAAATGAAATTTCTTTTAAAAAGTATGGATTATATAAAAATATCTATAGAACAAGACTAAAAATTTCTTAGAAATCACTTACATTTTACTTTAAATTCTTTAAGTTTACTAAGTTTTAAAAATGAACTAATATTTTAGTAAGCTGTAATCCGAAAAAGTTGTTGATTCGCGTGACTGAGGACTCTTAGTCGGAAACTAGTTCTTATTTTCTAATTATAAATTTCAGAGAGAAACAGTAATGACAGAAATACGATAAAAGTAGTTTCTTGACTTTCTAGAATTTTCTAATTAGCATAGGCGTTCTGTGAGTTTTAATCTTTCTCTTACTTAAAGCATTCAAAATAACAGCTTTGAATCCACTCTATTCGTTAAACTTTTTAATGAATTTTGTGTATGATTATTGTATTCCTCAACTTACAGTTCTTTGATTCCTGATCTATACAGATTTTCTACTATAGTTCAGTGCCTCGATTCCAATAGTTTACAGAATAACTGAAAACCTCATTCATATATATATATATATATATATATATATATATATATATATATATATATATATATATATATATATATATATATATCTGTGTTTGTACATTAAACTATTGTTACATATTTGTACCCTTAGTTGTTTTCCATTTTTTATCATGGTATCTAGCTGGGGTAATATTTTTGAATACTTGTATTGGTATACAAATGGGAATTCTAGGGCCTATTATTGTTAATGAGTTCCAAAATTTATAGTAAGCAAACAAAATGCTTTCTTGGGAGATCACATCTTTATGTATGCATCAAAAGTTTACTGCTTATACATATTTAAAGTTAAACTAACTAAATTTGTCAAATGAACAAGTTTTACCATTCCAGTGGGTAAGTTAGTATCAAATTAGTTATTGGATTTGGAAAGAAAAAGGTTTTTATAAATATAAAAAAATATATTTCTATTGGTATAATGTAATGAGATTTTAATATATAAATAATCATGTTTAAAAAATAAATTTAAAATTTTGTATACAGTTACCTCGTGAATGGAAAAGGGAATTTCCTCATAGCAAAATTTAAGTTATATTGACAGCGACATATACACATTTTCTGACAATATTTTTTGGCTTTAAATAAATTTTTAACCAAGGAAATTCCCTCCTTCTTAAAATCTTGCCAGAGGATCACAATTAATATAAATTTCGATGAATAAAATTCTTAATCAAAAATAGAAAATGCAATGCTTAGAAATAATACTAACTAGTATCGAAGAGCTATCGTTGCAAATTTTTCTTTCCGGCTCATCTACTAGTAGCATTGCTTGTTGAACTACCACTGCTAATTTTTTTATAGCTTTTAAATAAAAATTGAAAGACCAATGACAAATCATTAAAGTATGAATTTTTATGTTTGAGCAAATCCAATCACAAAGTTTGGAATAGACAATTTTCTTTTAGACAATAGACACTTTCGATAAAAAGTCTTAAGTAGGAAGGACGAATAGAAACGTGACCAGAAAAAAAAAAAAAAAAAAAAAAAAAAATGATTCTAAATTCCAGATTTTTAGTGGCATGAATTCTAGCATTCATAAGCATTTTGACATAGTAATGCTCTTTTTATAGAAAATTGGTCATATTTAATGTCACAAAAGAGAAATTCTAAAACTTCAACCCCAACACATGTGGATGCTGGAACCAGAAAATTTACAATCATCTCTCATAGTTGAACAGTAACTGTATTCCAATCTGTGAACTTATACTTCGAAGAACACTGTCTTGCTATTCGATTACGATGAGCCCTTACCCCAAGAACTACATGCATTCCAGAAATGGTTGCCAAGACAGTAGATGTGTAACTGGGATTTTTAAAATTAAAGTATTATATAAATGCCTAATGATCCCTGATTTTGAAATTATTATCCAAGTTGTATAAATATATTCAAATTATTCAAAAATAAAAAAAAATCCTTTCGAATGAAATATAAAGGTTATCAAATTATAATTTGAAAAGATGTTAAAACAAGAATAGATTTTATTTATATTATTGTCATAATTGTCATATATATATGTTTTTACTAATGACACACTTGGACCAGCCAAGCTCGCTATGCCTTGGCTAACGCGAATTTAAGTCAATTGGGAGCGTCTTTCGTTTAATCAGAGCACTATATAGGTGAAAGTACGACTTTTGCTCGTTCAAATTATCCGATAGATGGCAGCACCAGAGGAACTACTCTATCAATTTTGGCATTGATCTGAAGGGGGAGTAAATTTCTCCAGACCATTGCACCCATGGTAACTGTTCAACGACCAACCACAACGACCATCGATTCCACAAACACGTATATCGCATGTACTCGGTGGGTGTTCGGCGGCATTGGGAATCGAACCCAACCCTTCCGGATGGAAGGCCGATACCCTTACCACTAGGCTACCAATATCAATAATATATACACATCCAAAGCTTAAAATCGTAATGCACGTACACTTCCTTTAGTTATAAGAAATTATCAGATATAATACTTTTGAATATTATAATATGCACTAATAGTTTAAGCATTAATGTTTTATATTTTTATATATTATCACATATGTGTATTATAGTACAGATAAAAATTAATTAAATTTTCAGAGCAAAATATTTGTTTTCACAAATTTGCAAAACCAACTGAATTGCTTAAAAATTATGTGGAATATTTTAAAGGAAAGAAAACATTATACTTAAATATGATCATATTTTATGAAAAGTGAAATAAATATTTTATAAATCATCTACTTTATTTCACTCAATTTTATGTAGCTCCACTGAATGGGATTTTATAATAACACTTTTTACTAATCATCGTTTTTCTTATTTGTGTAAGAAACTTTCCTTTATTGAGCAAATTATTTTCATTTCTCTTTATTTAATATATTTTCTATAAGGCTGAAATTATTCCTTGAGTAAAAAAAATCAGTACCCAGAAAGTTTTGAAGAAACTTTCCTGAATCATGATAACAAGTAATTAGTTCTTTTGTACACTTTTTATAAGGAAAAATTAATCTCAGTTTTTAATGAACTGATTAATATATTAAAGCAGAAATTATAACTGTAAAATAACCAAATATAAATATATTTACATAATTTTACATGTTCTGTGTCGTAACTTTTGTCACATTATTTTTATCAATAATTATTACAGAGAATTATATTTTGTTCCAAATCATTCCAGCCAAAATAAATAGAACTGTTTTGTGTTTTTTAAAACATAATTCGATACAGAATAATAAATTTAGTTATTAGTTTTAACTGTATGGATGTGTGAAAAATATTTGTTCATTATCGTAAGCAATGAGAAGATATCACATTTAATATTGTAAAAAGTATAGCTGAAAGATTGACAACTCAAGTTTATATTTACTTTAAATATAAAATTATTTAATTTATTTAAATATTTAAGAAAATTAATGATTAGAATTAAATTGTAATAAAACATATTTAATTAGCGTTAAATTATTTAACATTAGATAAGCGAAATATTTGTAATCTAATGCATTTATAAATAAAATTTTAATTTAACAATTTTCTCATCATTATACAAGACGAATAGCTGAATAAAATAATACGTGTATTTAGTGGAACACAGTCTCCGCGAACTGCAATCTTGAAAACAGAATCGTATGAAAGAGATTATGCTTGGGAACATGAAAAAATGAATTATGAGTGAATTAAACCTCCAAAATGCTTATGTTAAGGCCTCTTTTATCCTTAATAAGTAAATGGAACTTAAAAATATTTATTATTTTAAAAAACCTCTAATATCTTAATAGACTTATTCTGCAGTTTTAGTTTTGTATCTTAAACAATATTTTTAATTTTAGGAACTTCATATACAATTTACATGTTTAAAATGAACTTAAACTTAAATATAATGTTTTCAAAAACTTAGTTTAATCCATTGATGGAGGAAAGTAGAATATAATTTCATTAAATAATTTCACAAATTTGGATGAAATTAGTTTTTTTACTTATTTGTTTAAGGGCTTTTATACACAAAGGATAATGCTCGATATATTTCATATTTCAATGAAATTTTATCGGCATGTTTAACTCTTGCAAGTTATTTAGAAGAACAGAGCTACATTTTAATTATATAAAATTTATTTACTCCATTAACAAAATCCTGCAGCTATAAAAGGCGAAGGAATAGTCACCAAATTTAATTTATGTATTATACAAAAGATACGCGCAACGAATTTTTTTAAAAAAAGATTGCTTCAAAACTTTTTATTAAATAGCACTTCAAGAAAAAACGGCAAATTTTGCAAAGGAAATAATTAAGACAGAATATACAAACAATTTTTATAGTTTTGTCTAAAATTTGATCCCTTTGTAGTACAACTATTTTAAATGAAGGTAGAAAAATTAATAAGAATGCTCCTGTATACATTGTCTGAGGAAAACAATTTAGCTTGCCGAAATATAGGTACAGGTTATGACTAATTGCCTCTAGATGTGTGTCTGTTGGTTTTTCAAAATGTTGCACATTATGTATTCACCATCGTCAATCTAAAAGTTTATTATTCCCTGTTGATTCAATGTTTACATTAAGTGTAATCGAGTTTTGTAAATCAACCGAAGTCGTAGTGATAAATCGATCCCTTAAGTAACTGCATAACTGGAAATCATACAGATTCATACTTTGACAAACATGGTAGCCGAAAATTGCTAAAACAGCGACTAATTATTAATTCGCTATCTATCACGTCTATCCAAGAAACATTGACAAAAAAATATTTTACTAGATACGGATTATGTGGAGCTATGAATAAAAATTCGTATGTAAAGTACTGCATTTGCAATAATTGTGTTTTATTAAAAGCAACTTTATATGTATATAATGTTTTATTACTTCAGGAAAGTAATCCTGGAGCTATAAAAGGTTATAGAAAAGAAATAAAACTCAGTGGAGTCGGGTATACCTGATAATTTTGTTACCACAATTAATTTCTTGTAAGTACTGTAATATTAATATAGTTATAAAAATAAATGAGAAGTTTAAGAAACTTAAAAGCATTTATTTCGAATTTTAATTCCTCTCATGAAATATTTAAATGACAGAAATCTGATCATGTTTATAGATACATAAAGATTTATTTCGGAATACTTAAGCTCATTACCTGAAAACTACTTTCTTTTATTATCATTAAAT